>CM053507.1:73356116-73419753 GCA_028627145.1 Eidolon dupreanum | reverse complement strand
CTGTACCTATCAGCAGTCATTCTCCATCTCTCCACTCACTGACAACCATTAATCTACTTTCTGTCTCTATAGATTTGCCTATTCTGGACACTTTATATAAATGGGATCATACAATATGTGGTCTTTTGTGACTGACTTCTTTCACCTAGCATGTTTTCAAGGTTTATCCATGTTGTAGCATCAATATGTCATTTCTTTTATGGTTGAATATTTTTTTCTTGAATAAATACACCACATTATATTTATCCATTCATCAATTGATAGAAAGTTGGGCTCTTTCTACCTTTTGAATATTATGAATAATACTGCTATGAATATTTGCATACAAGTTTTGTGTAAACGTATGTTTTTATTTCTTTTGAAATAGAACTACTGGGATATATGGTAGCTCTAGGATTAAGCTTTTGAGGAACTACCAGACTGTTTTCCTCAGTGACTGCACCATTTTACATTCCCACCACTATACGTGAGTGTTTCTACATCCCTGATACCACTTGTTATTATCTATCTTTATTATTATTATTATTATTATTATTATTATTATTATAGCTATCTTAATGGGTATGAAGTAATACCTCCTTGTGATTTTGATTTGCATTTCTCTGATGACTAATGATGTTGAGCATCCTTACCTTTTCTTAAGAGCAAACTGAGTGACTCCTTCTGTAGCAAACAGCATGGAGATCAGGTAGCTTTTAAGGAGAGAGGAGGGGAAAGACCCTGCTACATTCCAGAATGGCTTCTGAGAGGAGACAGAGCTTGTGCTAAAAAGAATTGGAAAGGGGGTGTTCTGAGTCCACTGACAATTTACTCCTGGTTTCCAAACTTGAGGTACAGAGAATATTATCTCTGCCAGGGTTGAAGAATGGAAGCTCCTGCTTTAAGTGGAAAGTTGCTTTAAGAGGCAAAATGGTTAATATAGTCAAATATTCAATAGTGTTAAGACTGTTCCATTTGACTTTGCTGGAAACAAGTTTTATGAACAAGGTCAAGAATTCATCAGGTGCCCTAGCAAGCCTTAGGCAGAAAGGATTTAGTGTTTAAAGTTCTGGTTCTCAGCCTCTTGCTGAGTTCTCCTTTTCAATGAACACAGGCTGGTAATAAAAGATTCCACATTGCTGGAAGTAAGTGACCAAAGAGTTTCACAGCCATCTCTGTGGAACTAGATGTACCTAGGCACCAAGGTCATGCAGAGGCTGCTTTATGCCAGCAGGAAGGGGAGGGTGAAGGTAGGAGAGAAGATGAGCTGTTTTATCATGGGTGCTCTGGTTTTTTAAAACACTAAATTCACTACTGCTTCCTCCTCCACAGTTCCCACTT
The DNA here is from genome assembly GCA_028627145.1 of Eidolon dupreanum. NCBI lineage: Eukaryota > Metazoa > Chordata > Mammalia > Chiroptera > Pteropodidae > Eidolon > Eidolon dupreanum. Next base: position 73,418,433 of record CM053507.1, on the reverse strand, counting down.
TTCTTCCTCTACAACCATTAAACAAGGCAGTTGATCTGAGATCTTCATAAATCTTGTCTTAAGTGCAATTCACAAGGAATTCTCTTTGGGATAGTTAAGAGAAATAAGAAGGAAAAAATACATCCCCCTCCCTCTGCCTTGGCAGAATAGGGAAAGATGGGAATGCCTCCTTGGACTTCTGGCAGGGAGAACTCCCCACGGAGAAGCAATAACTCACAGTTCTGCTGGTTGTTCTTTGAAGTGGGAGAACCTGGTATTTTCTTTCAAACCACCATCATCTCAAACAGCATCATAATGACTCTCTGATGGGGAGGTTTTAGAAGGGGTGAGTGGGGAGTATGGAAGCTGGTTTGCAAAGAGAACTCTAGTTGTCTGAATGATCTGCTCCTAAGAAATGCCTGCAGTTTTCTTCTTCAAAGTGCTACTAAGTAGAAACTGCTTTCGGGTGTTCTGAAAACCTCCAGACTTTCAGCAACTTCCCTAGCTTATGTGGAGACCACTCATGTACTTATAAAAATAAAAACCTGTAAGATCATTACATTCTGTGCCTGTTGTGGGCAAATTCCCAGCCGTGAAAGGCATGAGTCATCTTCTTTAGAGAAAGGAGTTGGCTGTATTTCTCACTTCATTGGTCAAAGATGAGAAATGGGGGTAGAAAGAAATATCTTGAAAGTTAGGAAGGGAAGTGGACAAATGCATATGTTGCAATTCAAGACTACGAGATTTCCTGATGTGCTCTTAAATGATGGGATAAAAAAATATGCTTATGATGAAAAAGAGAAGACAGGAAAAATATTTCTTTTGGAGTGTTTTTTGGTGGGCAGAAGGTGAGGGTGGAGAAAAAAGACAAATGGTATCAGGAGAACATATCTTTGTTTTAATGACAAGTATCTGATAGAAAAATAAATGGTTTAATCCTAAAACTAGTTTCAAAGCTATAAGTTTTCTAGCACCAAAAATTTATTATTTTTTTTAATTTTAAAAAACTTCTCCCCCACCCCATGTATTCCCAAAATATCAACAGTTGATTATTAACTTCTCTTGTGGGGATGAACAGAGAAGAGGTTGTGGAGAAGCTACAACCAATTTGTAATACCGGTGTGGTCCAAGAATCCAGAAATTAAAGACATTTGTGGTCATCACTCTATTTTAATTAATCCTTTTTGATTTTTAGAAAGATTAAGGAAATTTACGTGAAAATATTTCTTCATCGAACTCACCTTGGTAATCTACTTGCTGGAAGGAATCCATAGTCTCACTGAAAATTAATGAATTCTTAGACTGAAAATTAGAGTGTGTGTAACATATTTGTAGCATTTAGCAGAGTTATGTGGGAGGCTACAATGCTGTAACTATACTGATTATTTAAAAATAGAACTATTTACATGCCACATTGTTATAAAAGCATTCTTCCACATGAATAAGAAAATAAATACAATATTCTGGAAGAGGTTGTATAATCATTTGGTAAAGAATTATTTCACTGAGGATAAAAACATTATATCTTCCATTGAAATCATGCCATTTTATTCTGTGAGTGAGATTTGGAAAATAAAATAAATTTACATAATTGCCAATGTATACTTAAAAATTATAAAAAGGTATGTTAAATCTTGTATGTGTCCATTTTAAATATAGCAGTGACCATAGTTGGTTTTATTTGGTTTTAAAACCAAAAGCAGGGCTCATTGTCTGCCAAACAGTATCACACAATAATTCATTTGTGCATGTATTGCTTGAGTGCTTACTGTTCGCCAGATCCTGTATCACTTTCTGGGTAAATGATGATGAACTAGAGAGTCACACAGGATGATCATAAAGCAGAACATTTAAAATTGAAACTACCTCAGAAAATCTAGATTGGCTGATGTGATTATGTAACACTACTTGCTTCATATTACAAATTTTGCTGTATCCTTTGATTGAATTTAATGGGTAACTTTTTTAATGTGACAAAATATCAGTATTCGCACATAAGTCTCCATATGGGGTATAAAGTAGTGTGCACATCTTGTAGTTTTTGCGCTTTCATTAGTGCTAAGTTCCTGAAGCCTGCAATTTAGAAATGGCTTACATTCCAGTGGTTTGTTTACAAGTCACTTGTTCAGTTGTTGGTTTCCTAAGCCAATCAGCAAAAACCTATTTAACCTATAAAATAGCTGAAACAAAGCACCAGTCTTATAATTAGAACTAACCACTAGGTTTAACAACATGTCTAAGTTTAAGGGCATTCAAAGTTCAATTTGTGGTTCCAGAAGTACATTTTTACTAAAAGCAGCATTAAGATGAGTATATTCTCCTAATTCTGAGATAATCATGAGAGCTATCACCTATGTAGGTCCAGGTTTTGTGGTGGCCTCACCAAGTCTGGAAGAGCAGTGATGTAAGAGCCATGTATCAGTCCGAAGTCATGAGTCAAGCACTGCCTGTAATTATGAAGAATGACAACCTTATCAGGCCAGAATGTGACTTGGATGCTTAGGAATGGAGAAAACCTAATCATTTCAGATAAATTAAAACAATTTGTTAGTAAACCCACATGAACCTATAATTCATCTGTAGTAATTAGGCTTAGGTTAAACTTTAGTGAGTACTGTGTGATGACAAAAAATAGGCTCATGATTGTTAAATAAAGGCCACTGGCTTGGCCAAGAAAATTTTCTTTCCTGAGGAAGAAAAAAATGAGATTTTGATTTCTTACACGAGAACAGCTTGAAACAAAATCAGTTGAGAAATGAAAGTCTGTATTCAAGCACCACAGTAATTTCCCCCTAAAATCTCTGTCAGGAATTGACTCTGAATTTGACTTTTCCATAGTCTGACATGGCCCCAGACTACTTTCCTGATGAGTCTGACCAGAGGGTTTTTCACATTTAATGCCCTAAATGTTCTACTTCTAAAAAGAATGCAGAGGTTTTTATTTCTAAGTATGTATCTACAAATAGTGCTAATTAAAAAACCATCTACAGCATTGAGCAATGATGAAGAATGATAGTTTTGAAATATAGGGGTGGAGTGCAAAAAATTAACTAAATGCTCAGTGTGTTTGGGGTTCTGCAATTTGAATCTAAGATCATATAATATGAAAAAGTCCTGAGGTGTCTTTCTTATTCATGGCCCAGGGTAATTCAAAGCAAGAAATAGAAAATGTGTACTTGTAAAATATATCAGTCAGGCTCTCTAACTAGAAAAATAGAAGACGTTCTAGGTTTTTTCAGAAGAGGAAATTTGATATGGAGAATTGGATACTTAGGAAATAGAAGACTTGAAAAGCCAAACATAAAATCCAGAGAGAATTCCAGAGATTAGCAAATATAGGAAGTTAAGGCTAAATGGGCACTGTAAGACTGGAGAGGAAATAGGATGATGTGGTATCATCAGAACTCAGAAACCAAGGTCATCTAGTGGAAACTAGAACCACAGTAGAAGCTTCCTAGTTGTAGTTGAGACCACATAACTGATGTTGGCATTAACACAAGAAACAGAAAAATACCCTGATTTCTTTCTTCCTTCCACCTTCATTCTAGTGCCCATATCTTTTATTGGCTGAACTTAGATGGAAACTAAAGGTCGAAGGAACCTGGAAACTGTAGTTCCCTACAACTAAAACAGTACTGGATTCATATGAGAGCAAACTGGATGTGGACTATAGTACACAAAATATTTAAATTTAGTGTAAGGCAAAATGTTATCAAAGCACCTTAGAATTAGTAACCCCTTATATTATCAACCCTGCATTATTTCCATAAGGTGACTGGAAAACGTTACTGCATCAGTAATGGAATTACTGAACTTAAATTTCATTATTTTTAATATAAAATTATTTGTGAATAGGTGATACAAGCACATGAAATGAAATTCAAAGGTTACATAAGGAAGAGAGACTTCTATTCAAGATAGGAGAATAGGTAAACTCTGTGCTTGCCTCCTCCCAAACCACATCAAAATTACAACTAAATTATAGACCAACAATCACTGAGAACAACCTGAAGACTAACAACAGAATTCCTATATAAAGGATATAAAGAAAAAACCACACGGAGACTGGTAGGAGGGGTAGAGAAACACAATGGGTAGATCCTACATCCACTGTGTGACAATTAAGAATCAAGAGGAATATGTTAATTATGAAAGTGTCCTTGAGGAGTGAGGGATCTCAGCCCCACACCTGGACTCCCAGCTCAGGACACCAGTGCTGGAAGAGGAGTCCCCATAATATCTGGCTGTGAAAATCAGTGAGGATTGTGTCTGAGAGAAATAGGGCACTGCTGGAGATGGAAGCGAACCTCTTAAGCGGTCTCACTCACACTCAGACTCTCTCATTCTGAGTTCCAGCACAGGAAAAGCAGCATGAAAAGCACCAGAAGCGTATGCAGAGGGACAAAAGTGACTAAATTCAGGTCAAAGGCTGGAGGGGCAGGGGTTGGAGCAACTCCCTTTGGGGACAAAAAGGTTGACAAGAGCCATTGTTTATTTGTGGAGTTCTCCTTCCACCCAGCCAATTCAGCACAGATAGATGCCAAATCTACGCTCTCTGTTAACCTGGTTAACATTCTCCAGCTTGGTGTTTCCCTGAGACACTGCCCCATCCAACTTACCTGGTTGGCCTGAGCCTCTTCACAGCTTGCCATGGCTCACCTCAGCTAATGCTGTGGACTTCTCCAAAATTTCTCAAAGGTCCTCAAACCCCAAACAAGCATGCCTTATAACTCTCGTTAAGTAGCCCTAAGCTCAGCACAAGTGGCGACCAGTCTCAGTTTGAATTGTAACACTTGTCAGGTGGCCTCAAGCCTGGTATAAATGGTGACCTGTCTGGGCCTGGAATTTAGCTTAAACTAAGAAGCCATAAACCTAGCAAAAGTGGAGAGTGGCCTCAGCTTACAGTGTGATGCCCACCAAAGGGGCCCAAACCCAGGACAAGTGGCAGCCAGCCTTGGTTCACAATGTAGACTCTTCTAGACACCTCCAAGCCCAGCACAAGTTTAAACAAAACCCAGATTACTTTTTGAGTCTCACCAAGATGTTTCAAACCTGTTGCAAAAAGCGTCTGACGTTGGCCTGCACTAAAGCATCTCCCAAGAGGCTCTAGAATCAGTACACCTGGTGGCCAGCTTCAAACCACACAAAAGCACCACCACATCTACTTCAAAAACAACACACCCAAACAGCAGACTCATCTGGCATGAGAGCTCTGCTAAAGCAGCTTCTTCTCCATGAAGTCAACCCCTTAAAAATAGCTCAACTGCTGTAGTCACAGCCAGCCCTCAAATCCAGTCATTCTGAGGGTCAAATCCACACACTGATGTACCCCAAACAATCAAAGCTTAACTACAATAGGAGTGCACTTACAATCCACAAAGAGCACCCCCCCTGGAGCACCTGGCTCATGTGGTAAGACAGATGATGCTGTTGATCCCCACAAGACACCTTCTACATTAGGCCATTCTGTCAAGTCTAGGAGTTGTAATAGATCTACCTAAAACATATAGACAAACAAGAAGTTGGCCAAAATGAGAAGAAAAAGAAACTTGTCCCAAATGAAAGAACAGAAAAAACAGAAAAAGATCTAAAAAAAATGAAGACAAGCAACCTACTAGATACAAAGTTCAAAACACTGGTTATAAAAATGCTCAATGAACTTAGGGGAAGAATTGATGGACTTAGTGAGAACTTCAGTACAAGGATAGAAAAATTAAAAATTGAAATAGAAAACATAGAAAAGAAACAGTCTGAAATTAAGAATATAATTACCAAAATGAAGAATATATTAGAGAAAAATCAACATCAGATTAGATGAAGCAGAAGATTGACTCAGTGATCTGGAAGACAAAGTAGTGGAGAACATTCAATTGAAACAGCAAAAAGAAAAAAGAATTTAAAAAATGAAGAAAGTTTAAGGAAAATTTAAGACAACATCAAGCACACCAACATTCACAGCAAAAGGATACTGAAAGGAAGAGAGAGAAAGGAATTGAAAACCGATTTGAAGGAATAATGACTGAAAACTTTCCTATCCCGGTGAGAAAGGAATAGAAATACATGTTCAGGAAGTGCAGAGTGTCCCAAACAAGATGAAACCAAAGAGGCCCACACCAAGACACACCATAATTAAAATGCCAAAGATCAAAGACAAAGACAGAATCTTAAAAATAGCAAGAGAAAAGCAGTTACCTACCAGGGAGTACCCATAAGACTGTCAGCTGATTTCTCAATAGAAACTTTGCAAGCCAGAGGGGATTGACATGAAATATTCAAAGTGATGAAAAGCAAGGACCTACAGCCAAGATTGCTCAACCTAGCAAGGCTATTATTTAGAATTGAAGGAGAGATAAAGAGCTTCCCAGACAAGAAAAAGCTAAAGGAGTTCATCACCACTAAACCAGTATTGCAAGAAATGTTAAAAAGACTTCTTTAAGAAGAAAAGCTCAAAAATATGAATAAGAAAATATAGGAAAGAATAAAATTCTCACTGACAAAGGAAAACACTTAGTTGAAGCAGTGGATTAATCAACTATATGCTAGTATTAAGGTTAAAAGACAAAACTAGGAAGATCATGTGTATTACAATAATAAACTAAGGATACACACATAAAAAAGAAGTAAAAAATAATGACAAAAATATAAATTTTTTATTGGAGAGGGTGACTAAATACTGTAGTGATTTTAGAATGTGTTTGAACTTAAGTGACCATCAATTTTAAATAGATTGCTATAAACATATTTTGATATATAGGAAGCACATAGCAACTACAAATCAAAAATCTTTAAGAAATATACAAGAAACAAAGAAAAAAGAAATCAACCATAACACTATAGAAAGTAATGAACATACAAGGGAAGAGGACAAGAGAATATGAAAGGAACAGAGAAGAATTACAAATATAATCAGAAAACAATAAAATGGCAATAACTACATGGCAATTATCTATCAATAGTTACTTTAAATGTAAATGGACTAAATGTTTTAATCAAACATGCAGTGTGGCTGAATGGATGAAAAAACAAGACCTGTACATATACTGCCTACAAGAGACCTACCTTAGATAGAAAGACAAATACAGACTGAAAGTAAAGGGATGGAAAAAGATATTTTATGCAAATGAAACAAAAAAAAAAAACTGGAGTTAGCAATACTTATATCAGACAAAATAAACTTTAAAATGAAGGCTATAACAAGAGACAGAGAAGGGTATTTCAGAATGATAAAGGGATCAATTTAACAAAAAGATATAACTCTTGTAAACATCTATGCATATTTGGGAGAACCTAAATATGTAAAGCAAATATTGACAGACATAAAAGAAGAGATTAAATAGTCATAGTAGGAAACTCTAACACCCTATTGACATCAATGAGATCTTCCCAAAAGAAAATTAACAAGGAAATGGTGGCTTTAAATGACATAGTAGACCAGATAGACTTCACTGACATTTTTTATGGCATTTTACCCAAAAGCAGCAAAATATTCCTTTCAAGTGTACATGGGACATTTTTCAGAATAGACCACTTGCGAGGGTACAAAACAAATCTCAATACATTTAAAAAGATTGAAATCATATCAAGCAACTTCTCTGAATATAATGGTATGAAACTAGAAATCAATTAAAAAAGAAAACTAAAAAACACAGAATACATGCAGGATAAATAAAATGCTACTAAACAATGGATAGGTTAACAATGAGATCAAGGAACAAATCAAAAGATACCTTGAGACAAATAAAAATGAAAGCACCATGACCTAAAAACTATGGGACATGGCCGAAGCTATTCTAAGAGGGAAATTCATAGTAATACAAACCTACCCCAGAAAACAAGAAAAATCTCAAATAAACAATCTAATCTTACACTCAAAGGAACTAGAAAAATAGAACAAATAGAAAAAGGAAATCATAAAGATTAGAGTGGAAATAAACAAAATACATCTAAATAAACAATAAAAAATATCAATGAAACCAAGAGCTGGTTCTTTGAGAAGGTAAATAAAATTAATAAAACTTTAGCCAGACTCATCAAGGAAAAAAAAGAGAGAGGGCACAAATAAATAAAATCAGAAATGAAAGAGGAGAAGTAACAACTGACATCACAGAAATACAAAAAATTATAAGAAAATACTATGAACAATTATATGCCAACAAATTGAACAATCAGAAGAAATAAATTCCTAGAAATATGAAATCTTCCAAGACTTAATCAAGAGCAGACTGATAACTACTAACAAAGTCAAATCAGTAATCAAAAAACTAAAGATATATGCACCACAATTTTCATTGCAGCATTACTCCTGATGGCCAAGACATGGAAACAATTGAGTGCCCTTTGATAGATGATTGGATAAAGAAGATGTGGTACACCTACATAATGGTATATTATTTATCTATAAGTTAAGATGAAATACTTCATTGGTGACAACATGGATGAATTTTGAGATTATCATTCTAAGTGAAATAAGTCAGACATAAAAAGTTGAGAAGCATATGATTTCACTCATATGTGGGATAAAAAACATAAAGCAACAAATGAATAAGACAAACAGAGACTCATGGACATGGACAAGAGTTTAGTGGTTACCAGAGGGAAGGGGAAAAGGAAAGGAAGTTGATAAAGGTAAAAGAGGTCAAATATATGGTGATGAAAGGAAATCTAACTTTGGGTGGTGAACACACAATATAATATATACATGATTTATTATTGAGTTGTACACTTGAAACCTATATAATTTTATTAACCATTGTGACCCAATACATTTAATAAAATAAAAATAAATAAATAAAATTAAAGATGTTAGTTACTAAGAACAATAAAAACAAAACAGAACAAAACAAAAACTCTCCCCCACCCCAACCAAAAGCCCTGGCTCAGATAGCTTTACAGACAACTTTACCAAACATTCAAGAAAAATTAATACCTATCCTAAACTATTCTGAAAAACTGAAGAGGTAGGAAGTCTTCCAAACTCATTTTAGAAGGCTAGCATTACCCTGAAAGCAAAACTGGATGAAGATACTAAAAAAACAAAAAAATAAAAAAGAATTAATGTCCAATATCTCTGACGAACATAGATGCAAAAATCTTCAAAATATTTTAGCAAACCAAATTTAGCAATACAGTAAAAAGATCATTCACCGTGATCACGTGGGATTTATGCTTGGGATGAAAATTTGGTTTAATATCTGCAAAACAATTAATGTGACATACCAGATAAACAAAATGAAAGATAAAAATCACATGATTATATTAATAAATGCAGAAAAAACATTTGACAAAATCTCCAATCCATTCATGATAAAAACTGCCAGCAAAGTAGGGATAGAGAGAACATAACTCAACATAATGAAGTCCATATATACCAAACCAACAACTAACATCGTACTTAACGGTGATCAGCTGAAGGCTTTTTCTTTAAGATTAGAAACAAAAGAAAGATGTCCACTTTCACCATTTTTATTTAACGTAGTATTTACTGGAAGTCTTAGACACAGAAATAATACAAGAATAAGAAAGGGATCCAAATTGAAAAGGAAGAATTAAAACTGTTATTATTTGTAGATGGCATGATACTATTATGTATAGAGAACACTAAAGATTCTACCCCCCCCCAAAAAAAACTATTAGAACTAATCAATGAATTCAGTAAAGTAGTAGGATACAAAATTAATATTCAGAAATCAGTTGCATTGTTATACACTAATAACGAATTACCAGAAAGAGAAATTAAAACAATCCCATTTGCAATAGCATCAAAAAGAATAAAATACCTAGGAATAAATTTAACCAAGGAGGTGAAGACCTTAGAAAACTATAACACATTGAAGAAAGAAGTTGAAGATACAAATAAATGGAAGACTATCACGCTCATTGATAGGAAGAATTAACACTGTTAAAATGTTAATACTACCCAAAACAATCTACAGATTTAATGCAACCTCTATCAAAATACTAATAGCATTTTTTTACAGAATTAGCACAAATAATTCTAAAATTTATATGGAACCACAAAAGACCCAAAATAGTTAAAGCAATTGTGAGAAAGAAAAACAAAGATGAAAGTATCATGTTACTTGACATCAAACTATACTCCAAGCTTATAGTAATTAAAACAATATGATAATGTTATAAAAACAGATATGTAGATCAATGTAATAGAATAGAGAGCTCAGAAATAAGATTGCACCTATATGGTCATTTAATCTATGACAAAGAAGGCCATACTCTTTTCAATGAGTGTTCTTGGGAAAACTGAACTGAACAGATATATGCAATAAAATAAAACTAGACGCTTTCTTACACCATATACATAAATAAGCTCAAAATGGATTAAATACTTAAATGTAAGACTGGAAACCATATAACTCCTAGAAAAAAACACAAGCAGTAAACTCTTTGACATTGCACCTAGCAATATTTTTTTGGATATGTCTCCTTGGGCAAAGGAAACAAAAGAAAAAATAAACAAATGGGGCTACATCAAACTAAAAATTTTTTGAACAGCAAAAGAAACCAATAACAAAATGAAAAGACAACCTACTAAACTTGAGAACATATTTGCCAATGATACATCAGATTAAGGGGTTAATATCCAAACTATATAAAGGACTCATACAATTTAACATCAAAAACCAAACAATCTGATTTAAAAAGTGGGCAGAGGACCTAAACAGATATTTCTCTTAAGAAGATATACAGGTGGCCAAGACATAGGAAAAGATGCTCAGTATCATTAATCACTGAGGAAATACAAATTAAAATCACAATGAGATATCACTTCACACCTGTCAGAATGGCTATCATAAATAAATCAGCAAACAACCAGTGTTGGCAAGAATGTGGAGAAAAGGGAACTCTCATGCACTGTTGGTGGGATTGCAAATTGGTGCAGCCATTATGGAAAACAACATGGAAGTTCTTCAAAAAATCATATGACCCGGCAATCCCAAATCTGGTATTTATCTGAAGAAATCCAGAACACTACTTCTAGAAGATAATATATATGTATCTATATATATATACCTATGTTCACTGCAACATTATTTACAATAGCGAAGATATGGAAGCAACCTAAGTGACCATGGATAGATGACTGTATAAAGAAGGGGTAGTACATGTATACAATGGAATATTACTTAGCCACAAAAAAAGAATGAAATCTTGTCATTTGGGACAACATGGATGGACCTAGAGGGTATTATGCTAAGTGAAATAAGCCAGTCAGAAAAAAACGGATTTAGATTTCACTTATATGTGAAATCTAAAGAACAAAACCTAAAGAACAAAACAGAGATACAGGGAAAGAAACTGGTGGTCGCCAGATGGAAGGGGTATTAAGAGGATAGGTATATAAATGTCTAATCACTATTTTGTACACCTAAAACTCATATAAATTTGTATGCCAACTGTAATTGAAAAATAAATTTTAAAAAATCTTAGGAAAAAAGTTATATAAGCATAAGTAGTGAAAAGTCTCAGCCACTCTATACCACCCTTAGCTATCTGGCTCTCTTGCCCAGAGGCAATATCTGTGACCAGTGGGGGGTGTGTGTGTGTGTGTGTGTGTGTGTGTGTGTGTGTGTATGTGTGTATCCTTCTACATTTTAATATAACTCTATCTATGCCTGTGTATGTTTATATCCATATCCACATCTTAATCTATATCTACCTTTTTTTTTATATAAGGAAAATATATATTTCCTCCTCACCCAAAGGTAGCAATCTATATGCACTGCTCTACTGACCTATATTTTAGAACCAGTTGGGACCTACCAATTTAATACCTAAGATATTTCTTCCCTATGGAAATAAAAAGGCTGTGCCCATTGGGTCAGACATAGGCTGATGAAGATGATCAAGAGCTATAAATCTATAAATTATAAGGTTTGCAGACATCCAATGCTCAACCAGTCATGCAAAGAATTCTCATGACAGTAATTTAGCAAAAGTTTTGTCAGATCCGTCAGAATGATTCAAGAGTTTGGAATGATTCATCGGGTCTTGGGTTACATAATCTGGGCTTACTCATATCACTTGGAGCAAAGGTAAGTCAAAGATCACAATCCTGGTAGCTCAGTATCTCATCTGAACATTGGGAGAGTAATTCTCTGCCCAGCGACAGTATCAGGGTCAGAAAGGATGTCCCATGTGCCTCATATTGTACACCAAGATAATGTCCACATGGGTTAACGAATCTGTATATGTGTATATGTTTATGTGTATGTACACATACACACATATACACATGCAAGCACATACATATATTCATACATACTGCACATATACACTGGTAGGAAAGATTTGAAAATTTCTCACATCTCTGGCAGGAATACCTTTCTAAGCTTTGAAATGATGGAAGAAATTACAAAGATAAAAACAAATTGAATTGATTATAAGAATGTTAATATGTTCTGCACATAAATACACAAGAACACACAAAAATGACACACAGAGAAAATACTTTGAACATGTATGATAGATAAAGGGATGATATCTTAATTATTTAACACATTCATATGAAGGCATATAGTGTGGTAAAAACAAGAACCTCAGCTCTGATGTTAAACTTCCTATTATGTGAACATATCTGGGTCTCAGTTTCTTCATTTATAAAATGATAGGAATAATAATACTTACTGGGGTTAAAATGTGATTGTAGAACAGTTATCATTTGATAAGCAGTAGGAGTTAGCTATTGTTATTAATAAGAATATTGTTAGATAAATAAATGGAAAAAAGACCTGGACAGTCAATTCATCAATGTAATTAGTAAAGTAATACAAGGAAAATATTCAAATTTATAATTTATTCAAGAAATAAATTATCCTACTTTTGCCAAATAGTTTAAAAAATTAATACCCAATGGCAACAAGAATGGAGTATGACCAATATACTTGAGGTGGCAATAATATTTGAACTATTTTTTTGTAAAGAAAATTAGCAATGTGTATTAAAAGCCATAAAATGTTTAAATTCTTGGTTTAATTTGATCATTTTGCTACTTAGAATTTTCCTTAAAGATATAATCCCAAAAGATAACATGTAATAAATGTATTTTCTACATTATTTATAAGAACTGTATAAAGTCCAAAGCAGCCAATATATATACCCATGAAATAATTACATTCTGATACAATGATTAAATGTATTAGGTATTGAAACCACAATATCAGATGGTAGTTATTTGTAACAAAATGATAATTTATATAATATGGCTATGTAGTTTATATTAAAAATATAAAATTCAAAATTATGATCATCACATAGTAACATTCTTATCATAAAATTTTGCAATTTTGTAGGTTTTCCCTATAATTAGGCCCATATTAAGAGCCTGGAAAGCAATACAAAAAAATAAAAAATAGTTGCATTTGGATGATCCAATTATAAAGTGATCATTTTTCTTCCTTCCTCCCATCCTTCCTTTCTCCCATCCTTCCTTCCTTTCTTCTTCCTTCCTTTCTTTTTTAGTTCTTTAAAATTTCTTTAGAATGACTTTTAAATTAAAATAGTAATTCCTGTTTACTCTTATAAAAGGTAAACATGGCAGAGTTACGGAGAACAGAAAGTAAAAGTCCCCTAATAATCTCCTTCTCCAGTTGTCTAGTCTCCCATCTCTATTTACTCTCTTCAAATCCTGTTCCTTTCCTCAGAGATGACTGCTTAAGAATGTGTCCTCTCAGACACCTCTATAAGGATTGACACACATCCACATCCACACGTATACCACACACATTTTTTCTTGTGTCAATAGGATTCTTAATATTCTGCAACTAGCTTTTTTGGAGAGAGAGATATATATATGTATATATATATATATATATATACATATATATATATATATTCTTGTCAGTTCAAGTAGAATTGTCTCAATATTTTTAATGAGTGGCTACATTGTATTCTATAATATAGGCATACCACAATTTGTTTAACCAACCCACTACTGATTAATTTTTGTGTAGTCTCCAATTTTTTTGCTATTGGAGACATTGCTGCAATCCTTGTACTCTTCATGGATATGCGTAATTATTTCTTTAAGATAGATTCCTAGAATGAAATTGCTGCATAAAAGGTTTGCTCTTTCAAATTTCTGATAGTTGCTTCCAAACCATATGGTGACAGACTTTATCAATTTATATCTTCATGAAAAATTTTAAAAAACAGAAGTCTCGTGAAACTAACATAAGGCAAAATCAAATGTGCTTATATGCATTTGTTCTTCATCACAGAAAGAGGTCATTCAGTTTGTTTTTACTCTTTCAGATATCCTCCTGAATTTGGCTAACTCATGATTCTATCATATCTCCTGCCCCTTTGTTACTTTAAGAATACTGGTGATTATCATCTGGTCAGAATGCCCATTTCTGGGCTTGGTCCTGGAAATGTGTACTGATTGGCTAGAGCACACTAAAGATCAATAACTCTGTAAATTAAGCTGTTCCTAGGCATGGTTGTACAGGGTGCCTTGGCAAGCAGGCACTGATATCTAGTCTGTGTTTACTCACCAAAGAACTTGTGCTCTGGGTACAGGCAGGGGAAAGCAAAGTTCTCTGGGAGAAATAGCTCCTTTTCAAGTTTATAAAAAGATGTTTTATGATGTCTCAGCTGCTTTGATCATTCATAATTTAAAATTTCTTTAACTGGTTCTTCAGCTCTTTATTCAACAAATTCTATTGATAAAGCTCATTGTATTAAAAGGATGATGAAAAATTTATAGTAACAATTAGCCTATATTAACAATTAGCAATTAGGATTTAAAATGTAAGCTTAGTTCAAGCATAGTTGAGTGTTTGGCTATCATGAGAAAGAGTTTTGGTGAGCTGAGGAGCCCAGTGAAAATATAAGCTGTTAGAAAAGGGACTGTAACTGAAAATACAGTCAGTCTAATAAGTTTCATATCATTGATTAGATTTGGGAAAATTATAAAAATTAACTCTGACATGTATTTCAGGTAATGGGATAAAACAGAGCTAGGACACATTTAGCATGTAATTTTTATAGCTGTTGTATATGTTCTACTGTTAAATTTTTTTCTCATCCTAATTGAGATATTTTCAAGCAGATATAATTATTGATATACAGTGGATATTAAGCAAGATATTTCACCTCATCTGTAATTACACACAATTTCAAGGGTTAGTTGTAGCTTGTCTTCTAATTTAAGAAGACATCTGCCCTATACCTCATATTGTTCAAACTGGAACATACACAGTGTTTCTGCAAAAGCAGTCAATAGATTGGGCAAGATCTCACAAAACTCTGAGCATGGGTTAATCTCATGGGCCTAAATAACATCAAAAATGTTAAGTTTGAATGAAAGAAAAAAAAGAAGGAAAGAAAGAAAAAGAAAGGAAGAAAAAAAAGGAAGAAAGGAAGGAAAGAAGAGAGGAAAGAAGGAAGGAGAAGGGAGGGTTTGAAGGAAGGTAGGAGAAGTGAAGGGAAGAAGGGAAAAGTAATGACAGACATACTGAAAGAAGGTGTGGTTACCTGGAATTTCTGGGGTAATGTCATCATCTTTTGGGGATATCTTTATGAACAAGAGACACGAGTTTATGAAAGTAGATTTTTAATTTTTATTTTTGGTGATGGCAAGGAAGGCAGTTTGGAAGAGAATGAAAGAGACTAGCTCTTGACAAGAAATTCTAAAATTTCACCAAATAATTCTTTACTCTGACAGTTGGTAGGCATATTCTTGATGAGTTTCAATAGAGGTAGTGATCAGTATTTAGTAAGGAGAATGATGCTTGCTTTGCTTTCTGTGACTTTGGATCTACTAAGAGGGAAAATGAGGACTGAATATATATGGACTGTAGCTCTTAGGCTCCTTCTGGCAGCTTCGAAAACTTCAGAGCCTGTGAAGACTCCTGTCCTTGGCTTCATGGGCAGTTTGAATTTAGTAATGTGAAGTTGCCAAACTACAATAACACTGAGTCCATCCTGGGCCCAGATGTTGAGTGCATG
Organism: Eidolon dupreanum; assembly: GCA_028627145.1. Taxonomy (NCBI): domain Eukaryota; kingdom Metazoa; phylum Chordata; class Mammalia; order Chiroptera; family Pteropodidae; genus Eidolon; species Eidolon dupreanum. Next base: position 73,402,488 of record CM053507.1, on the reverse strand, counting down.
AAGTCCAAGGCAAAAGGAGAACTTATAGGGTTGATAGGAACAGAGTGACAGGTTAGATATATGTGATACAAGGTGGATGGAGGGTGTACATGTCAGCAACAACTATGCCAAATTCTGCTGATAATGACAGTAGCTTTGGGGTAAGCCATTCTGAGTTACTGGGTGATTATAAAGTGGTAAAGTAAAAACACAAGAAGCCACAAGTAGTTCTTAAATTATGTTTAAGCCTCAAAAATCTAGTATTATTGTCAAACTACTAAACTGAACCAGTTTACAAGTAACATTGGACTGATCTCAATTACCTCATCCTTTCATCCTTTTTCTTTTCTTTTCAGAAAGTACTTTTGTCATTGAAACTAGTCTCTCCCTCTCTCACACCATTTACTGAAAATGGAAGTACAGTAAGAGCAATAAATCTATGAGATTCCCTGGTTAACTGAGTGTAGTCCACATATTTTTATCTAAAAGATATAGACCCTGAGGTTAAAACCCAGAACACAATAAGACATTGATCATATATCATGATATAAGACAGAAAACTTAATTGCAATGACAGTAAAAATAGTTAATATTCATGGAGTGATGATGGTGAACTGGGCTCTCCGATAAGTGCTTGTACACACTGTATAATGCAATCTGGACACATACCTTTTGAAACAGAATGTAGACTTGTATAGTCATGTGTCACATAATGATGTTTGGGTTAATGATAGACTGCATATAAGATGGTCATCCCATAACTTTATGAAGTTGAATTTCTGTAAGAAATGGAAGGATATTTAGTTCAGAAGAAATTTTTTTTTTCTCTAATGGGAGCAATATCTGTGGAATTTGACAATAGATTCCCAAACTCTTACTCACAGTATCTCAATTTTGAATATACATATACAATTTTGAACGTACATCCCTATTAGTCAGCCACTGACCTGTTTCAGCACAAGAGAGCCTGTGCCCCCAGCACTATATTCAGAGGGAGCTACAGCCCTCCTAGATTGTAGCTTGATAGTCTTCAGAGTATACTGCTGTAAATTCTTTGTTGAGAACCTAAGAACCTGTACACAGGTCCACAGGAGTTACTTTAACAAGTATTATGTGCTGCTGACACTTTAGTAAGATCTTTCTGTGGTAGTATAGAGCCAGCCTGTCCCTGTACTTCAGAAACATATTTTTTTTATTCAGAAATAAGTTTTTACATTGTAAAGCCTAGATAAGTTTTATTTCTTCCATCAATTCAAGCCAGAGAGAGCCCTTTGTGTCAGATAGAGTCAATGGAACCAAAAATAAATTTCTAAAGTCAAAATAATGAGTCCTCAGTTCTATTTCTCTTCATGTTGAACATCCTCTTTTTAAATGAAAACCACAAAGTTCCTTAATCTGACCACTGCTACAACATGCAATAGCCAAAAACCACATTGCTGTAACAATCCTCAATTTCTTTATCTCTACACTTTGATTTTTTAAATTCCTATTGATCTTCAGGCCACCTTTTATTTCCTCCTGACAGTCACTGTTATGGTGATCTATACCTTAGTCAGCCAGTTTCTCTTCAATATTTCCAATAAATCCATCTCACATCCCTGTTCATGGAGTGGCATTGACAGCTTCACTGTTCTATTTCTAACCCTGTCAGAAGGAAGCGGTGGGTGGGGTGGTGGGCTTGTGGAACAGTGTTTATAAAGTCTACAATAGTGTACAGCAATGTCCCAGGCCTTCATGTTCACTCACCATTCACTCGCTGACTCACCCAGAGAAACTTAGGGTTCTGTAAGCTCTACTTATGCTAACTGCCCTATACAGATATACCATTTTATCTTTCATATCATATTTTTACCATACCTTTTCTGTGTTTAGATATTTTTAGATATACAAATACTTACTTACCATTGTTTTATACTTGCCCACCGTAACATGCTGTGTAGATTTGTAGCCTAAGACCAATAGGCTCTACCATATAGCCTAGGTGTGTAGTAGGCTATACTATCTAGGTTTGTGTAAGTGTACTCTGTGATATTTACACAACAACAAAATTGCCTGATGACCCACTTCTTAGAACATTCTCCCATCGTTAAATGATGGAAGACTGTATTTATTATCCTTATTATAGAGTTGAGGAACCCGACTAGTAGAGAAGTTAAGGAACTTGCCAGTGGTCACCTAGCTAGTAAATGGCAGCAACCAAGAAATTCTGACTCCCATTCAGAATTATTATACCGCATTCCCAAACTAAGGAAATCCTAACCCTTAATATACTGAAGAAGCAAGCTGGATCAATTTACCCATTCTGGCTTCCTTTTGGTATCTTCATCCATGGATGTAAATGGTTTTTAAATACCAACTTGGAAGGATAGCTTTGAGTCGCACCCTTTCTATGCATATAGAATATACATTAAATAATACATTTAATAACATAATAACATGGAGGACTAAACCCAGCAGCCTGTTTAGCATACTGCATTCTCTTTGTCCCCTTGTAAGTTTAGTACTCCTGGGAAAGAACTATCCTCTCTCAATCACGAAGTTCAGTTGAAACACTGTGAGTGTGTAATTCATGACACACTGTGAAGGAGGAAATCACTTTATCTAGGGGGCTGAGGACCAGTGATAAGGTGCAGTATGTTTTTTTTTTTTCCTCATGGTTGGCAGAAGCCCAAACTGCCATTAGCTCCTCCCATTGCCAGAGGCTTAAAGGAACTTCTGGGGCTTAAAAGAAAAATCTATGTCACTCAGCAGGTGGAGCATGACAGATTACACACCCTTCTGCCAGATACTGTGTTCACAACCTGGCTCCAGCAGTCCCTTTTGCTGAGGCTCTATATTTTCCTCTCTAAGCTTAATATTTTTGAATGGGACAGAAAATTGTTATTGTAGTGACATGCTGGATAGAGAAGGGTTTAATTCAAAATGGTGTTTCCCCCTCCCTTAGACTAGGATGCCTGTGGACATTTGAGATATAGTTAGTCTTGACCCAGCTGAACATGGGAGTACCTTGCAACTAGCTAGTGATCTGGAAAATGTTCATGACGCCTGTTAAGTGAAAACAGCAGCTTATAAAACAGCAGTACACTCAAAATATGCATTAAAAAAGACTAGAAGAATAGATACCAAAAAGTAAGTAGTGGTGACCTCTAGATAGTGAGAATATGAGTGATTTCTTTTTCATTTTATTCTTTATTCAGACATTAATGGCTACTATGATTGGGGCATAATAAGTTCTCAGTAAGTGTTTTCTTTTATGTTTTAAAACACACATGATGTATGAACATCTGTTTCTTATGTAATAAGAAATAAGCTATTTTTCAAAGACTACCTCATACATATTAGAAAAGTTATATCTCCTTGAAAGAAAATCCAATGCACAAAAATTCCAAACTTCATGCAAAAAAACTAGGAAATGGCCATTCATTTTACAAATGGGTTCATCACTTGGTACTTTTAAATAGAATGCTCTCTAGCCCTCAATATCTGATTCAGTTTACAATAATTTGCCTTGATAATGAGGGAGATATAAATTGAAACTTTGTTAAGTTGGGCTAAAATTATGTACAGGCCTTTGGTGTAGCTTTTTAATCCAAGTTGGAACCAATAAATGTAAAAAGTAAACTATGCTGATGAAATGTTCTTCATCTCATCACAGATACACAGATATTGTGTTAGTAGCAGAGGTGGTCCCCTGTTGACTAACATCTCTAACAGGCTTGGCAAGCTGAACTGGCCACAGGTCCTCTGCTGCTCCTGCCCCCGTCTCCTCCCTTCTCCCACTCCTATAATCCTTGATGCTTTTTCTCATTTGTAGGTACATTGGCTACGATGGAGGCCAGTAGACTGTGAGGAGTGTAAGGAATGAGGAATGGTGCTCTGTAGCCTGCTGTCAGAGCCCAATGTCAGTGCTCAAAGAACTGAATAAAATATACCTCTTCATTTTTAGAGTTAACCATAGGACTTGAGCATCCATCACAAGGGATGTTATATGGTCCAAGAGGCTGAAGTGAAGGATATGTACGGTACTCAGACCCCGTACTCTGCTCCTATGGGTATGGAAACAAGAAAGGGTTGAGAGATGGAAGCAAGGATCCTCCTATAACCAGAGGCAGCAGAAAAGAGTTAGGCCAGGACTAGAGTATTCAGAGAGTGGGTTGATATGCCTATTTGAGTCCATTTCTATTCAGTTCTTATCATGTGGCAGGCACTGGGCTAGTAGGGGAGATTCAAGTGTGCTTCTTAAGTGGCTTACAGGGTATGGCAAGGTAAAGCTTATATAAACACACAAGTCTCTTAATACTAGAGGGAGTTAGCTGAAGACTGACAGAAGGAAGTGTCAACAGAAAGTTTAAGTGTACAAAAGAGACTTCTTATATAAGAAAAATGTTTCTTGGAGTTAGTAACATTCAAAGGGGTCAAGGATTTTGAGAAGGCAGAGAATGGGAGAGAGATATCAGTGGATGTACCAGCCTGAGCAAAAACATGGAGCTGGGAAGCATTGCTCCTGTCTGGTTGGACTATAGTGTAGAGATGAGCATGGTGCTGCCATCTGTGCCAACGCGGGAGAAGTGCCAACTGTAGAACTAGCAGTCGTTTGTGTTTTGTTTTGTTTTTTTAACTGCAGAAAGAAATATATGTCCCATGACATTTGTTTAGTTTCTTTTTTAAAAGTGTACAATTCAGTGGTTTTTAATATATTCACTAAGTTGTGCAACCTTCACCACTAGCTAATTCCAGAACATTTTCATCATGCCCAAAAGAAAGTCCATACTCATTGGCAGTCTCTCCTCTCTTCCAGCCCCTGGCAATTACTAATCTACTTTCTGTCTCTACGGATTTGTCTATTCTGGAAATTTTATATAAATTGAATCATACAATATGTGGCCTTTTATGTCTGTTTTTTTCCACTTAACGTAATACTTTCTTTAAAACATTTTTAAAATATTTTTATGTTTTTCAGTTATAGTTGACATACAATATATTAGTTTCAGGTGTGCAACACAGTGATTAGACATTTATATAACTATTGAAGTAATCACCCTGATAGATTCAGTACCCAGTTGACACATACATAGCTATTACTACTGTACTACTGACTATATTCCCCATGCTATACTCTACATTCCCATGACTATTTTATAACTACCAATTTGTACTTCTTAATCCCTTTCCCCTTCACTCATCTACCCAAACCTCTACCCCCAATCTGACTACCATCAAAATGTTCTCAGTATCTATGAGCTTGTTTTTGTTGTTTGTTCCTTTATCTTATTCTCTAGATTCCACGTATAAGTGAAATCATATGACATTTGTCTTTCTCTGACTGATTTACTCTACTCAGCTCAATATCCTCTAGGTCCATTCATGCTGTTGCAGATGGCAAAATTTTATTTATTTTTATGGCTGAGTAATATTCTATTAATTATATATATGTACTACTTCTTATTTATCCATTTATCTATTGATGGGCACCCAGATGGCCTCCATATCTTAGCAACTGTAAATAATGCTTTAGTGAACATATGGATTCACATGTCCCTTCAAAGCAGTGTTTTGGGTTTCTTTGGACAAATACTCAGAAGTTGAATTACTGGGTTCTTTTTTGTCTCTTGGTATAGTTTTTATTTTAAAGTCTATTTTGTCTGGTATTAATATTGCTACCCCAGCTGGTATTTTTTTTCATTTCTATTTTTATGAAATATCTTTTCCATCCCTTTACTTTCAGTCTGTGTGTCTTTCAATGTGAACTGAGTCTCTTGTAGGCAGCAAATGTTTTCTTATCAATGCAGCCACCCTATGTCTTTTGATTGAAGCATTTAATCCATTTACATTTAAAGTAATTTTTGATAGATATGCAGTTATTGACATTTTAGCTTCCTCTTGTCTGAGAAGCTATTTATCTGTCCTTCAATGCTAAATGATAGCTTTTCTGGGTAGAGTAATCTTGGATGTAGGTCCTTGCTTTTCATCACTTTTAATATATCATGACAGTCTCCTCTGGCTTGCAAAATTTCTGTTGAGAAATTAACGACAGTCTTATGTGAGCTCCCTTGTTAAATGCCTTTAACCTTTGGCATTTTACTTATGAAGTGTCTTGGTGTGGGCCTCTTTGGGCTCATCTTGTTTGGGACTCTCTGTACTTCCTGGTCTTGTATGTCCATTTCCTTCACTAGGTTAGGGAAGTTTTTAATTATCATTTCTTGAAATATGTTTTCAATTCCTTTTTCTCTCTCTTCTTCTTATACTCCTATGATGTGAATGTTGATACACTTGACATTATCTCAGAGGCCCCTTAAACTATCCTCATATTTTTGGATTCTTTTTCTTTTTGCTGTTTTGATTGTGTGTTTTCTGCTGCCTTATATTTAAATTGCTGATTCAGTTCTCTGCTTTATCTAATCTACTGTCAATTCCCTCTAATATATTCTTTACTTTGGTTATTGTGTTCATTTCTGACTGGTTCTTTTTTGTATTCTATTTGCATTTTTATGTTTCCTATCTCTTTGTTGAAGTTCTCACTGAGATCACTGAGCATCCTTATAACAGTGTTTTGAATGCTGTTTCTGGTAGATTGCTTGTCTCCATTTTGTTTAGTTCTTTTTCTGGAGCTTTGTTCTGTTCTTTCTTCTGGAAGATGTTTCTTTGTCTCTCCATTTTGACTGCCTCCCTATATTTGTTTCTATGTATTAGGTAAAGTTGCTATGTTTCCTGGTCTAAGTAGAGTGGCCTTATGTAGTAGGTATACTATGAGGCCCAGTGATGCTGTCTCCCTGGTCACCTGAGCCTGTACTCCAGGTGTATGTCCCTCATGCGAGTTGTGTGTGCCCTCCTGTTGTAGTTGAGCCTTTGTTGCTACTTGCACATCAATGGGAGGAATTAACCCTCTGGCTGATTGGTTTTGAGGACTGGCTGTGACTATAGCAGAGGAGCTGTTGTGCAGGCGCTGACTCTGTAGAACAGGATTTACTTTAGTTGGGTGCCTCCTGAGTCTACCCTTTGGGTGTGTCATTTGTGGAGTCAGCCAGTTGGTGCTTTGGCAGCCAACAGGTGTGCCCGCTCTGGGCCCTCCTGGGAGGAATCACAAAGTGATCGCAGATGTCTTTTATCTGAGCTGGGCTTGGAGGTGCCTGGGAGAGGCTAAGCTGAGAACTGAGGCCTGCTGCCACTCGTACTCATCTTGAGGCTGCTGAGCAAGAAGTACGGGGCATGAGAGGCCAGATGCTACTCATTTGGGATTTATGAATTTTTGAGAGATTTTAGGAAAGTCTGCAGCATGAGCCAAGTCAGATGATTTGTATAGTAAAGCTATTGGAAGCAGCGTAAGCGACCTACAAGTTCGGTGGAGCAGGGTCTCAGGAAATCACCAAGGCAGGGTGACTAGTGTCAGCCAGGTTGATGGAGACTCAGATATGATAGCCACTTGTGCCTGCATGCTGGCTGTGGGGAGGGCTCAAGAACGGAACAATGACCTAGCACTTCTGATGAGGAGAAAACTGTCTCTTAGCCCTTGCCCTGAAGCCAGACAATTCAGTTCTTTCCTGTGTGTCCCTGGTGCCTTTTGAGCTGTTGCCCCAGTGCTGGCACTTAGAATGAGTGAGTCCTTCATTGGCTAAGTCTATGCACAGGCTCCTCAATGGGAGTGCCCAGGACTCCAGCCGTCCTTTGTCTCAGCTACAAACTCTGCTTGTTTTCATAGTCAGAAGATGTGGGGACTTTTCTTCCCAGCACTGGTGCTCAGTGTGAGGCTGGGACCCCTCACTCCTCAGTGGGAACCTTGGCAGCTGAGGTATCCCTTATGACTTTCGGTCACCACACATGAGCGTGGAGATAGCCCAATTCACATCTAAACCCCTCCTATCAGTCATGAAGTGGCTTCTTCTGTATGTCCTTAGTTAAAGGACTTCCATTTAGCTAGACTTCAGTAGATTCTCATTGATAGTAGTTCTGTAGGTTAGTTGTAATTTTGATGTGGTCATGAGAGGAGACAAACACAACATTTACCTGCTCCATCATCTTGACCAAAACTCTCCTGGCATAATATTTTCAAATTTCATCTATTTTGTAGCATCTATCAAAACCTCATTCCTTTTTAGAGTCAAAAAATATTCTACTATATGAATATACCACATTTATTGATCCATTCATCCATCAATTAATGGATATTTGAGTTGTTTCCCCTTTTGACTATTATGAATAATGCTGCTATGAACACTTGTTTACCCACAGACATCTGTCTTGGTTCTGGCTGCTATTAAAAAAAAAAACATAGACTGCGTGGCTTATAAATAACAAAATTTATTTCTCATATTTCTGAAAACTGGAGGCTAAGTGTCAGCATTGTTGGGTTATAGCAAGGGCCTCTTCTAGGTTGCAGATTGCCATCTTCTTGATGCATCTTCAGATGGCAAAATGAACTGGAGGGCTCTTCGGGGTCTCTTTTACAAGGACACTAATTCCATTCAGGAAAGCTCTACCCTCATGACCTAATCACCTTCCAACAGCCTCACATCCTAATACCATTACACTGGGGTTTAGGATTTCAACATATAAATTAGATGGTGGTGATTGTGGGGTCAGGGAGGGGACAAACATTCAGTTCATAACAGCATCTTAAATAAATACATAGGAGCACCCACTTAATTGAAGTTCCAAGTATTTTATTCACTAGCAAAGAACCTGAAGTTCTTCCTAAGGCTTCCCTCTGTCTCAGCCCTCGAGAACTAACATAAACTCAAATTATATAAACATCTAAACACTGTGCTGTACATCTGAAATTTATATAAAATAATATTGAATGTCAACTCTAATGGAAAAATAAAAATCAAAAAAATAATAAAGTTCAATTTCATAATAACCAACTAAAAAAATAACTTGCATAAACTTTTTGAGGACAGCTTTGTTGGTTTCTTGTCTTTGCAATTTCTAGAGTAAATCCATTTCTGAGTTCCTGCTGGGTAGTTTCTTAACCTAAGATCAGATATTTCCTCCTCATTTTATGTACAAAGAAGGCTCAGGTTGTCACCTGTCTGTGCCAGGCTGGGTTGTTATTTTACAGGTGAGATACCAGTTCCTGTGGACACTCTGCCCCTCACTGCTGTCTTTAAGGAGGCAGGATTTCCAAGCTGCCACAATTGAAAAAGAAAAAAACTCAAAGCCTTGGCATTCTTAAACTATCATTAATGCACAAAAGTATTACCTAAACACTTATTTTAAAGAAGAAAACATTCAAAGTTATTGTTAAAAAACTCACTGCATAATATTCAAAACTGTACTTTTGTGCTATTAAGTGCAATTTTGAAATGTATCTAACATGTGAATTTTAGCCTAAGATAAGTAAATCTTGTCCTGAATCCACAGATCATGTCTTAAAACTTTTTCTCCTAACTTATCTTTTAACCCCCTTGTCCGAAACCACATCCTTCATCTTTCTATTCCCCTCTCATTAACTGTAGATCCTCATCTCAAAAATTTTCAAAATCATAGCCTCCCTTCTTAAAATGCTATTTCCAGACCATAGCCCCTGGCCTTTTCTTTCAAGTTAGCTCATCCCCCAAACCAAAGCCCTCCTTTTAAAAACTTTTCTTTAAACTCATTACCCCCAAACAGTCTCTTTTTCAAAGTTCATGTCCCTAAGCTATAGTCCACTCCCTAAAACAAAAGACACACATGTCCTGTTATTCACCACCAGGGATGAGACTGGCTCTGGGAAAGAAGTACCAGAGAGTTGCGACCTGTGGAGGATGTGAAAAAAATGTAAGAAGGTTGCTGTGAAGAGAGATGTGGGAACTATGATTTAGTGGCCCCTGGATAAGCCCCAGGCTGTGGGCAGCTCCCTTCATTTGGCTGGGCTTTAATTTTCTCATCTGGCATGTACACATTGGAGGTTCTAAGCAATAACATTTGATAGCTTAAGTGGTCAGATGAAGGACTAGAATAAGGTGACCTCCAAACTCCTATTAGCTGTGTGTAAAACACAAATATCCATCAGTTAAGACGAAGAGGAACAGCAGAACTTTGAAAGTTTGAATTATCTGACCAAGTGCCTCCATCCATTTTGTGATTAACTTTGCTTGTGAAGATAAAGTTTTTGTTTGTTTGTTTGTTTGTTTGTCAGGAGAAGAATAAATGGAATTTTACTGAAGAGATATATGAGACAGACATACTTTCTCCTTTGGACTCTAAACTCTTTGATTGTATATCTGTCAGTGGGCTGCTAATGAAAATAGCTCTAGTTCCATGGGAATAACTGCGAGGACAATGAAATCCAGAGACGTGAACTAAGAGTACAGGATATCTAACCATGACTGTTCTAAATTTCTCAGAAGGCACTAATGAAAGTGAAATGTGATGGTTAATAAATATTTGTTGATTGATTAAAGAATTGAATACTGAGTATACGCCTGATAAAGTCATCTTGTAGCTCTAGGTTTATATGCCAGGGACCAAATGTAAATGGGCATGCTAGTTTCAATTAACAAGTGACCTCTTCTAAAAAGTTTAAAAAAATTTTTAACTTAAAATGGATCACAGACAGAAGTGTAAAAAGTTAAACTATACAACTTTTAGAAGAAAACAGAAGAAAATCTTATGACCTTGGGCTAGGCAAGAAGTTTCCAGATATAACACCAAAAGTATTCTCCCCTCTCCCCAAATATAAATAAATAAACAGAAAATCTGATATATTGGTCTTCAAGAAAATTGAAATATTTGCTCTGAAAAAATACTCTAAAGAGAATGAAAATTCAAGTTATAGGCTGAGATAAAATTTTCAGAAATCACATACTCATCAAAGAACTTGTATTTAGACAATACAAAGAACTTTTAAAATTTAACATTAGAAAACAAACAAGCAAATAAAACTAGGCAAAAAACTTGAACAGATGCTTCACCAAAAAAGATATATAGATGGAAAATAAGTACATAAAAAAATGCTCAAAAGCATATTGGTCATTAGGGAAGTGTAAATTAAAACCACAGCAAGATACACAGACTTAATAGAATAGCTAAAAATAGAAAACAAAACATATATTTCCAAGCACTGACAAGGATGTAGACCATCTAGAACTTCCATACATTGCTGGTAGGAATGCAAAATAGTATAGCTATTCTGGAACAGAGTTTGGCAAGTTCTTATGAAATAAACATACATGAACATATGACTCAGCATTCCCACTATTAGGTAGTTACCCAAGAGCAAATGAAAACTCAAGTTCACACAAAAACCTATATGCAAATGTTTATAATAGCATTATTTATAATCGCCAACAACTGGAAACTATCAACGTGTTTTTCAAAGAGTAGATGGATAAATAAACTGTGGGCCACCCATACAATGGAATACAACTCAAGAATAACAAGAAAGGACTAAAGATATACACAGTAATATCAATGGCTTTCAAATGCATTACCCTAAGTGAAAGAAGAGGACTCAAAAGGTATATGACATTTGGAAAAGCCAAAAGTATAAGACAAAGTTATCAGAGCCTGGGAATGTGTAAAGGGTTTGACTCCAATGAAGAAGCTTGATAGACATTTTGGGGGTAAAGGAATTGTTCTGTATCCTGGTTGTGATGATTGCTACGTGACTTTGTGCATTTGTTAAAACTTACACAACTGTACACCAAAAAAAAGAGGGGGGTGTAACTTTATGTAAACTGAAAAAAAAAGTTCTGCAAGTAATGAAGGTGAAAATAAATTAAATTGCCAGAGAACTACCCTAAGTTAGTCATGAGTCTTTAATTATTACTCAGAATAATCCTGCTTTTAATGCTTAACTTACAGCACAATGAGTAAAAATGAACATTCTGCTGATACTGTATTTACATAGCAGCTAAGGTGAACCTTAAAGACATTACTAAACACGGGGCAACTGTATCCCCTTGCCTTTCTCAACCAAGCTATCTGACACTCAAGATCCTGTGATCTCAGAAGAATTATGAGTACCCAGCTAAACAAAGCCTTGATAACACCACGCCCTGCACTTTTCACCTGAGCAAATGTCACCAGACCTCATGCACGTCATCTACCTTGGTGAGTATGCTGGCCTGAATGCAGAGTCCACAGGAGACTTCCAGGACCTCTCCGAATCCACCCTGACCTTGCCTTGTTGATTAGTCCTACTGTGATGATAGGTAAGACCGAACCTAAGTGCTGCCTCTGGGCTGGGCTCGTCTGGGACAAGCCGGATTTAGCGCTCCATTTCTTTTCCTTACAAAGCTTATCTGTAATCCCGTGACCATTCATTGTTTAGGAATTAAAGGTCTCCTTGAGTCTTTTGTGTCCTTGCCAGGCTCTTGCTATCACTATTCCTCTGCCAGCCTAAGTCTTCATTCTGAGGCTCTAGTGAAGTGAGAGAAAACTTTAATGCTCACATACCATAATTAACCTCTTAGTTATGAAATTAACATTCAAGTCCTAAGAGAGTCATAGAGTCCTGGCTACCCAGGAGAGCTTTTGTGTTTTGGTAGTCTTCCAAAGTTTATTGTATGAAGCCTTAGTGCTTCATTGGAGTCTGTCATATGTCTGGATAATGAATAATTTCAAAATATAACTAACAGAAGTTCCAGTTGGATTTCCAAGGCTAGTAAAATTGTGTGGTCTTGGCCCCTCTCTCCCTCTCCTCTCTCTCTCTCTCTCTCTCTCTCTTTCTCTCTCTCTCTCTCCCTGCCCCCCCCACCCACACACACACCAATTGCCACAGTACATATAAAAAGCTGACATGCCAAACTTGTCTTCCTACAGAAATTACCTTGGAAATGGAGCTGAGATTCCAGGGGTCTTGGACTTGAAGAGAATCTAATCTAAGAAGACAAGTGGAACCAAGAAGCCTAAGAAGACTTAAAGTTGGCAGGAAAAACTTCATAGCTAATTTGGTGGATAAACAGAAAAGTAGCTCTGCAAAATGCAGACACATTTTTCCAAGTGCTACAGCAGAGAAAGAGGACTGGGATATTTAAGGAGGGGAATGGCCCTTTCCACCTTAATCTTTCTTTCTCAGGCTTACATTCAATAACAAACAAAACATCCACAAAGAAGAGAAATATTCCCACTCCCAGATTTATGTACATAGTTTTTCTCAATTCATGCCAGGTCTCCAATGACACCAGAAATTCCTACCAATTTTTAAAAATTTATGATCACTCACGATACCCTTTTACTACTTTTATTAGTTTTGTATTTTGAAATTTCACTTTGCCTGCCATGCCTTCCCTCTGCCACAGCTAAAAGAGAATTAAAATGGGCTTTCTCTCAGGAGCGGGATAGGACCCAGCCATCTTGAGTAGTGCCTATTCCTTCCTGCTCCAATCTTTCTATTGAGTTTTAAACCCTTGCTATTTAATGAAAAAGTAATCCTTATGTTTCTATCTCATTTACACTTGATTTAAGAAAGCCCTCTTTTCCTAAGAGCCATGTGAGCCCTGTGATGTCCAATAGCGTTCTTGAGTCTCTAAAAGTCTTTTAGAAGACATGTGTCTCTTTGAGAGCTTTTTCATGAGCCCCTAGAAGTCTATTTTCAAAGTATAAAGCAATGTTTTCTTACTCTAAATTGAAAATCCAATCACACACACACACACACACACACACACACACACACACACACACACCCTTGCAATTTAGATGAGTTTTCAGCTAACATCGACACACACAAGAATCTGAGAGCATTGAAATTTTAGAATCTAGAAAGAATTGTGCTGTGTGATAACAATTCATTTCTCTATTACCAATAATCTGATTCTGTAGCAAGTTACATCACCAGCAAGCCACACATTTAAATTCTGTAGGTCACTTGAACTCCTTGTAGCAATGCTGCAGACATAGGCTCTGGGACCAGGCTCCCAGAATTTGAATATCACATTTACCATCTTAAGTTAGTTGTTAATATTAAATGAGTTAAAACAGGTAAAGCACTTAGCACAGAGCCTGACGGTCAACACTGAGTCACATTAGCTGTTGCCTCTAGGATTTTGCACGTTGCTCTTGGCACTTATTGAGAACAATAAGAAATTACTTTATCACAAGAAGATGTATTTGCATTTATTGTAAAACTACTTTTGAGGATACCACTTATTTGGCCTTTCAGTGTCCTTTATGGAAAATACTCCTTTGTTAAATTCATGTTAGATCATTCAAGCTAGAAAAACAAAAAGAAATATATCTCTCTTCATAAATTGATAGGCTTCCTTTAATGAGGTAAATGCAGATGAATGACTGATTTTTAATTCTAATTCCTCTCCTCCACCTCCTCCTCCTCCTCCTCCTCCTCCTCCTTCTCCTCCCTCTCCTCCTGCCGCTGCCTCCGCCTCCGCCTCCGCCTTCGCCTTCTTCTTTACTTTACCTATCAGGAAGTCAGGGTTTATGTTCAGGTGCAGTAACAATCTTGAATTTAATAATAGTTAAACAATAACTCATTTAAAAAGCTAATGTTTAAGAGCATTTTTGATGTTATTTTCTTATTTTTGTGCTAGCTCCAAAATGAAAACTAACAGAGGGCTATTACTGCTAATAAACATACCCAAAATTAATAGACAAGGTCTTTTTTAACTACTTGCTTTATGCTTGCCCTGACTATGACCTGTGTTATACTCTTCTGGTATAAAATGGATGAAAGTATAGTCTAATGTTACAGATTTCAGCAGCTGTTAAAATTACACAGTAATTGTCCATTCACACTGTGTAGTAACTGTGGTGAATTTGCTGTTAGTGCACAAGGAAGCATTTAAACATTATTGGGCACTCATCAAAACGGAGACACACATGCAACAGAACACTCTGATTAACCCTTCCTTTTTTGCCTGTACTCTAGTGTTGTATAAAGTACACAGCCAAGGCTTCCTGGGAAAGTTTCTGTTTCTCTACTGCCTCATGAAGATATACATGAGTATAAAGCAGATGAATGGCCAGAATCCCCAGCTGTACCTCAGACATCCCTGGCAGAGGATGGCCAAAAAGGACCTAAACTGAGACTGTAGTTCCTAGAGATTCCAAGTAGGCTTTATTTATAATTTATCATCTGAACTGAGATATCTTTGAGAGTGAATGGGGACACAATTAATAGTTTCACTGGGACTATAGGTATAAACATATCTTAGATAAATCAGGATGTATAATCACCATGCCTAATAGGATCAGATTAGTGAGAACCTACTAGGAATGGTTCCTGGGGCACTGGGAAGGTCTATGAGTCAAAATATTTCTGCACCTTCCTTTCCTCACTGATGACTTTAAATTCATCAGTACTGATTCATTCTTTTAGATTATAAGTTCTGAATCAGAGGTGATTTCTTCCCCTGACCCCCACCAGGGATCATTTGCCAATATCTGATCATAGTTTTCATTGTCACAACTGGGAGAAGTGCTGCTACTGGCACCTAGTGGGTAGAGGCCAGGGATGCTGCTAAACATGATACAACACACAGGAGAGGCCCCCACAACAAAGAATTATCTAGCCCACAATGTCAATAGTGCTGAGGTTGAGAAACCTTGCTCTGGCTCCCATTTGAGGATACAAGAGAGTCAAGAGAATGAGAAGGAAGACCACAGACTAGGAGTAAATATTTACAAAAAATATCTGAGAAAGGACTGTTATCCTCCATCTACATATTTCTAATGGGATATATATATATATATATATATATATATATATATATGAAATATATATATATGAGAAATATATATATATATGAAATATATATATATGAAATATATATTAGAAATATATATATCAGAAATATATATAAGATATTTATATATATTTAATATATACATATTTCTTTAAACTCAACAAGTAGAAAACAAACACTCTGATTAAAAAATGGGCAAAAGACTTGAACAGACACCTCACCCAAGAAGATATACAGATGACAAATAAGCACATGAAAAGATTCTCCATATCATATGTTATCAGGGAAATGCAAATTTAAACAACAATAGTATCACTACATACCTATTAGAATTGTGAAAAATCAAAACACTAACAACACCAAATACTGGTGAAAATGTGAAGCAACAGGAACTCTCACCCAATGCTGGTGGAAATGCAAAATGATATATCCATTTTGGAAGACAATTTGGCAGTTTCTTATAAAATTAAATTTACTCTTACCATATAATCCAGCAATTACACCCCCTGCTACTTAACCAAGTGAATTGAAAACTTATATCCACCAAAATATTTGCACATAAATATTTAAAGAAGCTTTATTCATACTTGCCCTAACTTGGAAGCAAGCAAGATATCTTTTAGTAGGTAAATGGGTAAATAAACTGTAGTACATCTACAGAGTGAAATATTATTCAATACTAAAAATAAATGAATTATTGAGCCATGAAAAGACATGGAGCAATCTTAAGTGCATATTGCAAAGTGAATGAAGTCAATCTGAAAAGGCTACATATTATATGATTCTAACTACATGATATTCTTCTGGAAAAGAAAAAATTTTGGAGACAGTAAAAAAAAAATCAGTGGTTGCCAGAAGTTAGGGAGGAGGGAGAGATGAACAGACAGAGCACAGAGGGTTTTTAGGGCATTGAAACTATTCTGTGTGATCCTGTACGGATACAGGTACATATCATTATACATTTGTCAAACTCATAGAATGTATAACACCAAGAGCGAACCATTATGTAAACTATGGACTTTAGGTGATGATGATGCGTCATCAATGATAAGAAATGTACCACTCAGGTGGAAGATGTTGATAGTGGGAGAGGCTGTGCATATATGTGAGGGCAGGGGTATATGAGAAATCTCTGAATCTTCTGCTCAATATTTCTGTGAACTTAAAACTACTCTAAAAATTAAGTCTATATAAAAAAAGATACATGAGGGCAAACTCATAAGTTCCTCATACTTTGTTTTGAATGATTTTATCAAATGGTAAGAGAAGTGACAGATAAAGGGGGTGCTAAGGTAAAAAATATTACTAGTTTTAGAGTTTTGCTTAGGTTGCCTCTATTATAGTGGACTGAGAAGTGGTCAGGAGATGAGGGACATGACTAAAAGTCCCTGATGTTTGTGAGAAGTTAGAAAAATTATTCATTTATTTCCCCAATCAAATTTTATTTACCACTTGCTGTTGACTGAAGTCTTAGGCATTTTCCCATGGACTCTTCATGCATATGCGCATAGTGTGAAACAGACTAGAGCCCAAACCATTGAAGTCTACTTTCCAGCCTTTTCCCTGCCTCCAGAGACCATGTAGTTGCTAGATCTATACCAGCATCATTAAAACCAGAGACCATGTAGTTGCTAGATCTATACCAGCATCATTAAAAAGTTGAGTATGAACCTTAAACTCTGACTACAGCTTCCTTTTAAGTGACATGATTGGTTTTACTTAATGATTACATGTTCTGGTCTTATATCTTGTGGATAAATCCAAAATTTCAGCAGTGCTCTGAGCTTCTGAGATCATATAGAATGGATAGGTCAGAGATGTGCTACATCCTAGATCTTGAAATGACTGGAGAAAAGGAAAGCATTTATCTAGAGAAACATTTCCCTTAGTGTCCTATGCATGGCAGTTATTGACTTCTGTACTCTTCTGTTGTCACAACCTAAGCTGCACATCTTCTGAGTTTTCTTCCAGGGTTTGTCCTGCCCCATTGGCTTTAGACCTCAGAGAAATACAAAGTGTATCCAATCAATATCTAGTAATACAGACCTAGTTATTCTAAGGACACCAAGTCCCTGTGTGAATGCCTCATAGTGGATATTGTAAGAGACAGAGAAAATAACTAAATTGATGGTGGAATTAACATGTGCTAAATCTTGGAGAAAGCAAGCAGCAGTGATGAGTTTTTTTCTATTCCCCACCTCCCCAACACCAAAGCAGAGAATTCTTGGTTTTCCCAAAAGCAGTATAATTTTCCTGATGTAAACAGCAGAGACCACCACAATCTTGTCTCAAAGACTAGATTCAGAGGAAATAATTTTTCTGTGAAATTTCAATTAGAGCAGCTGACTGAGTATCCAGACATTTAGGATCATAACTCAAATTTTCTATGCAAGTTTTTATTCTATACAAAAACATTATTTTTCTTTTTATTTATGATTTGGGTGTAGGTGGAATTAAGGATTGTTTTAGATAACATTAAGCTATCCTCTCCCACTTCTCTTTAAAATTTCTTCATGTTATCCTCTCTTCTTCTAAGTCCCTATATTTTAAAGTTTTAGATTATTTTTGTTTCTGACTTGCTTCTGGTTTTTCATAATTTCCCTTTCACTGCCTTTCTTTTGGTTTAGTCTGGTGCCTTTTTAAAATTTCATTCCCTTTACTAGAATATTTTTATGTACATTTTTGTATTTATTTCCACTGCCTTTTTACTCATACTTTTACTGCCCAATCTCCTTTGTGTAGGTCTGTGGTTTGTTCTTTGCCATCAATGACATTTCTTCTTACTTCTGAAAATTGTTTCTTTTAAGAAAAGAGAGTGTAAACATATTATACTCTTCGTTTGTGGTATCTTTGTTCATTTCTTGAGTTCTCTAGTTTGGGACTCAGTATCTTCTCTCTCCTTGTCACTTATCTTGTCCTTCTAAGATTCTGACAATCTGCCACGATGTGTGGCCTACTCTAATTAAGAAGATAAAGAAAGAGATGATAAAAATTAGATTATTAGGCACTGTTACTTCATTTCTTAGAAGACTTACACTCTCCTTTTGTTGGGGGTGCATTGGGAGGTTGGCTTACAGAGCTCTTCTTCCAGGATGTCTTCTTCAAATGTGCTTTTCTTGCCTTAATGAAATGTGCCTCGGAGGAGTTTCTGAAATAGACATTTAGTCTCTAATGATCGCTGAAGGCAATTAGACAACATTGCCCAAATGTCAGAACTAATAGCATGGTAGTTTGAACAGAAGGGTAGGAATATCACAGACAGAGGGTTAAGGAATTGAGCAATACAGAAGGACTGAAATATGCTACTGGCTAAGAAAATCTAAGTGCAGGTCAAAACACAGGGGCTGTGTCTGAGAGTTCCCCGGTAGCTGTGTTAAATACTTCTTGCATCATTTTGATGAATTTCTAATTTACTATAGAGAAGCCATGTTACACTGTCCAAGTGGATCAAGCTTCCTTTTAAAAAACCTGGTTCCCAGTCCCCAGACACCTAGTGTCCTGATGAAGAATAGCAGAAACTATAATTGTATGCAGGGATTAACGATTCAATTTAAATTTTTGTATGGCAGCCTGAAGATGTACTTTTTTTTTTAACCATGCAGAAGTTAACAGTTTCAAATATTTCTTGAAAAAGATAAGCCTTTGACCTGGAATGGAAGTGTTCCTTTTTGTATTATTTATTTGGAAGGTTTGCCTGTACTAACTAGATTGCAAACTGGTATGTAATATGGATTTATTGAGGGTTAGAGGTGTGTCTTTTACAACCTTATATCCCCACAGAAACTAGTACAGAGCTCTGTACATTGTCAGCACTTAACAAATATTTGTTGAATCAATGCACAAAGAAATTAATACCAAGTTTCAGTGAAGGTGGAAAGGACCCTAAATGATAGGTGTGCTTCTCCATCTGAAATGGAGTAAACAGACACGCGCACACAAAGAGGTATTTCTTCCTGGATTTGCTTTTAATGTAGGACAACAGTGTCAATCCCTCGTTCTTGAAAATACAGGTGGAATTGGCTCTCACAAGTCAAGTTCCCAATTTACAGAGTATTCTAAAACAGTGTGACGCTGGCAAATTCTGTAAGGACGAAAGTGTATCACTTATCAAGGGCCTTCAGCAATCAAGCCAGGCATTCAGAACAGCCCTTCTTAAGTAACCATATGGGTGAAGCTGCACAGGAGAGTCAAATAAAATCAAATACAAAGAGGTCAAAATCATGCTTTCTGCAAATTTATATTAACAAACTGACATACAGATCTGATCAGACACAATGCCATTTCTTTCCCCACAAAGTCAGGGACTATAAGGCTAACCCAAAAGACTTTTTAATTTTAATACTTGGACAAAGTGGGAGTTCTCAAAGGTGACAGGGACAAAATAAAAATACTCCACAACACAAGCATGATTAGAGAACTGACAGCATGACCCAGCAATTCGTTTTTCTTTCTGACTTGTATAGCCTGTGACCGATGACTAGTCGGTCACAAAATAAGTGTAAGGAAATGATGATTATTTCTTATCAATAGCAATAATCATTTTAGTTTAATAATAATTAAGTGTGCCTTGATTTCTCACAACTCTAATTGAAAGTAGTATTTCTACAATATGAACCTTGAGATTGCTTTTAGCGCATTTACTACCCATAAGCAAGACTTTTCCCTTCTTCATCACACAAATATTTACTACTGGGCAATACCATGCACCATATGCTAGTTTCTGGAAATAAAGAAATCAAGGACAGAGCAACTGCCTTGCAGAAAGGGATTTCATGATGGCAACACAACCAAAGAGGAGCTGAAAAATTCAATATTATAATGGCCTTTTCCTCCTCCCTCAAAGTGATTTCTCCCCCTTGAAAGTTATTTCCCACCCCCACCCCTAACCTCATTCCACTACTGCTTCTTTGAGTAGACTTGTCAGACAGGCTGAGGTCTTGTCTATAACACGCTGGCATTTTTTTTAAAGCTCCTTAAATGATGTAAGCCACAAGTTTGTTATAAGTCTGTATGTTGGTAACTGTAGTTTTATATGCATTTTCTTGATAAATTTTGATTATTTACTTAAGTATAGAAGTATTCAATAGCTATACAGTATTTATAATACCTCCTTATTAGGCCTCACATAAAAATACATACAGCAGAAAACTTGGAAAACTAAGAAATACCCAAAGGAAGCAGGTATATAAGCCACCCTAAATCCTTCCACACAGCTTCTGTTATGCTTGGTGAGAACTTGCGATGTTTTTTTCACGTATATTTTGTCTTATGTTGCTTGACGAAAATTGTATAACATTACATTTACAATTTTGCGCTTGTTTTCTCCCTTAACAATATATCAGGGCCACTTTCTCATATCAATAAAGATTCTGTTTAATTGAACTGTGTAATTCTTAAACTGCCACATGCTCTTTGCCATGGTCCAGCAGATATGCAGCCCCTCAAGCAAGGGTTTTATCCAGACCAAGGAGCCATTCTTTGCATTCTCAGTAGAGGGTCTTTACCATAGGAATGTGGAGCTGGTGATGTCAAGTGTGTCCTTGACCTTCTGGGCAGGATGGAGAGCTCTTCTATTTTCTCGGGCTTCAGCCTGATAAGGGTAATCAAATAGCAAGATTCAAGATTTATTACTCAGGAATCTAGTTTATTTGCAGTTATTTAGAGCTTTCATTCGTGTCCTGATTCCTTTAACCAGTTGCTGCCTTATTTTAGAAATTCATCACTGAAAAAGATACCAATCAACCAATCTCAAAGGCTTTAGTTTGCACCCTGTTTACAATTCTGCATCAGTTTCTTTTCTTTTTTATTGTTTCTCTTCTCATGTCACTGCTATGAGAGTGATCAATATAAATATTTGACATTTGCCTAGTACTTTATTTCTTCAAAATGCATCTAAAACATGTTCATTAGCTGTTAAAAAAATGTAAAGCAAACAGAAAATTTATCTCAAAATCTGATTGTAATATGTTCATTAACAGATATATAAACTTATCAGTTTTATATATGTAATTTTTTAATAATACAAACCTAGTTTTTAACATTTTTTCTCAAGTGTATCAGTTAATAATTCTCGAAGTTATGAGACCCTGACGCTGTTAGGAAGGTGATTTGGCACCTTGCTGCATGTTTAGGATCCAGGTTTTAGAAGTCCTAGAAAAGTCTAGATAACTGAAGACTATAAATTATTTCCAAACCATGACATAAAGTAATAACAACAACACAACAACAGTTATCACATTCATACCAGGCCTGTTCTACCTAAGTACTTTTCATATTTTACTTTATTAACTTTTCAAAGCCACCCTGAAATTTAGGTACTATTAGAAGCCCATTACTGCAAATGAGGAAAATGCAAGTGAGAATTTTTTAAAAGCCTAATTTGCCAATTTCACTACCTTTCTCCTCTATGACACTCAGTATGAATCTCAATACTAATTATTCCTCTCTCAAACTTAACAAAGATTCTACTAATAGTAATGTGAGTTATCTTTCAGTGAGCCAAGTATTTTATAAACATTATTCCTGATCCTCATGTGGTAGATTGTAGTCATTTAACATCTCCTTTCCTTCCATATTCTCCTCTACCTTGTGACCTTGCCATTCCCCCATTGAGAGAAGTCTATTTCTCCATTCCCTTTAATCTCCAGGTTGACTCCTATGACTGCTTTGACGAAGAGAATATGGAATAAGTGACATCATGCCAGTTCTAGGACCCCACCCTTAAGATCCTAGCTGCTTCTCTTTCCTGTCTCTCAGAATATTTGCTGTTGGAAGCCAGCTACAATGTGAGAAGTATGGCCACACCATGACTACCATCCTCCGAGAAGCTCAAACCATATGGAAAGGCCCTAGAGTAGGGGTCAGCAAACTATTGCCCAAGGGCCAAATCTAACCCAATGCCTGTTTTGTATGGCCTTTGAGCTAAGAATGGTTTTAACCTTTTTAATGGTTGGGGAATAAAACAAAATAATAATATTTTGTGATATGTGAAAAGTATACGAAGTTTAGATTTTAGTGTAATAAATAAAGTTTTGTTGAAACATGGCCACACTCATTTGTTTACATTATTGTCTATGGCTGCTTTCACACTACAGTGGTAGGATTGAATAGTTGTGACAGAAATCACATGGCCCTCAAAGCCTAAAATATTCACTATCTGCCTTTTGACCAGAAAAGTTTGTCAACCCTACCCCTTCCCCACAACACTACCCCTTCCCCACATTTCAGAGGATGAAAACAAAAGGGCAGAAAGCACCCAGACACTAACATAAATGAGTGTATACCTATGTCATGTATCTCGGTCTTCTAGCCCCAGCAACTCAACTGATACCACATGGAACAGAGACAAATTGCCCAACTGAGCCTTCTTCAAATTCCTGGCCCAAAATATCAAAAGCAAAATAAAAGGCAGTTTTAAGGCACTACATTTTGGCTAGTTTGTTAGATAGCAATAGATAACTGAAGCACTTCACAATCTTACCCTACAAAAATAGAGATTATCCAAATATTTAGATGTGGAAATAGAAGCTCAGAAAGATTAAATAACACATTCAAGTTTATACAGCTGGTAAATAGAGAACTGAGATTTCAACCCAGGTTCTTTTACTTCCTAAGCTTGCTTTATGACACAACTAACCCTATAATATTTGACCTTTTATCTACTGCTAAACATTTTATGCCCGTGTCAATCTCCATTCATTCAACAAATATTTATTGAAAATTGTCGTCACACATAAACACTGCATTAAGCTTTGTGGAAAAACAAGAGATAAATTCAGATGGAATCTGAAATTTTTGCTTAACCATCTACTTAGCTAAGAAGACCAAGAGTTATAATAATATGATGATATATAAAACATTTCAAATTCAAATTCAGCACATTTATTCTGAAGCTCATGGCCAATGGAATCCCATTCTAGGTAATCCAACTTTAGAAAAAGCTCTGCATTTGATATTAATGTCCCAGTTTTAAGACTTTTTTAAAGAAACAAGTCAGCAGTTAGTAAATGTATGACTTGAAAACTCATCCCACCTACCCACAATGTCAGTTACATGTTAGCTTTAAAAAAAGAAATTTAGATTAACTGTCTTCTTCCATGTTCAAAACAGTGTAACCGCACCTGAATGGAAGTTACACAGCTGGAATCCATTAGGATTGAAAAAGCAATGAAAAGCAGGAAGCTGAAGCCTAGCGAAGGTGATTTGAGAGACCAGGGTAAGGAATGTGAAGAAAATTATTGAAGGATATCCCAAGTTGTTTGCCAGTCTTTTTCTGAGGTCCTAGTAGAGACGAGTCACTCAGTGAAGTGAAGACTATTATCCAAATGAAATACAGTAAGGAGAAGATTGAAGCAGCCATGAGTTTAAAAGCTATTTTCTTACTTATTAAGGGCCTCTTTGACACCGTACTTAAGTGTTGGCTTCCTGAGGACAGAAATATGATGCTCAGCCAGTGGCATGCTTGAACTGGCTAATACCAGCTTAAAGAGCTTTTGTAAAATTTTCAAAAATTTTTGTGAGCCAATTGTTAAATCTTTGGGAGCCTTTTACACCATGACATGTCAACTATTGTATGTCAATTATAATTAAAATAAATTTTTAAAAATTAAAAATGGAAAGAAAAAAATTTATTCTAATCAAGATGTTCTATGTGACCTTCCTCTTGAGGGCAGCCATCTTTCAGGGTAGATGTGGGGCAACAAGCAGCTCACCTGACAAAGGAAAGATAATGCCTGGAGACTGCAGAAAAGAAATATTTGCTAAAGTGGGGAAGGAAGTGAATTTTGTCAAGGTGGGTGGAGGGAGGTGTCATTTTGATGTGATGCTGGAAGAAAACTTTTTCCTGATTAAAAAACTCAAAGATATTATCAAAAGGATGTTTGGAGACAAAATTAAGATTCTAGTTTTGTTTTATTTTATACATAGATGAAGAAGTCTTGCTTTCACAAATACATTTCTAACTTCCACCAAGGAATTTCTGAATGTGGTCTGTATGACAAGAAGCTTGATTAAGTTTTATATTGAAAAAATCAGAGATTTTCTAATATACACTATCGATTTCCTGGAACTCAATAATTTCCATCTTATAATACTTTAGATGCATCTCTTAAAAGTCCAGATCTTTTCTAGGATCACCGTATAAAATAGACAAATCTCAAAAATATAGTAGAATTTTCACTAGTTTTTAACTCTGATACTAGTTTAATCAGATAGAGGTGGAAACTAAGAGTTTAATGTATTGCTTTATACGAGGGTTTTAATGATCTATGCAAGGCTGTTGCTTATTTCTGCAAATTGTTTTATGTCTATTACAGTTATTCTCAATCATCTTGAATAAAAATAATTCCCCCAGTGTGATAAGACATGATGGTTCCAGCCACATATTTAAAATAGTAAGATTTTTCTTATAGAACTTGATGCAAGACATGCCATGGGCATGCCTTTTCCTCAAGGAGTGTCATGGTTTTATAAGGATTTTTTCAGTGAGTGAGTCTCATATACATATATAAAGTGGGAGCTAGTTGTTTTTTTCTCTCTGTGCTAGTTGTATTTCTGAGGCATTGTAAGAAAAACATCAATGTTGCTTTCCGCTGAGTCCATTTTTCAAACAGACCTGGTTTAGCCTAGCTCCCCCAAGGCTGTGGCCTTCTGTGTTATGTGGGGCTAGGTGCTGAGGGCATGAACACATCTGTAACCAAACTAGTGAGCCACAGTGGGCGCTGAAATCTGTTTCTCTGGAATGAGAGCCTCTCATTCCTTTGTTCTTGATATTTTCTGGCAACATGTCCACAAGCACATGCTATTAACAGATGGTGGAAGGCATAACTGAGATTTTTATCATAACATATTCCTCATGCTTCCATCATGCACCAAAGAAATGGAGATGTATGGTCTAGTTCACTCTATCACAGCAGGATTAAAAAAGCATCTTTTTCAGACCTCCAAAGACTCCCACTATAGGCTTCACCACTCATTTAGATGTGGTTTTCTGTCAGAAGTACAGAACCAACTTCAGCTTTTATATCAGACTCATTCATATCAGAGTCCTTTTAAGATCAATGGTTACTATAAGAGAGACTGGTTTCTCCAGAGCTGAGGTGATCTGGTAAATTGAGGTATACATCTGTGCTGCAGAGCTGAGACCTATGGGATTGGCAGGGAGCCCTGAACTTTGTGTTACAGACAACTGTGCCTCAAAATCTACACAGATGAAAAGGTCTCCTTTGCTTAACCCCATAGTTATGTGCTGAGCAAGTGAAAAGAAAGAAAGAAAGAAAGAAAGAAAGAAAGAAAGAAAGAAAGAAAGCAAGCAAGCAGAAGCAAGTATGGAAAAGAACTTAATCTCTATTTTTTGTTATAGATGTTCAAATCTAGTGTGTGCCTTCGCAGTTCAAAATTAAACTTGTTGAGGTCTGCTTTATAATAGCATATATATATATATATATATATATATATATATATATTGCATGTTTTCTTAAAAAGAGTTAATTTCTTCATGTTGTATAAGTCTCTAAGGAAGGACTATCCATAATATTCATAAGACTTGTACATTTCTGTGGCTTGTATCATCCAAAGAATTTGATAAGTTTTATAAAAAGTATCTGTTGGTTGGGAATATTCCACATTATACCCAAGATAATTGAAATTGCAAGACTGTCCTTTTGGCAGATGCCTGAGCGTTGCGATCAGTGAGGTCAATCAGTGAAGTTTATGTTTGGCAATCTGTAGCATAGTAAAAGAAGTACCTGAGAAACCTTAAAATCTAAGACGGCAGTGGTTATAGCTCATGGTTAGAAGCTAAGACTGACTCTGAAATCAGATAGGTTGGTTCAAGTCTGACTCCCCTACCTGCTAAGTGACTTTGATCAAGACACTTGATTTTTTAAGCCTGATTTTCTTATTTGTAAGTGGGCATGAAAATATTACCTATCACATAGGGTTGTTGTGAATTTAAATGGAATAGTATATGAAAAGTACGTAGCATAGTGCCTGGTAAATAGTACATGTTCAATAAACATTAGCTATTATTACTCATACAAAGTGATGGACAGGGCTAAGTACATAATTATTAGGCCCCAAGGCAAAGTGGAAAATGTGAGCCCTTAGTTCAAAAAGCAGAAAAAAAATGTTGTTAAAGATATTAAAATATAAATATTTTTCTTTTATTCCATGCGCTCTTACTCAACTTATTGTGATGGCATTGTTTTTACCTAACAGACTTTATTTTTTAGAGAAGTTTTAGGTTTATGAAAAAATCAGGTAGAAAGTACAAATTTCTCATATAACCTCTCCCACCACCCCCAGTCCCCTTTTTATTAACATCTTTCATTAGTGTGGTATATTTGTTACAATTGACAAACCAATAATGATAAGTAATTATTAACTAAGTCTATAATTTACATTAGAGTTCACTCTTAATGTGGTATAGTTTTGCGAGATGGGTAGTTATGTAGCAATTACTACAGTATCATACAGAATAGTTTCACTGTCTTAAAATTCCACTGTGCTCCATTTATTCTTCTCTTTCTACCCTCCCCCCCAATCCCTGACAACCATTGATCTTTTTACTGTCTCTGTAGTTTGGGCTTTTCCATAATGTTGTATAGTTGGAATCAAACCAAATACAGTTTTTTCAGTCTGGCTTCTTTTACTTAGCAATAAGCATTAAAGATTCCTCCTCCATGACTTTTTATGGCTTGAAAACTCATTTCTTTTTATTGCTAAATAATATTCCATTGTCAGGATGTACCATGGTTTGTTTATTCATTCACCTATTGAAGAAACTTTGTTTGTTTCCAATTTTTGGCATAGTTATGTACGATATGAAAAAAGTTGCAATAAACATTCATGTGCAGTTTTTTATGCAGACATAAGTATTCAACTCATTTGGATAAATACTTAAGAGGGCAATTTCTGCATAATATGGTAAGACTATGTTTAGCTTTGTAAGAAACTGTCAAACTGTCTTTGACAGTAACTGAACCATTTCGCATTCCCACCAGCAATGAATAAGAATTCCTATTCCTCTATATCCTTGCCAACATTTGATATTGTTAGTGTTTTGGATTTTAGCCATTTCAATAGGAGTGTAGTGATATCTCACTATTGTTTTAATTTGCAGTTCTCTAACGACATGTGATGTTGGGCATCTTTACATGTGTTTATCTGCCATCTGTATATCTTCTTCAGTTAGATGTCTGTCCTTACTTCGTGCCCACTTTTTAATTAGGTTGTTTGTTTTTATTATTGAGCTTTAAAAGTTCTTCGTATATTTTAGACACAAATCCTTTCTCAGACATGTCATTTGCAAACATTTTTTTCCCAGTCTAAGGCTTGTCTTTTTATTATTCTCTTGTTGGTGTCTTTTGAAGAACAGAAGTTTTTAATTTTAACAAAAACCAGATTATCAATTTTTTCTTTCATGGATCATGTTTGGTGTTATATCTAAAAAAACTCATTGTCAAACCCAAGGTCACCTAGTATAAAATAATAGAAAAATATATATTGTTTTCTGCCCCCATTTCTGGCACAGAATTCCAAAAGCCCTTGTATTTTCTAAGTTATAAAAGTACTAGGAACATCTTTTGTCCCAATATTTGGTCTTCGACTCCAATTCTTGGCACAGAGTTCCTAAATCCTTGGAATTTCCTAGGTGATAAGAGTGCCTTTTGTTCTGATGAGACAACTCCTGGTAGATTCCTGGATAGATTCAGGATGGAGACTGGCCACCAGAAGACCAAGCCATGATTAGAAGTTTGGGACTTTCAACCCCGTCCCCCATCCTACAGAAAGGGAAGAGGGGCTAGAGATTGTATTAATGATCAATCATGCCTATGTGATAAACCCTCCATAAAAATCCCAATGGTAAAGTCAGAATTCTAGCCTGCATCCTGACTCCTAGAACATTTCTATTTTCACTCTGTTACAATTGTCTACAGATCCTATCCTCAACAGAGCAACAAAAATTTTGAGCCTTGCAGGCATGAACTATCATTACTGTCCCTTTGATCCTACCATCTACTTTGTCTTGGACTAAGCTTGAGAGAGAAGGGAAAGAGGATGGGGAAGAGAAAGAAAAAGAAGAGGGGGAAGAAAGAGAGGAGAGGAGAAGAAAGAAAAGGAAAAAGAGGAGGAAGAGGATAAGGAGAAAAGGAGGGAGAGGACAGAAAGTTCTCTAAAATATGTTTGCTTATTCCAATGTTCCCCTACCCAGGAGGTTAGAGGATGAGTTAAAAAAAAAAAAGCCCCAGTTATATGTCAATTATACCTCAATAAACAAAAATATAAATAAAATAAAAGATACACTTAGGCTTAAATAAAAAAATTCCTAGATCCTAATCGAAATCTTAGCAAGTTATTTTATGGATATTGACCAACTGATTCTGATATTTATATGGAGAGACAGAAGAACCAGAATAGCCAACACAATATTGGAGGAGTAGAACAAAGTTGGAAGACTGATGCTACCCTACTTCAAGACTTACTATAAAGTTATGGTAACCAAGGCAGTTTGGTATTGGTGAAAGAATAGACAAATAGATCAATGAAGTAGAGCAGGGAGCTTGGAAACAGAACACCCAAAATATAGTCAAGTGGTCTTTGACAGATGAACAAAGGCAATATAATGGAGAAAAATTAGTCTTTTCAACAAATGGTGCTGGAAGAACTGGACATCAACATGCAAAAAAATGAATCTAGATACAGACTTTACACCTTTCACAAAAATTTACTCAAGATGGATCACAGACCTAAATGTAAAATGTAAAACTATAAAATTCTTAGAAGAAACATAGGAAAAAACCTACATGATTTTGGGTTTGACAATGAGTTTTTATATATAACATCAAAGACATAATCTTTGAAAGAAATCATTGATAAGCTAGACTTCATTAAAATTAAAAACTTCTGCTCTGTAAAAGGTACTATTAAGAGAATAAAATTGCAAAAGACACATCTGAAAAGAAATGTTATCCAAAATATACAAAGAATTCTTAAAACTCAACAATTAAAAAACAAACAACTTGATTAATAAGTGGGCCAAAGACCTTAACAGAAACCTTACCAAAGAATATATAAGGATGGAAAATTAGCATATGAAAAGGTGCTATGTATTGTATCTCATAAGGGCAATGCAAATTAAAATAACAATAAAATACCACTGCATACTGTTTAGAATAAACAAAATGCTGGGGAAGATATGAAGAAACAGGAACCCTCATA
Organism: Eidolon dupreanum; assembly: GCA_028627145.1. Classification (NCBI taxonomy): domain Eukaryota; kingdom Metazoa; phylum Chordata; class Mammalia; order Chiroptera; family Pteropodidae; genus Eidolon; species Eidolon dupreanum. The sequence continues at coordinate 73,372,669 of CM053507.1, read as the reverse complement.
ACTGCTGGTGGGGATGCAAAATGGTTCAACCACTTTCAAAGACAGTTTGGTAGTCTCTTACAAAACTAAACATACTTCTACCATATATCCAGCAATCATGCTCCTTGGTATTTACCCAAAGGAGTTGAAAACTTATGTCCACGCAAAAGCCTGCACAAAGATGCTTATAGCAGCTTTATTCACAATGGCCAAAACTTGGAGGCAACCAAGATGTCCTTCAGAAAGTGAATGAATAAACAAACCATGGTACATCCAAACAATGGAATATTATTCAGCACTAAAAAAGAAAAAAAAAAGAAAAAAAAGAGCTATTAATCTACGAAAAGACATGGAGAAAACTTAAACCCATATTACTAAGTGAAAGAAGCCAATCTGAACAGACTACCTCCTGTATGATTTCAACTATATGATGTTCTTGAAAAGGCAAAACTACAAAATAATTAAAAAATCTGGTTGCCCAAGGTGAGGATTAGGGTAGGGGTAGGAAAGATGAATTAGCTGACCACAGAGGATTTTTAGGGCAGTGAAAATACTCTCTACAATATTATAATGATGGATGTATGTCATTATATATTTGTCTAAACTTATAGAATATTTAATACCAAGAATGGATCAATTGTAAACTATGGACTTTGGAAGATTATAATGTATTGATGTAGGTTCATCCTTGGTAAAAGAAAAAAAAAATACCATTCTGGTGAGTGATATGGTATATTTTGATAATGAGGGAGACTATGCATGTGTGTGGGCAGGGATATATGGGAAAATCTCTGTGCCTTCATCTCAATTTTGTTATAAACCTAAAAAGGCTCTAAAAAAAGTCTTGAAAAATGACTTAAAAATAAATTAAGAAAAAACAATCACAGGTAGGATAAGAGGGAGGAAGGAAATTGTGATGGAATTCTGCTCTCAGAAACGTATAACGACTCATCCCTGAACACTTGCTGTATGGTGGACACTGTTCTGAGCACTATAGGGGTTCAAAGTGTTGTCTTCAGAGACAAGATAAAAACATATTACAAGTTAAGTAAAAAAAAACAAACAAACCCTACTCCATGCCCTTCACCTGTTTCCTAAGGAGGCAGTAAGTGTAGTATAATAATCAAAAGCATGCACTCTCAAGCAAAACTGTCTTGGGTAAAATCCTGACACTCTAGCCTGCTGTCTTGGTGAGCCTGAACAAGTTACTCAGGTATTAGATAGGTAATAATATACCTTACTCAGAGAGTTGTGAGAATTCAATGAAAGGTACTTTGAACACTGCCTGACATTCTATGTGGATGAAAAAAGGGGGCTATAATAAATCATAAATTTCTTACTGGACAAATCATGGTGGGTAGTCACTCCCCAGGCATGTAACTTCTTTAATAAAAGGCTTATCTTTGCCTTAAGCAAGGCCTGTCCATTGTTTCTGTGCATCTAGATTAACACAACTTTGAAATGCCTCTTTTCAGACCCCTCCCTCAAATACATGACCACCCTTTCAAATCCCCTTTCTAAAGTAGATCACCCTTAAGAGAGCAAATAATACAATCCTTATGTTCCTGCCTTAATCTCAATCACAGAAAAGGAACTGCAAAACTGATATGTTCCAGAGTGTTTGAGATCTTACTCCCTGGCATATGTGTTAGTTTGGCTCATATTAACTCATAAAAACTCTACAGGTATGGACATTTCTTATGTTGGTACCACTAAAGCCCCAATACATTTTAGTAAATACTATTTGTTCCACTCTCTTTTTTTCTGTCATGAGAATTCAGAACCAAAGAAACATTTAGAGGGTTCTGGTGTTCCTTCTGTGCTATTCCTGGGCTGTCATTTTACTTTCTACTGTAGTTTTTATGACTTTCAATCAATGTTGCAGACCAAAGAGAAGGAAAAATATCTCTCATACTGGTATAGAAATGAACCAGGGACATAATTTGGCTTTTGAAGATGAAAGCCTATGATTTTAAGGAAGAGAGGAGGGGCAGAGAAACTGTTAAAATCTTGGAGTGATACAAGGAAACAAATGGCAGTCATTGACAGCATCAGGTTGCAGAAATGAGTCTTTAAGGAAATTAGACTGCCTGAGAGAAAGGTTAAATTTTTTTGTCATCGCTGAAGGACCTTGGTTGACAGAGTAGCTGCCATCTTGAACATAGCTGACCTTTATGCCAGAGTACTCTGAAGACTCTCAAAACAGCAGTTAAAACTCTGATTTATTTTATTTTATTTGACTTGTTTCTCAGAAATACAAACCATAAAACTACCAAAAAGGGTAGAGAAAGTACAATCTGATTACATGTCAGATTGTGGAGAGATAGAAATATTTGGTGAACAGTTCCTCTAGTAAAAGCTGAAGAAAATATAAATATTTATAGATTTCAGGTAGATTAAAGAAAAACAAACAAGCAGACAAAGAAAATCTTCCTAGATTTTCCAGTAAGCAGAGCTCTTTGTTAGATCTCAATAATATATTTTCAATGTGGAATCCGTCAACAGTGGAAATTATCTGAGCTCTATTAAGGCCAATAAGTATAACTGACAAGAAATGAGTTTGACCTAGGTCCAAAGTGACCAAGTATGAATTCACTATTTGCTGTTTCTCACGTTAATTTTTAGACCAAAGGACTTTCTTGTGCATAAGGGATAATTTTTTCCCCTCAGGAAGCCCATGGATCTTTGCTAGCAATGGTAACCATGTATCTGAATTTTCTGTGACAATCTTGATTTTAAATATTCAACCCATTTTCCTCTGAAAGACATTTGTGTTTGTCACATCATGGGTCCTAAATTTCAGTTAGAAATGTGGTTGATCTCTCTTTCAGAGGTTCAGAAGATAGCCAGTTGCTTAGAGCCTAGAGGACAGAGAAGAGCCCACAGCCTCCATGAATGAGTGAATGAGCTTCTGACACAATCCTCCAAAGCTGCACACACTGTGGCATTATATATGAATTTAAAATACTCAGAAATCCCATTTATGATAACTTTGAGTCATTTAGCTTGTTCTGAGGATGTTCTTCAACCACTGTTTCTTCCTTTTCATCATATACTTAGTCTATTGGTTTCCTTCAATCAATGGGGCTCTGTACTCTATATGTTATTCACTCACTCTTGTCTGTAGTACACTTATAATTTTCACAGTGTCATATTGAAGTTGTTCTTTATGTAACTGCCTTTCTAAACTGAGAATGCCTTCAAGGTAGGGCCTGGATAAACAAATGAATAAATGAGAAAAAAGTAAAGACCAAACCCCCTTTAAAATGATTTAAAAGTATGATTAAAATATCCTTAAAATTTTATATTAACTGAGTAAATATTAGGAATTCAGTTAATATTCGAATTATAAATTTGTGTTTTACATATTCTCTCCTGAAGACTTCCTATTTTCTAATTACATGTAAAAATAATTGTTGAAAAGAACCCAGACTGATAAAATCAGTAACTCTGTAAGCAAAGCTGTTTTGATAGGGAGGTTCTGCCTATGCCACAGAACACTACTAGCCTGCTTGCTGGTAGTTTTCAGTAATAGGATAAGTGGTTTGCCCAAATTCAGCCATCTCTAACTTGCTCCACCTTGTGGTCTGTGGGAGACATTTTTAAGGTGGCTGGCTTGGGTTTCCTTCCCTTTGTTGTTTTCACTCCTTTGGCACCATGTTCTGACTTAGAGATACAATCATTCACAGATAAAAACAGTATTCAAAACCAAAATATTTTAATAGTAGACTTAGTCTAATGTGAATGCAGGAAGACTAGGGAGCCAGTCCCCTTTCTCCTGATCTCTTCCTTTCCTGACCAGCTCTACCTTCTTCAAGGACCAGCTCAGGTTCCAACTCATCCAGAAAGGTTTTTCCTGATTCCTGGCTTTCTGGGGTTTGGGCTTCACCTTGTGGCTTCCTCTGTCAAGATGCCTATCACTCTGTATGTGGGCTTTTTAGGCAGTCATCCCTGCTGGATGGTGAACAACTTGGGCGGGTGGGAGACAGAAACTGTGTCTCAACTCTCTTTATCTCAAAACATCTTTAGTGCCAATGCTAGAACAAATGTTCAGTAAATGTTTATTGAAGTAAACAAATAGTTCTTGCCACTAAAACTTTAGGCATAATGCCTTAGGTCTCAATTTTATCATTATAAACTTAGAGATTTTGGACTTGAAGTTGGACACTACTTTTATTACTAAAATATTCTGTAAGAATTGCTCCCCTTTTGACTTTCAAGGCCTTCTTTGTGGATGTTTTTGAATACTTTTTTGGTTTTATAGTGTTGTATGTTTGCATGTCATGGTGTGTTACTATTGGAGGTGAGAATGGAAAATAGTCCTGTAATTACTAGCAAAGATGGAATTGAAGAGATTCCTTTATGGCATAACTAATTGTATAAATAATTCTCTTTCAAAGAAAAATATCTATTTCATGAAGAGGTCAAATAAGTTCATATTTCTGTATTTTTCAATTTGAAGACATGCTGCTCATGGAAAGTTCTAGAAATATTTCTCCCCCTTGGCTTAGGGTGCCCTTTAGTCATTTTTCTCAACATATCAAGTTTTATCACAATTGAGTCAAGGACCTCCAAGCATTATTTAGTAAATATAGGCATTCTTTGTTTTATCATGCCTTGCTTTATCGTGCCTCACAGATATTGCATTATTTTACAAATTGAAAGCAAGACCCTCACCTCCAAAAAGATTGACTCACTGAAGGCTCAGATGATGATTGATATTTTTAGCAATAAAGAATATTTAAATTAAGGTGTGTACATTTTTTTATGGCATGGTGCTATTGTATACTTAATAGACAACTATGTAGTATAAACATAACTTTAATATGCACTGGGAAACCAAAAAATTCATGTCTTGCTTAATTGTGGTGGCCTGGAAACAAACCCACAATATCTCTGAGGTACCCCTGTATTCAGTTTGTGTTCAAGACATTTGAGGATAATGAAAATGTAAAGAAAAGATTACTAAGTTTTCCTTAAGAAGTTTTAAATTTCTACATTCAATAGATGTACATTGAAAAATGTATATGATTGTGAAATCAAAGAACACTAACAGTTAATATGCCATAAAACAAAACTGCCTAAACTGTCTGAGAGCCACAAGACATCAGAAAGTGTGTAACATGAGTTTGGCAGTGAGAACAAATGAGAATTCATTGTCTCATTCTGTCTCTGTTTTTGTTTTGTGAGAATCTGGGTCTGTCTGAGGCAGAGAGTGAGATGTGTGCTCTGAGAGCACGGAAAACTGGAACTGTGTTCGGCTGAAATAGGGAGCATTCTAGAAGTGGGAATGTTTGGAAGAGAGAGTTCTTTTAGAACTGAGGTAAACATTTTTTTTTCCAAGTTAACCTAAATTTAGAAGCTTATGGATAGGAGTGGATATTTTTAAAGAACTAATTAAAGACAGAAGGAATCTTCAGCTCATCAGAAAATAGAATTTTGAGTAAAGGAAAGACAAATAAATTTTTTAGATAAGAAGATTTTTGTTATTAAGCAGGTTTTTATTTATCAATTTTTTAGAAAAGCCTCAATGCTGGCTTATAGACTGTTAGATCATAAAAAACTGCAGCTTGAAATGTAAAGTGACCTCATAATGAAACCTATATTTACCTTCAGTGTAGTCTTTCCAGGAATGTAAGTGCATGAAAATCTGTTCTTGCCACTAAAACTTTATATTTGGGAATGTCTAATAAATTAATATCATGTTGTTTTTGAGCTCTAATAAATAACATAAGTGTATTAATTTTGTGACAACAAAGATTCAGTTTTTAAAAGCAATGCATATGTATTTCCATTTTCATCAGCTGTTACTAGGAAATTAATTGTATATTCATGTATCAGAGCCATTGGTCTTTTTTTTTAAGGCTTTATGATTTAACAGAATGTGGCACATAAAAACACTCAATAAATATTTGTGGACAGACAGTCAACAGATATCAATTTCAGGGATATAACAAAAATTCCACTTGGATTATAATAAGATTATAAAATTTAATTTAATAATAATTTTACTTAAAGTTTTCATTTTTCTTCCTTTGTTTGGATTTCCTGAACTTTGACAAGAGAAAGGTAATTTTACATCATCAAAACAGTCACCTCTAAAAATTCTGAAATAATGTGATGTGTGAGCTTTGCTTCAAAATTATCTGGGAGGGAACAAGTAGTGGGAGGAGCAGGGATAAACAAGACAAGCCATGAGTTCACAACTGTTGAAGCTGAGCAATGAGTATATTGTGGTGCATTATACTATTTTCTCTACTTTTGTACATATCTGAAATTTTTCAATATTAAAATTTTTTAAAAGATTGGTAAGGTGGAGATAGGAACCTGTGTAAAGTAGTTCTTGTGTCTTTCTCAAGTGTTTTCTTTTTCCTTCTGGGCACCTTATTTCAAGGGCAAATGGGAGCAGGGAAAGCACTTCTAGGATTCAACAATGTGATACTGATGTTTACCTCTTCACCCCTAGGCCGCCTCTTGACGGTTTTCTGTGTAGAAACTAAGGCTTCTGGAAGCTCCTCAAGACATATGGTTGAGCAGCCTTCTTTGGTTCCCTTTACCTTCTTTTCTGGGTTGGAGGGAAATGACCTTTAGGTTCAGCAGTCCCTGGTGATGTGGCAGAGGAGATGGTTCTCCACTTAGAACTCTATAATGGCCACGTTCCTGCCTGAGGAAGGGGCTGTAAGAATTTGTTTTCCTGTTGCCTCAAGGTACACTCTGAACAACTCAAATCAGCTGTTGCTGTCTGGGCTGGGTTTTCATTAACTATTTTGATAATCGTATTGGCAACTTTTCCTTTTCCTTAGCCTTTGAAGAAAGCAAACACATCTAACTGTTTACATAGCTACTAGAAGCAAGACAAGATTCTTAGCAACAAAACTAGTGTGCCTTGACCAAATTGTATTATGTTCTATTGGTGTAGACTGCCACTATCCGGACCATCTAATTTGTGAGTCTTTTTTGATCATGCTCACTTTACTGGTAATATGTTTAAAGAAAGGAGAGAAGAAATTCAAAGGTTGTCTTTGCTCTTACCTTGTAAGATTTTTCAGACTTTTACAGTGTCTATACTTTGCTTATATAATAATTAAACCAGTGTTAACTTTAATCTTTTTCTCCCATTAACAAATTCTTAAATTTATATATCACACAATAAATCCAATATATTTCTAAGAAGTCTACTCTAGGCAGTGTATAAGAAACCTAATACATTTGTAACACTACAATAATGTAAAAATTGGTTTTACCAATTTGCAATGATTAACTATTGCTTAAAAGAATCAAAGAATTTTTAGAGCTAGAAAGATTTTTTTTTTTAAGCCCCTGGAGATTATTCTAGTTAACCCCCTTACTTTATACAGTAAAGGTTACTGAGGCCCAAGAGAAGCAAAGTGACTTGTTCACCATCACAGGTTCTTCACAGAAAAAAAGTTGCTTTTGTTCTCTTTGAGGATCAGCTTCACAGGGTTTGACAAGAAGATAAACTGAGCACATTCATAATTCAAAAGTTAGTGACCCATAAGATCTACAGAAGCATAGAAAAATGAAGTTGATATTCTCAGTTTTAGTTCATGCAAGACACGTACCAAGGAGTCTTAAGCTTAGAGTTCCCTGGGAGACACTGTCATGCTTCTATTACAAAAAAACAAAAAATCCAAAAAACAAAAAAACAGAGAAAATTCAGCCACAAAAGGATCCTGTTCAAGAATTCAGTCAATGTACATTTGAGAAATCAAAATATCCTTCTCATATTTAAAGAAAATGATTACTGTTAAAGTCTATTTTATAGAAGTCTGCTTTTAATAATACTTTCTTTAGAAAATAGACAGTCAAAAAAAATTGAGAAAATAGATTCAGCCTCAAGTCAAATATTCTCTAATTCTCTATGCACCATACTGATAAGATAGAAATGGTGGCGGGGGGTGGGGGGAGCTCTTTTGAAAAGAACCAGTAAGTGGAGACTCTATTACAAATTGAAGCACGTTTAATATTTTAGTTCTGTTGAAAGAATAAAATATTTATAAGAACCAATTTTCTTCTCATGAACTGTATATTATTTATAGCTATTTAAAGCTACTGAAAGAAAATAAGAAAAGACAATTTAAAACTTGTAGTTTTGAATTTTGACTTATTCCAACCACTGCCACCACTTATAGATACTTTTCCATTCTAAAGGAGACAGAGACCACTTTGAACAAGAGTGGCTTTAAACACTTACTGTTATGGGAGAATGGGAGGAAAGGAGAAGAAAAAAAGTAAGGAGGGTAGAAGAAAGAGCTCTTTTCTAATCAACTTTTAAAAGTAAGATCCTTAGAAATAGTTAACTCTTTTAAACTTTGCCTCACTATTTACCAAGTGCTAAGAAAAAGAATAAGGGAGATTGTAATAGTGGGCTATAAAGATGGAAAGAAGAAAGGCAACTAAGATAAGAATAGTGCTTGCATGTAAACACTGGAGAAGGAAGTAGGTCATAAACATCAGGACCATGGAGCTGTGAAGCACTTGACCTTCAGTTCATCTGTGGACTATGTAAAAAAGATAACATCCTACTCTTCTTATTTTAATTCTGCTTGGTTCAAATGTATGAACTTTGAGAACAGGGTCATCTGTTCCTCTTACTACTGATGAGAAAATTTGAACTGAGTAATTTCACCATGTATAAACCTAATTATCAAATGAATCTTCTGAGAAAATTGGTTAGTGGGCTTTCTTCTAAACTAGCAACATACTGTGGACATTACTTTAAGGACCCTGGAACATCCTGTAAAACAATGGTTTTCAAAGAATTTTTTTCCACATGATCCACTATAAGAAATATATTTTACTTCACAACACACGTATATACACATGTAAATCTAAATTAGTGAAATGTTTCATGAAAAAATACTTTTTCTTACTAGGTCTGATGGACTCTGATATTTTTTATTTCATCCCTTTCACCCCAAATTCTGGTTTGTAACTCAATAAAATTGATTTTACCACCGACTAAAGAACTGAGACTCAAGTGTGAAACAGATATGAATAAACAAGGGTGCTGGTTGCACTTGAAAATAATATGAGATTCAAGTATATTTTATTTGAGGTAAACAAGTTTTGTGGAATTTAGAAGTTACCAAATTTTATTTATTTACTATAATGTAAAACTTCAGATTTTTGGAATTAAGCCTTTTTTACAATCAGTATGTGGTTTATACTGGTAAAAGACAAATTTGCAGTATAGCCCCTTTATATATTAGATATTTTACAATAAAAAGAATGATTTATTAATTCTAGGGGGTCTAAATATGGAGTTGGGACCTGAAATAAGAAAGAAAATAGCCTAAGTGGAGGTAGTGAAGAGTTTTGAAAATTCCATAATACTTACTATGACCTTGCACCCTTCCTATTGAATTCACTTTTCCAGAAAACAATGATCCCTTCTAAGAATTTTACAATGAAGGGATCTCAAAGTGTTATTCTTTCATTCATTAAAAATATATTTATTGAACATCTACAATATATCCAGAAATCTTATGAGTCAAATAAATAAGCTGTACTTACCATGACGACAATTCATTAGAGAAGATAAAAGATTAGCCTAAATGCCTTAAAGCAGAGTAGACAGTGTTCCCCAATAAACAGTGAGCCCTCTCTTGACTGTCTCTCTTCAAAGTGGAACTTAATTCTTTCAATGGCAGGTTATTTCCGTATTTCTCTTTCTATATTTCTATAAATATATATTTCTATTTCGATTTCTATACTGAACAGTTCTGGTTGTTAGGAAGTTCTTTATATCAAATTGTTTTCTCAGTGGTATCCATCACCAATCTGATTTATATCCTCAGCAGTTACACAGTTTAATAAGAAACAAATTTGGAGTAAACTCAGCTTTACTGGATTGACATCAAGAAAAGATACACATTCCTAAGATGCTACGAAAATCTGAGAGGGGCCCATTCACTGGCATCTCAGTTTGAGGGAAGGTATCTCTTGGACTGAATCTTAAGAATCGGAACCATAAACTATTTTATTTGACAGATATCCTGCTAAGATTATTCAGCCAACTTATAATTCTTTAAATAGGAAAATGAGTTTGCAACCTAATCCACTGGAATATTTTCTAGGAAACATGATTCTGATTTCATTAAGGACACCATTGGGAAGATAGGGTTCACTTTTCAGAAGTTTATTTAAGTCAACTTTGCTGCAACAGATTTTTCCTTCTGAGGCTGACATTTGATTCAGTTCTGCCCCCCTCCCTGTAACCTTACACATAAAGCTTTTTGACAAAGAATATGTGTACATAATATCCAACCGAGCTAAAGTTAGAGAGAACTAGTATAAACAACTAATAAATTACAGTGCAGGCTTTTTCAAGCTATGCTTTATTATTGTTATTCACAAATTTACAGAGTGTGTTCACAAATATGCTCATTTAAAACCTCACAAATATCATTTAAGAAGATATTTTTAATATTATATTTCATAAAAGTAAACTAAAGAATAATACTCTTATACTCAGCAAATTAGAAGAGGAAATAGGTTTGATGTTTTTCTAATTCAAGTACTTGATTTTCCAGAACCCGAGGCCTAAAAGGGTTAAACAGTGTGGTGGAGTCAGGACCAGAATTTAGGAATCAAACTCAGGGGATTTCTTTGCCCAAGCTTCTGCACATGTTTATCAGAACCCTATTGGGTATTTTATAAGTCTCCTTATGTTCTTCTCAACATTTATAAATGGAATTATGCCATATACAGTGTTATGCAACTTTTATTTTCCAATTTGGCTATAACTTGGACATCTTTCTATGCTGATACCTATGTTGTGATCTCATTGTTATTTTCGAAGGGTAAAATATTTGGCGTTCAGTAGGTACACCCCAGTGCAGCCAAACCTATTGTGCCAGCATCAGTCCCGACTTGTCCATGCCCATGTCTTACTGACTATTAAATATTTTGTAGAATTATGCCTATTTCTCTGTATTCCAAAAATATGGCAGCTGAATCTTTCCATTTCTTTTCAGTTTCTTGAATATAGATAATCATACTTCTCGACAAATCTAGAACTCAACAAAGGCTAAAACTGTGCTAAGCCTGCAGATCTTCACAAAATAAGGTAGACAATCAGGTGTTTTGAGAGCAAGACTGAGGTCTTCCTGTAGCTGCTTAGGCCAATTTGGAAGTTGATATTTGATAACAGGTAATATTTGTTCTTTGAGTTTCAATAAGAATTTCAACTACTGGGGCACCTTCCATGTACATAATAATCATTTTTACTCATTTGAACTGATTTAAAAGAACTGTAAGCCTTATTGATAGTCTCCGATAGTGAAAAAAATAGAATTTCTCCATCCACATCATCTTTAGTCACATGAACAGTTGAGCAGGATATCCTTTTGATGGAGACATCAAAATGGCTGAAAAGGGTAATGATTTGATTGATGGCAAAAACCGATGTTTGTCATTTGTTGGTAGAATTGGATGAGAATATATTTTGGAATTTCTTTTCAATTTTCTCCCCAAGTATAGTTTTGGTAGAATGCAGAACCTAAACTGATTTTTTTTTTTCCACTTCTGATTTCAAGATAGAGAACTTTCACATCCCCTTGTGAGTTCCTGAGAATGTTCTAGTATTATTGTCTCATGTGTTACCAACACTTGCACCTTGCAGAAAAATAAACAACTTCATAGAATTTAAATTAGATTTGCATGATTTTGACTCAAATGCCTATCAAAACGATAGTCACGTAGTGCTGCTTATTGAATGTTTTGGGATTTGCAACACATTGGGAAGCTGAATCTCTTACACATTAAGGACTATTATATCTTCTTGGAGAATTGACCCCTTTATCATTATGCCCCTCTAAATCCCTGATAACTTTCCTTGGTTTAATGTGTGTTCTATCTGAAATTAATATAGCTACTCCTGCTTTCTTTTGATTAATGTTAGTCTGGAATATTTTTCTCCATATATTTACTTTTAATCTGTATATGTCTTTATATTTAAAATGGATTTTTTGTAGACAATATATAATTAGGTTTTGTTTCTTTTTCCACTTTGACAATCTCTGTCTTTTAATTAGTGCGTTTAAAACATTGATGTTCAAAATTATTATCGATAAGTTTGAATTAACAGTTATCATATCTGTTACTGTTTTCTATTTGTAGCCCTTGTTCTTTGTTAGGCAGGTCTAGTAGCAACAAATTTCTTCCATTTTTGTTTGTCTGAGAAAGTCCTTATTTTCTCCTTTATTTTTAAAAATTTATATTAGTTTCAGGTATACAGTTTATTAGTTAGACATTTATATAATTTATGAAGTGACCCCCTCCCCCCATTACTCTAACATCCATCTGACTCTACACACAGCCATTACAGTATTATTGGTCATATTTTCTATGCTATACTCTACGTCCCCATGACTATTTTGTAACTACTTTTTTGTACTACTTCATCCTTTCACCTTTTTCACTCAGTCTCCCAACACCCCTCACCTCTGGCAGTCACCAGATTGTCTTCTGTATCTGTGAGTCTGTTTTCATTTAGTTTGTTCCTTTTGTTCCTTTTGTTCCTTAGATTCTACATATAAGTGAAATAATATGATATTTATCTTTCTCTTATTTCACTCAGCATAATACCCTCTAGCTCCATCAATGTCATTGGAAATGGTAAATTTCATTTTTTTTATGGCTGAGTAATATTCCATTGTATATATGTACCATAACTTCTTTAGCTAATTGTCCATTGATGGTCACTTGGGTTGCTTCCATATCCCGGCTATTGTGAATAGCACTGCTATAAACATAGGGGGGCACTGAACTTTACAATTTTTGGTGTTTTGGTTTTCTCTGGATAAGTACCCAAAAGTGCAATTGCTGGGTCAAAAGGTAGTTCTATTTTTAATTTTTAAAGGAAACTTCAAACATTTTTTTCCATAGGGGCTATACCAATATTACACAAGTGTCCCCTTTTTTAAACATCCTCACCAACACTTGTTGTTTTTTGATTTATTAATGATAGCCATTCTGACAGGTATGAGATGATATCTCATTATGGTTTTAATTTGCATTTCTCTGATGATTAGTGACCCTGAGCATTTGGTTTGCTAATATTTTTTTGAGGATTTGTGTGTCATTGTTTATTAGGAATAACCTATAGTTTTTTTGGTGTTGTTGTTATGTCTTTGTCTAATTTTGGAATCAGGGTAATGATGACCTCATAAAAAGAATTAGGGAGACTTCACTCTTGAATTTTTTGAAATAGTTTGAGAAGAATAGGTGTTAATTCTTCTTTGAATGTTTGGTAAATTCACCTATTAAGCCATGTGGTCCAGGACTTTTGTTTTTTGAAAGTTTTTTGACTACTGATTCAATCTCTTTGGTAATAATCAACTAGTTCAGATTTTCTGTTTCTTCTTGATTCAGGTTGGGAGGTTGTATGTTTCTAGAAAAATATCCATTTCTTTCAGGTTGTTGGATTCCAATTGCTTGTAGTATCTTTTTATAATCCTTTGAATTTCTATGAGATCCATAGTTTCTTCTCCTTTTTAATTTCGGATTTTATTTATTTGGGTCCTCTCTCTTTTTCTTGATGCGTCCAGTTAAAGGTGTATCAATTTTGTTTATCCTTTGAAGAACCAGCTCATTGTTTCATTGATCTTTTTGTATTGTTTTTCTAGACTCTATTTCATTTATTTCCTCTATGATTTTTATTATTTCCTTCTTCCTACTCATTTTGGGTTTTGTTTGCTGTTCTTTTACTAGTTTTTTTTTAAGTGTAAGGTTAGATTGTTTATTTGAAATTTTTCTTGTTTCTTGAGGTAGGCTTGTAATGCTATAATTTTTCCTCTTAGGACTGCTTTCTCTATGTCCCATAGGTTTGTGTTTTCATTTTCATTTGTCTCTAGATATCTTTTGATTTCTTCTTTGATCTTATCATTAACCCATTCATTTAATAGCATGTTATTTAGCTTCTATGTGTTTGTATATTTTCCAGTTTTTTTTCTGGTAGTTGATTTCTAGTTTCATACCATTGTGGTCAGAGAAGACACTTAATATCATTCCAATCCCCTTAAATTTATTGAGATTCGTTTTATTGCCTAACATTGCAGTCTATCCTTGAAAATGTTCCACATGCACTTGAGAAATATGTATATTCTTCTGCTTTGGGGTGAAATGCTCTGAAATTATTAATTAAACCTGTTGGGTCTAATGTGTCATTTAAGGTAGCTTTTTTCTTATTAATTTTCTGTCTGGAAGATATGTCCATTGGTGTCAATGGGGTTTTAAAGTCTACTATGAGTGTATTACTGTTGACCTCTCTCTTTATGTCAGTCAATAATTGCTTAAGTATGTAGGTGCTCCTATGTGGGGTGTGTATATGTTTACTAGAGTTATGTCTTCTATTGTATTGACCCCTTTAACATTATGTAATGTCCTTTGTGTTTTATTATAGCCTTTGTTTTAAACACTATTTTGTCTGATATAAGCATGGTACTCCAGCTTTTTAAAAATTTCTATTTTCATGCAATATCTTTTGTTAGTTTGTGTGTGTCATTTGATCTGAAGTGGGTCTCTTGTAGACAGCATAGGTACAGGTCTTGTTTTCTTATTTATCAGCTACTTTATTGTCTTTTGATTGAAGCATTTAAGCCATTTACATTTAAAACGATTATTAAAAGGTACATAGTTATTATTATTTTATTATTTATATGTATGGATTTCTTCCCCCTTCTTTTTACAGAAGTCCCCTTAACATTTTTTTTTTAATATATAAAACTGGCTTGTTAGTGATGAATTCCTTTAGCTTTTTCTTGTCTAGGAAGCTCTTTATCTCACCTTTCATTTTAACTGATAGTCTGGCTGGGTTGGGTAGTCTTAGTTGTAGATTATTGTTTATCATCACTTTGAATATTTCTTGCCAGTCTCTTTTGGCCTACAAAGTTTCTGTTGAAAAATCAGCTGACCTTCTTATGGGAGTACGCTTGTAAGTAACTAGCTGACTTTCTCTTGTTGCTTTTAAGACTCTTTTTTTGCCTTTAACTTTTGGCATTTTAATGATGTGTCTTGGTGTGGGTCTATTTTGGTTCCTCTTGTTTGGAACTCTTTGTACTTCTTGGACTTGTTCTGTCTAATTCCATTAGTAGGTCAGGAAAGTTTTCTGTCACTATTTCTTCAAATAGGTTCTTAATCCCTTGTTCCTTCTCTTTTCCTTCTGGTATCCCTATGATGCAGATGTTGGTACACTTAATTTTGTCCTAGAGATCTCTTAAACTTTCTTCATTTTTTTGATTTTTTTTTCTTTCTGCTGTTCCAGTTGGGTGTTTTCTGCTACCTTGTCTTCCAACTTGATGATTCTATCCTCCACTTCATCTAATCTACAGTTGATTCCTTCTAGTGTTCTTCATTTCAGTTATTATAGTTTTCATTTCTGATGTGTTCTTTTTTATGGATTCTATGTCTATTTTTGTGCTTACTAGCTCTCTGTTGAAGTTCTCACTAGTTCATCTATTCTCCCCCTAACTTCCCTGAGCATCTCTGTAACCAGTATTTTAAGCTCTTCCTCCAGTAGGTTGGTTGCCTCCATTTTCTTTAGTTTTTTTTTTTTTTTTTTTAAATTTTTCCTAGAGTTTTCTCCTGTTGTTTCATCTGTGGCATGTTTCTTTGTTTTCTCATTTTAATTGCCTCTCTGTGTTTGTTTCTATTTATTAGGAAGATTTGTTACATCTCCCAGTCTTGACTAGATGGCCTTGTATAGTAGATGTGGCAGAGTGGCACAATCTCCCTAATCACCTTTTCCAGGGGCTCTGAGTGTGTTCCTTGTGTGAGTTTTGTGTGTTTGTTGTAGTTGAGTCTTGGTTATTGTTTGCATGTCGGTGAATGGGATTGACTCTTGGGCTGACTGGCTACGGGGATTGGCTACACCAACAGGCTCATGTACCTGTTAAGATCACTCTTTGGGTGTGCCGCTTATGGGGCTAGTTAGGTGGTGTGCTCCATTGTGGTCTGACACCAGCTCCTGGGTATGTTGGTTCTGTGGCCCGTTGTGAGGGGCTCCCAAGTAGGCCATGGTCAGCCTCTGCCTTTGATTGTTTAGGTCTACCTGGTAAGAGCTACAAAGTAATCTGTGGATGGTTGCTGCCTATGCTAAATCTGGAGGTAAGTGGGAGAAACAACGTTGCAAGCTGAGGTCCATTTACTCCCAGTATTGAGCCCGGAGAGGCTTAGCAAAAGGACTAGTGCACCCCCAAGCCTGAAGTTGCCTGCCAGGTACCTGTAAGACTCCATAGCTGGAAGAGCCTTTGCATGGTATGTGAGTTAGATGGTGTGGGGACCCAGGGAGTCACAGAGGTAAAGCAAGCAGATTTCCTCTGGCCAATGCAGACTCAGTTTTAGTGCCAGTGCTGAATCTCAGGGTGGGGTGTGTAGCCTGCCACCAAAAGTCTTTCCTTGGTTACATGAGCCACATGTGGGCTGCTCAAGCTGAGGACTGTAGTTTATTGATGAATTTGCAGCCCAGGGAAAGCACAGTGTAGGGTTAGCTCCCTGGGAACTGACCCACCATGGGTAATTTGTGTGGTAGGGGTGCAGGGGTCTCAGGG
>CM053507.1:73300599-73355616 GCA_028627145.1 Eidolon dupreanum | reverse complement strand
TTTCAGCAAGTCATAATCTTTTTGCTGGTGGAGACTTGTTTTGATGTTGATGAAAATGCAATGCTGCAAAATGCAATAAAGCAAAGCACAATATAATAAGATATTTCTGTATTTCCCTTACCCAGGTCGGTTAGGCTCTGGTAACATCACAGCATTTTAGGCTCTGGCTAACTAATTTCCCATGAGGGTGGGCCTTATTTAGAAGAACAGGCTGCCCTGGCATATTTTTAATTGGGTCCTTTTCCCCTCTTCCTCTAGGAAGCAAGAGGAGATTCTTCTCTGATATCTACTGTGAGAACCTGTTTGAAATCCTGGAGATAAATTTCACAATATTGTGAGGTCCTCCTTATGACTGGGTTCCATCAGAGTTTTTAACTCTGAGGCTTATGCCAACTGAGCTGCCAGTAGTTTGTCAGTTACAGTTCAAGTTTTCCTATCCAGGCACAAGCTCTGTGCCTGGTCTCTACTTTAGTAAGCCATGACTCCTTGTGTTAACTCGTCTGTCTCTACAATCTTGGAGGCAAGGGTTTGCCCTGTGCCCTTCCCTCTCTTGTGGGTCCAAAAAGGGTTGTTGATTTTTCAATCTGTTCAGATTTTTGCTTGTTGTTAAGACAAAGTGGCGATTTTCAGGCTCCTTACATGCGGAACCAGCTCTAGAACTTGTTAAATGCCAGTGTCAGTGAGAGAGCTTTTTATTCAATGTGGAGAAATTTTAAATATATTAAGAAAATCCATATGCACACGGGGTTCTAATGTTAAGTATTTTTCTCCAACTAGGAGAATCAGAACAAATGTGAAGTACTTGGTTGAGGGCGAATGATTTGGGGACTAAGAAAAGGTCTTGTTCAGGCTACCCAGACAAGGGTCTTGGCCTTTCTTTAATCTTTGTAATCCTTCTTTGGAAGGCAACATTCATAATGAAGGAATCTAGCTTGGCTCAGGCATGGGCCTCCAAAAAGCAGTATCTATAAAATGGGTGTATTGCTCAGAGGATTTTCTCTGTGTACAAAGTTGTGTTACATTTTTTCTTAATAAATCCAAGGTAAGTATCCAGTTCCAGTTCTTTCTATCAGTTCTAATTTTCTCCTTGTTTCTTTTTTGAATAGGAAATGGTAGAGCATGATTTTCCTACAATATTGAGAATTTCAAAAAATAAAAAAGGAGACTGTTCTAAAAGTCAAAACCACAGTATATTTATATTTTAAAATAAAAAACAGCCCAAAAATACAATATTTTGTGTTAAGTTGATGAGGCTGTGTATTGTATATCCTATGCATTTTTTTTTTTAAACTTCTGCTAAGGTTTGGTAAAGGATCTACAACCCTGCCTTGAGAGTAAAGGCTGTGTTCTCATGGAGAATGGAAGAGACAGAGTTTGATAAAATGAGCCTGTGCTTCTAAGTATAATAACAGCGCCTTTTGATTTTGCAGTATCTCTAGTCAATGAAGCCACAAGGTGAGATCATTTGGAACATTTGATATTAAGGTAAGGGAGGCTTGATAAGGGAGAAAGTAAAACTTTAAAATACAGTCTGGTTTAATCAAAACCAGGGGACCGTGAACTGTTTGGGATTCAAAAGTAAAGACAAGAACTTGAAAGAGACTGTAATAAATGAGCCCCAATGCTGCTGCTTTATGACGGCTTCTATGTAATGGGAAAGCTGTGGTTCTCCAAGGTAAAGATAGTAAATTTGATTAGGGATCTGCCTGGAACAGGGAGTGTACTCTAACCTCTGGGAGAGGGTTTTACCCTCTCAGGAAGCCTCACCACATCTGATGTGTACACTGGATGACTAATATTTATCATAGAGCCATGTGATGGAACAGTGAACAAAGGTTGTCCCTGGTCACCTTGGGTTTTTAACCATAATTGCTCCTCTTGTGGAACGTGACAAATTGCTGGCCTTCCTTGGCAGTTTTTTAGCCACCAACAAATGTTATTTCATAAATACAACTCAGAGCCCCATAGGCATGTTTTCGGACAGCTTATCAAATGTATTCCATGCTCACCCTGACTTTCCGTGACAAAAGGATTTTCCCAACATTTCCTTTGCCATTGTATCTGTGCTTTGATTGGCTGTGAATGATGTCATTACACTGTTTACTTTTCTTAGTGAAGGCAATGATCTGAGTGTGATGTGAGAGTCCATATTTGTGTCAGGTAATAGGAGAAACTTTATGCATGGATCTTAATCATTTACTATGAGCCTATGATGTGGCAACTCAATGAAACACACATCAACTGAGTCCTTTGTTATTTACAACTTTTGGAAGTTTCTGTTTACTTTGGGTCCTTCTTCTTGGACTATCTTTCTAAGTTTAGTATTTGGGTTCTATTGTTAGCAAGTTGTGTCTTCCAAAACACGAGGCAAAATACTAGGCCCAATTTGAAAATATATTTGCAGATAGAAATCTGCCTTGACAAAGTTTTGAGACAAGTAAGCTCTGTTTATAATTGAGAGTTGAATTGCACGTCTTTGCAGATCATTTATACAAAGCAGAAAATGACTAGAAAGGAGGCATTTAACTAGGTGGTTTTAGAAAAATAGTAACATATCCCGTGGACTTTGAGTAGGTTAGATACCTTTCTAGCATTTCTAGAGAGGTAAAAATACTTATCGTAGAATCTACAAAAAACTGATTAAGTCACAGATAAAGTTGAATGTATGCAGTGCTATTCAGCTAGATGTCATGAAGTAGATCAAAAGATTTTCAAGAGAGATAAATTCTATCAAAATGTTTTCAAAGTTTTTTTTTCTTTTAAGTATGATTTCCCTCTGCTCTATACAAATCATATTCCAAAAATTTTGGTTGCAAAGTCTAAATAAGAACAATAATTTCCCACAACTATTTTATTATAATTTGGAGGTAAAATATCCATTAAAAGTTATGAACTTCAATTAAATAAAAATTGTATTTAAGAATCCAAGGAGCATGCTGAGGCAACATTTGGCTTTTGGACATTTAATGCTTTTATATCTTCATTATTCTATTCACATAATAAGTTTAACAAATATTCGTTGATGCTGATGAGAGCTATTTCACATAATTTTAGCATGCTCATTAGAAGCATCTGTGTATTAAAATATTCCTTAAGGTTAATTCTTGTCTCATTGACAACTTTGGCTGGCTCCATGGGATTTCCCATAGTTGCATTATTCTTTTGGGACACTCAGCACAACTTACTCAGTTAAAACTGTTTTTCTGGAAAAAAATTAAAATGCATTGTTTTTGTTCTACTACATGCATATTCTAAAAGGCAAATTTACATTATATAGTTAAACATAATTTTGGAATTTCATTAGAGTATATATTTGTCTAAAATCTATTAAACTTTTTAAATAAATATTTGTAGACATCAATCAGAAATTCCCTAAAATATCTAAAATCTTGAATTAAGAGATTAAAATCACTATACATCTATTTAAGAAGTTCTCTAAGGGATTTTAAGTCACTAACCTGTAATGTGCCTTGTAAAATATCAGGTTGGACAAAATCACAAGGACCGAAGGATAATATATGACCTAAAACCCCCAGCTGGTCCTTAGCCACTTCCTGTTATAGAGAATGCACCTTTCATGATAACTCTTCCAACTTTATACAGCTTTCAGAGAAAATATGGCCAGTTGACCTTACTCAACAGTTTTATCCTTTCTGGGTCTCATTTTTTATAATTTAGAAAGATGTTCAAGACATTTTTTGCATCAGGCAACCCCAAATATTTTTGGGGGGATGGGAGAATGAAGGCAGATATAAACAGATAGATGAAATGAAAAATGAAGTGCACAGAAATTTAGGCTATGGGGATATAAAATCAAACAAAACAAAAGTCTAAAGGGAGAGACTGGGACATAAAGTTATGAAAATAATGCAATGAGCAATTTAATAGGGTACAAGGAATTCTGGAAACACTGGGAGTACTGCTATTTGTTCTTCAGCAGCTCCCTCCCACCCAACCTCAAGGTGCTGATTTTCTATAAAAACTAGCTAATGGCTATGCTTTCTGGATTAGGACATTCCTGCAAGTGAGTCCTATCCCATGCCAACCAGTGTCCCCTAGACTGTAAACTCCTATGATAGTAGGGATCCCATCTATTTTGCTTGTCCTTTTATCCATGTCATCAATTTTAGAACCCGACATATGGAAACCCCCAATAAGTATTTACTGAATAAATAATTAAATGAACCATATCCAGAAGCTAATGGGGAAGTACTAAAGGAAGTTACATTAAGTAGTGACATGATCTTCCTTTTCTTTATTACTCCATCTGGAAACATAACTCTGGTAGCAGTAGAGACATGAATCAAAGGAGACTTAAGTTAATGTGACCATGTAAGAGAGTGTTGCAATAATTCAAGTAAAACCTGAAAAGGGGATGATGCCAAGGATACTGGGGGCGGGTAGCCTTGATGAATGATTGGGTATGAGAAGTTGGAATTGCTTTCTGTGTTCTGGTTTTGTATTTCTGAATAAAATAAGGCACATGGGACAAGGAACAGTTTCTAGAGGAAGACTGAGTTTAACTTTGGACAAGTTGCACTGAATTTGTGGACAGTAAAATGGAGAGACCCCCACTGGGTACTCATGACATGAGGCCTCAAGATGACATTGTAGACATTTTTGTTGACTCCTCAACAGCTATCCATTTCTCTATCATTGTGACTTGGGAAATTGACCTCCTTGCAAAGATGGGCCTGAGTGATCTAAAAGCACTAATCTAAAAGTAATCCTACTTGCCAGTAATTGATTCAAGAGTAGATAGTCATGTGACCTAATTTCCTTCAATAATAGTCAACGAGACGTAGGCTTCTGAGAAAGGTGTGGAAAGCCAGGCTTTCCCCCCTGGTGTATTTGGATGAAGAATCTCACAGTCCTGGTGCTCCTGACAACTTTCCAACAGCCACAAAGATACCTAGCGACAGGATGAGGCTAACACCGTGGACTGCAGAGTAGAGACAGAGAGAACCTGCTGATTTGAGGACATTGTTGAACTTGTGCATCAGCCATCTTGGAAGTTTATACTACTTCTGAACTGTCTCTTCTGTAAGCCTTTCTGTATTTTTTATGATCATTTGGGTGGGGATCTTGTTAATAACAGTTGAAAGCATCCTAACTGAAACAGCTAAAGCTATACATTTGGTCACCAGCCAGCTGGTGACAGCTAAAGCCAGGGATCTTAAAGAGATTATCTGGGAAAAGTAGGGTGAGAATGGAGTTCTGGGCACCTTAGACATTCAATTCTGAATTCTAGCCTGAGTCAAGACTTTTCTTTTTAGTCAAACTCAATCTCCTTGAGTTTATCCTTCAAGATGTAGCTTTATGACCCTAAGCATTCTGCAAATCACTTAGTCTTTCTGTGTTTCAATGAGCTCAACTGTGAATTGGGAGTATATATTCAGTCTATCTCTCTGAATGGGCAGATTCAGGTTTTGAAGAGTTTGAGCATTTAAGTCTTGAAAGGCCCTCTGAAAAACTGAGTACAGAGACTTGGAAGGAACTAGTACAAATGAGGCACCCTAAAACTTCAAGGAACATCTTCTTCTGCTTAACTTTAGGGTAGTGTGTGGAATGAGTGAGATAAAGCATGTAATATGCTTAGCACATATGTTCAGTAAAGATTAGCTGGCCCAGTTAGGAATAACTTAATACATAACTTAGATCTAGATGATGGAGATACATAAATATGTGTGCTTATTAAATTTTTTTATTGTCAGTTTTAACTCTGCCCCCTCACTTCTGAGCAGAGTTACCTTCTTCTTACTTTCCTTGCCTCACTCCCTGTAAAGGGTCAACTTATCCATTAGGCACTGTGGGCACAGAGCCTTGGCTCACAATACTTTTAGAAGCACATGAAAATGCTTTTGTTTTTTTTTTTAAATCAGATAAAAAAGAACTTTTAGGTTGAAAAAATACTTTAATACATAATAGAATTATATCTATCTTTATTCCAATGCTATAGTAAAATCTAATTTTTAATATATTATTACGGTGGGAGAAACCCTCAAAACAAAAATTCCCAGGTCTCACCAAATCCAAGTACAGCCCTGCTATCTGCTTTTCCCCTTTGTGTTGCTTTTTTCCCTCTTTTCATTATTTTTTTTCCACCTTCACCTCTTTATCGCCTCTCCCTATGCTTTACCATTTTTTTTTTTTATTATTTTCCTATCTCTAGGATGTTCTGACCTATATCCATGACACTCTCATGTAAAATGAAAAAATAAAAACAAGTATTTTTTAGGTTAACTTTTCTTTTCTGTCTCAGCTGTTTTATCAACTTTCAGAGTAAAGACACATCATCCCTTTTAGAAAGGCAGACTCAGAATAGAGTGTTTGAAACACACCTTCTGAAACTGCAGCCTCTCAAGAGCTCAGCAAAGAGTGTTGCTGCTCTGCATTTTTCACACTGGAATACAGTGAAAACAACAAACATTAATTGGGATTACAGCGCAGTGGGAGTTTACTGTTCTATGACAGCTCACAAGAAAGAATGACACTTCTTTTTTTTGGATGCAAGTCTGAGTGTCATGTATGTATTAATTCTTGGGCTCAAGCCAAGTTCCTATGAGGGTGAGATGCAATCTATTATTTTAGGTCATATTGGGTAACAATGTAAACTATTATCTTAGGTTAAGAAGAAGGTAGGTTTGGCTAATTTTAGATGATCAAATTTCTTATTATAAGCCTTCCTTCAAAAATTTATTTTGAAATGTTATCATTTATAGTTTATGCTTATAGAGAACTTAATGTTGGAAGCATTCCTGAGTTCAAGGGGATTTCACGCCTGGGTAATTTTCAGGTTTTATTGTTTTCCAGTTTACTTGCCTCACTTAAGATCCCTACTGCTTCTTAAATTTCACAAATAAATGAGTTAAAGAAAAAAGCAGACACACCAAAAACAAACCAATACTTACCTCCTTCCAACAATCCCACTGTCCTGAGGGAGATATACATAAAATAAGAAATAAAGTGGCAATTTTCCTGTTTCATGAATGCCTTGAATTCTAATTACTTCTTAGAGACAGATTTAAAACAAAGACCTTTATGAATAATGTACAGATCATTAAGATTACAATCTCTAAACTCTAGCATATGATATAAGCCATTGATTCACCATAAAATCCACATTGATTATCCAGGATGATTTCCAGATGTTTACTCTCTGCACGTAATCAAATTTTGATAAAAATTATAACTTAGCTGCTTAAAAAAAAAAAAAAAACTCTCAAAAAAACATGAAAGAAGTTTTCACTGCGATATTCTTTCCCTCACAGGAGTCACTCTTATCATAGCAGAAATCTCCTTTCTCAAAAATCTCTGGCTTTCTTAAGAACCCACTCTTGATTTTAAACAGAGAAGAGGAAGTTGTCCTAAGAAATGTGATGAATTGATCACTTCAAGCCCATCACTTAGGAGGAAATTGCCACAGAATTTGCATGACAGAACACAACATTGGTACAAGTAAATTATTGAGTCTGTGTTCACAGATGTAAAAGGGAATAGGAAAATATTTTAATGAGCACTAAAATTAAATCTTCAGGGAAAAATCATAATATCATGGAAAACAGGATATGAGAATTGTCTTTTTATGTGTTGGAATTAACATTATAAGTTTTAGAATATCTGTGCAATGTATCAACTGGAATGTGATAGTATAATGTACAATAGCTAACAAAGAGACAAATGCCATATGATAAAAAAAAAAACAAACAAAAGTCAGATACACAAGAAAATAGTTCAGGATACATGTTATGTAGAAATTATTTAAATATATTAGAAAGAAGGAGATGGTAAAATAATCAAATACAGAGTAATAAACCAGAGAGGAAGCACTGTGAGCGACGGAGGAGGAAGCAAAATAATTTGACAGGAGAGAAAGGATGAAGAGGTAAAATAAAAGCAAGCACTAGGCAATAGTTCTATAATGACCTGTTTCTCATGAAAAATGCATTATCCCAGAAGGGAATGATTTTTCTCCTCCCTCACACTACTTTGTTTTGTGTGTCTACAACACACCGATCCTACTGAGAAGCAGCTGATGGATTCCAAGCTTCCAGAATGATCAACACTGCCATTCCAGACACCAAATGCAATGTAAATAATTAAATATCAATGCAAGTCAACTAACTTTATTTGAGTGTGCATTCCCAGAATGAAGCATGGATCAACATTCTGATAGAAAGCAAAAACCCAAATGAACACAATGGTGATTTAGGGGAAAGGGGACTCAAAAAGGCAAATATAACTTAGCCCAGAAGTTCTTAACCTTTTTTTGGAATAATACACTTTGCATATTTGATGAAAACCTCAGACTCTACTAAGGAAAATAATACATATCTGTGTGTACAAACAAAATTTTGCTTATGTCAGGAGGGTTAAAGATCTCTAAAGTCTGTGTTTGCCCTAATTTAAAATCTTAGAGTTCCGAATTTTATAGAGATATGATTTTGAATAGGCCAGTATTTAAACTACTTATTGATTCACTTCAGTTACAACCTTAAGAATTATTGGAATTACTGAGTGTAAGTAGTGAGGCACAGATATCATACCACTGTGAAGTCTTTATTAAAACATCTACTTCCTCAGTCTCCCAGCAGAGTTTGAATTTTTGGTTTGTTCATGCATTATTGACTTATAAAATCATATAATTGAAAACAAAATAAATATTGGAAGAGTCAGGGTGAAATGAAAACATGCATAATAAGACAAAATTCAGAGACAAGAATTAACAGAGAAGATAGTATCATGGTAGACATAAATTACAATTTTGTAACTTCTTGGAGGCCAAAGCTAAAATAGAGGCATTCTTAATTACCAGACATGTAACAATCCGAAAAAATAAAAATTAATCTGGTTGTTGAATTATTGGTTAAGGGGTGTCAGGCCACAAGTAACAGAAAACCAAACTAAATAATTTACATGAATTAGTGGTTATTTTTCTCATTTAACAAGAAATTCAAAAGTGGGCAGTTGTTCGGTCATGTTATCAAAGACCTGTTTTTTGTTTTTGTTTTTGTTTTTTTTCTGTTTTCTCTAGTATCCTTAGGGTGTTGCCTTTCATCACTTTTGTAGCCTCATGCCATTGCTTCAAGTGAGCTGTTGTACCTCAACATCACATCTGTGAATAAGGCAGGCAGGAGAGTTAAGGACAGGCTAGAGAGCTCTCCTCCATATTGATTTTGCAACAGGAAAGCAATTGCCATCTAAGAAACTTCCTTGCAGACTTCCTTCTATGTTTCGTGGCCAGAACTAGACCGTGAACACCCCTTCCTATAAGAGAGGATGAAAAAGTGAACATTTGCCTTTTTGGTTTCTATAAAGAAAGGAGAGCAAGTGAAGGCCTTGGGAGTGTCTTTGGGTTTGTGTCTTCTATAAATGACATAAACATTTTTTCGTGTTGTTGAGCAACCTCACTCCTGGGTGTCTTCATAAGGAGGATACTGTGATGTGCCCTAAACATTGATCCCTGCAGGAAATGCAGCAGTAAGTTCTATAATGTTTCATGGAACTTCCTGTTTCTCTCTCTGGGCTGATGGCTTAAGCTAAAAACAAAAATTTGGAGAAGGTAGGTTTATAAGGAATCAAGCAATACATCAAGTTCACAGCCCTGTTATAATCTAGTTTAATCTAAGAGTAACATTTAGCCTATCTTGAGTAATGTATGAACAGCAATGCCTTTGAACCACTCCTTCATAAATATTATGTCTCACAATTGAACTTTGGATAAAAATGGGAGTGCAGGGAGTTTAAGACTATAATCTCCAGCACAAACCTACCTGGAGCACAAAAGCCTTTATTGGCGATAAGGGCAGATATATATGCTTTCACAACCAACTAGTAAGCGAAGAGGGTTAAGTACTCCTTCTACAAATTCAGAAATATAACCAAAACACAGGCTTAATGGATAAACATTCACGACTGGTGAAGATGAGCCCAAGAAGAAGTAATTATTCTTTCTACTATAGTCCCCTAGCACTTTGTCTCTATCTCAATGATAGTATGCACAGCCCAGATCATGTAGCTCTATTGCTGGCTGTAAGCCTACTCAGACTATGTTATTTTTCATAATAGACTTAGGTATGTTTTTTTAAAAATTTGGGGAAAAAATATTTTTAAGCTTTTATTTAAGTAAACTTTATTGAGATGTAATTTATATATAATGAATCCATCCCTTTTAAATATATAGTCCATATAAGTTTGACAAATGTATAAATCTGCATAACCACCACTACCACAATTAAGATAAACAATATTCCTATCACTCAAAAAAAGTTCCCTCATGTTCTTTTGCAGTCAATTTTCCCACCACCCTCAGTTCTAGGAAACTCCTAAATTGCTTTTTTTCACAATAGTTTTGCCTTATTGAGAATTTCATATGTCCTCTTTTGTGTCTGGCTTCTTTCACTCAGCACAAGATTTTTGAGATTCATCCACGATGTTGTGCGTAACAATAATTCATTTCTTTTTATTACCAGGTGGTATATACCACTGGACCATTTCATTATATCAGAAATTTTTTGTCCATCCACCTGTCATGAAATTTGGCTTTTTTGTTTGTTTGTTTTGAAAACAGTCTAGTAGCTTCTGTAAATGTTAAACATACACTTGTCACATGACCCAGCAGTTCCGCTCCAAGGTGACTGATTACCTAAGAGCAATGGAAACATGGTCACAAAAAGACTTGTATATGAATAGTCATAGCAGCTTTATTCACAATATCCTCTAACTGGAGAAAGCCAAAAATATTTTTTTTGTTGTTAAACAGTGGGTGGTAATTGCTTAGGTAATATCTGGAGGGAAAACATTACACAAAGAAATCAATGATTACTTCATGTTATTTTTAGCAGTAATTACTTGAAATAAGCAATATTTGAATTCTTACTGTTTGAAGACTGGAATAGTAGGTGCAATGGGCTAGACACTAGAGGGTAAAGGCTCAGGGGAAGGAGGATATACTTTCCCTTGAAGAATCTGTGAACTAGTTGTGGAGCGTGGCACATAAAACATATATCTGAGAAAAGAAAGCAGGACATTTACATCACTGTTGTTTTAATAAAGGGTAAATTCTATATTGGGCAAAAAACTCCTACGATTTAATTATAACGTTTTTGTGTCTAATTTCACACTTAAGGTCTTTTGCTTGATAAAAAGGATTAAGGTCTATGACTTGTTTTATCAAATTGGAGGTGTTGCTAAATAAGAGCTGAACAGGGTTTCCTGACATGAAACTTTAAAATATACCTATGAAATATATTCTTCTTTATTTAACCTACATCTCTTGCATTAATCGTTGGTTTAGATTTGAAACAGAAACACAATTTGCGAATTGTTTTTTATTGCTATAGACATTACAGAGGCATTCCCATCTTATTTGGTGTTTAGTCACAAATGGAAAATAACATCATACAAATTACATACTTAGTTGCAAGAATAACAAGAAATGAAAGATGAATAAGACCCATTGAGAGAACAAAAAAGCTTATTTATTGTCATAGAAACTTAAAGAATTAAGATTTAAGATGTCAGTTAGCTGGAGCATGAAATTCTGGGCAAAGAATTTCAGATTTCATATGTTAAGAAACAGAGTGAGGAGCTTTTAAAATATTCCCACTATTAGAGTATAAAATCTTTGAGAGTAATAACTGTCTTCCAGGTGTACGTTTATTCACTCAATAAACACCATGGTACTATGTGGGATCAAAAATAAATAAGAAATAATCCTTACTCTGCTATAGACCATGGTCTACTAGAGAGGAAATGATGTTTATACAAAAAGCTATAATAGAAAGTGGGCCGTTTTAAATCCATGGCAGGGATATAGATCAAGTACAGGGGATTCTGATGTGAAGGATTATCTCCAGCTGTATGACATCAATAAAGGCTTCATAGAAGAGGTGGCACTTGAGCTGGACACTAAAAGATCAGCAGCACTTTGACATAGGGAAATGGAAAGAAGAACATTTTAGAGAGAAGGAACAGTATAGCTAAGGTGTTGGTGGCAGAAAAGAGAGGCATATGTTTAGAGAGTGGAAAACACTGCAGTTTTCCTGGTCCATAAGCTCATTAAGTAGAAAAACAAGAGATAAGGTTGAAAATATAAGTTGAGGTCAGATTCTGAAGAGTCTATTGGTTTAAATGAAAGCACTTGGACTTTATTTGGTAGATAACGAGGAGTTATCAATGTTTTTTTGAGTACCTGATAGACACTAAACATATGATTTTTGAGTGGATGAGGTGTCAGATGAGCTGAACCATGCTATCACTCTATATGCTCTGAAGTGCCTAATATGATGTTAGGATGTAATAAATATATGACAATATTTTTTAATCAGCTATAAATACACAAG
The DNA here is from genome assembly GCA_028627145.1 of Eidolon dupreanum. Classification (NCBI taxonomy): domain Eukaryota; kingdom Metazoa; phylum Chordata; class Mammalia; order Chiroptera; family Pteropodidae; genus Eidolon; species Eidolon dupreanum. The sequence continues at coordinate 73,343,272 of CM053507.1, read as the reverse complement.
CAGGAAAGCCATCTAAGAAAATTATTGAGAATGGCTGACATCTTACAGGGAACAGACAAGGGATGGACCAGATATGCTCTGTTGGCACTCAGTATTCATATTCACCCCCTTCTGTCCTTCTGTATGCTCCCTATAATCTCAGGGGCTGGAGTCTAACAACTACATTTCTCAGGCTTGCTTGCTGCCAGGGTTCAGGATGCCTCCCATGAGATTTGGAAGATGAAATTCAGATGGAGGTTACTTTTTTTTTTTTAACAGCAATGGCAGGTTTTAGCAGAAATGAGCTTTTGCTGTGGATAGACTTCACGTCCCACTGTCAAGTGAATAGCTTCATAAATATGGGACAACTATGAGGTTGGCAGCAGTTTCTTGACCTCTGGGTATTGACAGTGATTCCTGACCTCTAGTTCATAGGGTTATAACCAAACCTAGCAGCAGCATGATCTTTCTGTTCAACAGGGCCTCCTCATTTACATGGCTGCAGATTTTCCAATGATTTAGTAGCATCCAATCCTCTGTATTAAAGTCCTTTTTACTCAGGACACCTAAACACTTTTTCTTGCGTTAAACACTGACAGAAACAGGAAACAAGGAAACTTGCATAGCAGAGGGAGAGATGCATCAAGATGCCTTTCAGTCTAAGCTCTCATTCAGTGTAAGCCCTCATTCTCAGTTCTCTCTTTCATCTACCTTAAAAAAAACAAAAGCAAAAACAAACAAACAACAACAAAGAAAACACTTTTTCCTAATTACAAAAATAAGATATATTAATTGTAGAAAACTAGAGAAATACAGTATTCTTGTCTTATCTACAGGAGATCCATTCTAAGACCCCCAGTGGATGCCTGAAACTGTGGATAGTACTGAGACCTATATATGCTGTTTTCTCCTATTCATATGTATCTATGATAAGTTTAATTTATGAATTAGGTATAAGAGATTAACAACAATAACTAATAATAAAATAGAACAATTATAACAATATACTGTAGCAAAAGTTATATGTGTGAATGGCTTTGGAGCCATTATTAAGTAAAATAAGGGTTGCTTGAACACAAGCAGTGTGATACTGCAACAGTTGATTTGATTGATAACTTAAATGGCCACTAAGCGACTAACAGATGGGGAGCATATATATAGCGTGGATACACTACACAAAGGAGCAATTCACATCCCCAGGCGGGATGAAATGGGACTATATGAGATTTCATAACATTACTCAGAATGCAATTTAAACTTATAAATTGTTAATTTCTGGAATTTTCTGTTTAATACTTTCAGACTGTGGTTGACCATGGGTGCTGAAATCACAGAAAACAAAGCTATAGATAAGGGGGGAAATACTGTACAAAAAAATTATGAAGAAGAAAATAAGATCAGCCATAATTCTACCAGTCAGAGATAACTTCTTGAATCATTAAGGATGAAGTTTATCTATAAATGACAGAAGATTCAATACAGCAGTAGCTTAAGTGAAGTAGATGCATATTTCCTTCTCTCACATAAATACTACTTAGAGGTAAGTGATTGAGGAATGGTTTGGTGGATCCATGACCATCAGGAACCCAGGCTCTTTCTTTTTGTAGTTCTGTTATTTTTGACACATGTTTCTGCTTCATTGTCCAAGATGACTGCTCTAGCTCGCTCTATCATATCTGCATTCCAGACAATAGGAAGAGAGAAAAAAAAAGAGCTTGTCCCCTCTCTTTAAGGAAATTACACATGACATTTTGCTTATGTTCCTTCTCCCCCAGTGGTCACATCTAATTGAAGAGGAAAATGAGAATCTGTATTCTGCACAGCTGCGTACCAGCTAAAATGGGGCCTCCAACCTAAGGGCACAAGCAATGACATTGGAGGGCAGTTTTCACCCCATCACAACCCTGTAACCATCCAGTCCTCCCCCATATGGAAGCTTGCAGTTTTTCTTTTTTTGGCCTCTCAGACCCCAACACCACCCCTACCACCAATGCTACTACTAATGTCATTTTTTGTCACTTTGTCCTCTGGCTCCTGCTTAGGGCATTTTGCTTGGAGTACTACTCTTAGCATTAGTTTCTTTACTTTTAAAATCTTTCTCTATCAGCCTACCCTGAATCACCTGATCTTTACCTTCTCATCCTATATGTCTACCTAAAAATTTAACACTCTCCTGGGCCCCTCTCTGGCCAAACTTCTATAATGGCCTTTGGTAACGCCATCTTGACCAGGCTTATAGATCATATTCCAATAGGGCTTCAGGCTGTATCACCCTTCTCCTGACCCACCACTCTATTTTTCCTTCAAAAAGTCCAGTAGTTATTGGAAACAACATCTTTCTTGAAGTTTTCTGGACCAACAGCAGCCCTATGTGCATTTCACTAAGCTCTGATCAATGTCCCATTCTGTATGCCTGCAGAGCTTCAGGTCATCTTCTGTATTCTAACTGCATCTCTTGATTTCCAGCCAGTATTCTTTCAGGATCTTTTTCAGCCTGTGAGTTCTCCAACCACATTTTGCCTTTGCCTTTTCTACTTTTTCTATTCATACATTAAAACCTTCTCAGGGACTAAAGCCCTCTGACCACAAAAATATATGAAAATAGATAATTCATGCATTCTGTTAATCAAGCTTTTCTCTTGGCTCCCGTTAGGCTAAGCAAGTCTCAGTGAACACATTTCTGCATCTTCTGAGACCTACCATGGCTCTTATCTACATTTTGAGCTTCCTAGAGCTTAAGGCTTTGAGATGCAGTGATAGACTGTAGACTGACAATGCTACTGCCTAGAGAAATTCCCTGGCTGTGAAAGCTCCTATTGCCTAAATAAGGTAGGAAGGTTTCCCAAGGAAGTGGAGAATCAGTTTAATGCAATTCAATTTCTAACTTCTGTGAGTGCAGCAGGACAAGGAAAAGAGACCCTTCTAGGCCTTTAGCAATCACAGTAGTTTAAGTTATGCTGCTGTAACCAACAGCTTTCAAGTCTTAGTGGCTTTAAATGAAAATGTTTACTTTCTTGCCTGTGCTACTCGTCCCTTGTTGGCAGGAGGACTCTGACATTATAGATATTTAAAGACTCTGGCTGATGAAGACGTTCCATTTCAAGTACTGGTAGTCTCCATACCAGAGAAGAGAACTCTGGAGGGTCTTGTATTACTAATACTCCAGCCAGGAAGAGACCCATGTCACTTCTACTCATTGTCTAGAACTGGTCACATGATATATACAATCATAGGGTCATGCTATCTACCTTGTGCTTGAAAGGGTGAAGAACTGGAAATACTTAGAGAACAGCACTAATGATACTCATTAGAACCTAAGAAAAGTCTAGCCAATTGTGAATATTAACACATACAAGCCACTATTTGACCCCAGGCTAACTTGAAGCAGTTTCAGTCTACATTTCTAAACCTCTTTGTGTTTTAATCAAAAGAAATTGATTTTAATATTTTGCTCCTAATTACTCTGTACACCTCTCAAATTGTTCCTCTTTGAGATAAACTGTTTTGAGGAGCCTGGTGCAAACTCCCAGGGCTGTCTCAGCTTCCTTACTAACATCCTTGGCACTTGAACTTTCCTCGAGTGTCCTCCCCAACACCAGCACCACCCCCAGCCTCACCCTGCCTCCCCTGTCACCCTGCTTGCATGCATTAGTTTCAGTGGATGGCAGCAATACTCAAGGGCACCTCACTGTTGGAAAGGAACTGCCTTCTGCCTGCCAAGGACAAATGCAGACACACAAAGCAATATCAAGCAAGACTTCACATCAAAGGGAACCCTGCCTGGGCTTGCCAAGAGCAGGGCTGCCTCTGCACCTCTCCCTTTAGTGTTGTTGGTATTCTTAGGGCCCAAGGATCCTGTGGTGCTCCTGGCAGGTCCCTCATTCACATAACACTCCTGTTCATTCTGACACCTGAAGCTCAGGCTCTCCCCAAATCTGGCTTCGACTACTTGGAGAGAGCAGAATGCCAAGTGTTTAAAAATTCTGAGTGATTGGGAAGGAAAATTCATGAGAAACATTTATTCTGAACTCTGTTTGAGTAGGAGAACACAATACTTTACTCAACTTGTTCAGTGCAACAATACACAGAGTTAAGAAGGCTCCAATTAAGGCCTCAGGGAAAAAAGCACAAGAAGAAAAACATACCTACTGAGGAAGGAAGGATGGTCTATGAGCAAAGGTTGGGTAATATGAGAACCGAGGCTGAAATGGAGACTGACTGTCCTAGGCATTCAGACGTGATGGGGAAAAGTAGTGTGGTAAACTGAAGCTCCAGAGAAACTTTGAATTCTACTTCAGAACCAACGTAAGAATCCAGGTTCTGTTGCTTTAAGGAAAAGAAAGTTCTGGGTTTAGAAGGAAGATGAGGAAAAATAGAAAAGGAGACTGGCAGGGACAGAGAAAGAAACAAAGTTTATTTTAGAAAAGAGGTAAGGCTTTCTGTTCTGGATGCTAAAGGATTCTTTTGATACGTTAGTCATCAAAATACAATGGAGGTTTTTAAAAGTTTTAAAGTCAGATATTGTGAGAGCTGGAAGGGGAACTTAGAGAAGGTCTTTTCAAAATTATTTTTTTGAGCTAAGAAAATGTGAGGTTCAGTGAAGTCAAGGGGCTTCTTCACAGTCACATAGATGGTTAGTGACAAAGCTGTAGCTAGAACGCTGAGCTCCTAACTCGGGCATGGTGGAACAGTCCTAGACACAGCATCAGAGAGCACATGTCTGTAATTTCAAGTCCAATATTTTTAACACAGTGGCTTCAACCCTTTGACTAAGATATTCCACTGTGGCCAACCCAAATGCCTTGTTCCAGCAGCTTCCCAGCATGGTAGTAATTAGAGCAAGAAAAATAATGGATAGGGCCCAGAGAAAATGTCACATTTCTAGAAGTGGGAGGAGGTAAAGATAAATGCATTTATATAATTTCCTACATTCAGGGTATTTCATGTGACCATGTGTCCATGGAGAGAACTCAGGCGTTCCATGATGGGGAAGAAAATTACGTCTTTTACTAATCTCCCAGTGAAAGGATGCATTTCCTTCATTATGGATGTAGGCAAAAACCCAAAACAATATATGCAGTACTTGGATTCTGTCACTAATAAAAATAAGAAGCATTCTCATATTATATCAGTTGTGGTAGATATCTTGAAATATCTTTACCTTTATTACCACTTTGTAATTATGGTAGATCTGCCACGGGCTCTTTTATTCAGTGTTTAATACCTAAGCACAATATTACTATGCCACAGATTTTTATACCTATTTTGATAATAAAATTTCAATATAATTAGATTCCTTTATAATTCTATATATTTTATTTTATGCTGTTAAAGGCATTATTCTGAGAGGGGATCTATAGATTCACCTGACCGACTGTCAAAGGGGTCGTGGCAAGAAGATTAGGTTAGGTTACTGGTGGAATCCCATGTCACTCAGTCCCATGTCCCTGTCCCATCACCGTGTGGGCTCAGAGTGACAGAGATGCTCACTTGCCATTCTGGGTTGGAAAACTGCCAGTGTCTGTGCGCTGTGCCAGTGTCAGGACATGCCAGCTTTGAAGGCTGGTATGACTACATTTCAAAACATGACAGGAGAAAATCCGTTACTTGGCATTATTATTAAAACGAAGGCTGATAGGGATTTTGTGAAGTATATATTAAGAAGGTAGTGTTCACAAAACCCATGGAAGTGGACTTTTCTCAGGGAGTTGGCATTCTAAAGTTCACTTAGAAAGCAATTAGTTTTTTCAAAGATGTCAAAAGGTTTGACATGACAAATAAATGTTTAGAAAACAAATGAAATTTGAAAATATCAAGGCACCATTTCTACCTCTCAAATAGGCAAAAAGTTTAAAAGATGATAATTCTCAGGATTGGTGGGGTGTAATGAAGTAAATATTTTCTTAAGCTGCCCACAAGACCAAGAGTTGGCGTAACTTTTTTAGATGGCAGTTTGGGCTCTACATTTTAAGAGCTTTTTACCTAGTAATTTCACTTCTAGGAACTTATCCTAAGAACAGAATTACAAAGATTTTTTTTCAAAGATATTCATCAAAATATTATTTGTATCCGTAAAAATTGGAAACAACACAAATGCCAACACTATGAGGTTGTTTAAATAATTAATGTGTAGTGTATAAATTATGCTGTGTCTGCATGACAAAATGTTATGCAGCTAATTTTAAAAAAATAGCCATTTGAGAATATTTAATGATATGGGAAAACGCATAAATATAATGTTAGGCTTAAAATGTAAGCTATAAATCTATATGTGTGAAATAATCTTTTTTTTTTAGTTTGAAAAACATTTATTCTATTTCTTTGCCATCTTACATGCATATGTATGTGTTAAAAAAACTAGAAGGGACTGTATCAAAGTATTGGTAGTCTTTGAGTAGCTTATTTTAATTATTTTTACTTTGTTATACTTTTTTGTATATTCTGACATTAGATAAAGCAGTAAGACATTGTTTTGTAAATGATGAGCTGGTGCCACATGAGCTGATTGCAGTGCCTTCTTGTTGCTCCAGATAAAGGTTTGTTTTGCTGGTTGCAACTGAGTGTTATTTTTCTTCTAACCTTTGTGCTTTTTCCCCACCATTGCCTTCCAGATGTCTGATTTAACCAAGTTCAAGGCACTCTACTCATGTGCATTGGCCCCTTGAGCTTGGACAGAAAATTCAGAAACTACATCAAGGCTGCCAATCTGATAGAGTCTGCACCAACATGAATGTCAAACAGAAACCTCTTGGCATAATGAGAAATAGTTCAATGGGGAATTTGAAGCTTTTGTAAACAAAGCTGAGGATTGAGCTTAAAATAGGGTGAGAATTTGAGGAGCATCTGTCCCCTTCTCTCTTCACCTCTGACTGCTTCTGCCTACTTGCGCTTTGTGCCTGTTGAGGGCCAGAAAGGATGATGAGAGATAATTCTTCCAGAGCCACTTAACCTTTTGCTGATATTTGTTTGAAAGTGATACATTTTCACATTTCAGTAATTATTTGGAGTATAGTGTATAAATTGGGTGGAAAAAAACCTAGGTAGATGAAAACATATTTTCTATTGATTTTACCTTGAAAGTGAAAATTGTGAAGATAGTTTTCTACATGTGAAATTTTGTTTTAAGGTTTTATTATTTGCAATTCTATTTTGAATTTTGAAAAAACTAGAGTCCATTTCTCCTCTCTTAAACTTGGATCAATTTTCTCCTGTGTGAAGTTTAAAATAATAAAAGCTGAGAAACCATTTACTCAATGCCTGTTGCATAGCAATGTAAACAAACAAGCCCCTTTTCTCTGTTAAGAACTTTCCAATAAAACAAATCACAAAGGTTGTGTTTTAAAGAGATGATTTCAAGTCTCCTTTTTTTTTTTTTTTTTTTTTTTTAAGGAAGCTTTCTTTAAAAAAAAAGTAGAGGCTAAGGATTGCAGGCAAAAAACTCAGTTGACTTTTTAGTGAGTCACTTCTCATGCTACTGCAGGGATTTGAAAACTTTTTCATTTGCCATGAGGCCAGATGGGCTGAGTTGGACACATGGAGACCAAGCCAATGAAAGCAGGAAAAACAATCAGAAGTAATAATAACCATTAAGTGTTCAGTGTCTTCTGTGGGCCAGTCACTGCACCATGTAAATGACCTAATCCCATAACACACCTCTTGTGTTGGGTGTCTTCCACTTGCAACTCCAGGGTCTACTCTCCACTCTGTCCTCTGCCCAGGAACAGTGACCTATACGCAGTGTAACAAAGGGCTCTCTTGACCAAGGGCACTGGCAGGAGAGGAGGGAGGAGGGAAAGATGGGTATCTATTTTCCTGGCCTCTTCCCTACTGGTTATGGCAAGTTAGCTCTGTCCCTCTACCCAGAGTCACAGCTCCTACAAGGCAAACCTCCCCCCATACTACTCCCTTCCCTGAGAAAAGGAACTGATCCTCTCCCTCTGTTCCTTCAGGCCTCTTGGTGGTAAGAGCTGCCTGCTCTTGCAAATTCTGAAGAATGACTCTCTCCCTGATGGCAGAGTCAAGCCCTGCCTGGATCTCTGCAAAGTGTACCTTTGTTAACTCTCTTCTATCACCTTTTTTGTTTCCTGCTTACCTATTACCCTTGCCACCATCCTCACTGATATTTCCTGTTAAGAGAATTGTAATAGCCCCCTAATTGACTTTAGATACTCTTGCAAAGCAAAATTTTCTAAAGCACTGCTAAGAAACTCAGTTGACCCCCACCACCCACAGGAAAGTGTTCAAACCTGTCAGCTTTAGACTTTTCTGAGCTCTTAGCTTTGGTCAAATAGTTTGTGCTTCATCTCTTAGACACATAGGCAGTTTTCTCCTTCCACATGACTGCTCACACAGCAAACCAGTCTGTATTGGCCATTTCCAAAAGTGCACTCATATCTCAAGGAACTCCTCCAGCTCCAGCTTTTCCAGGCAGCCTTCTTTCCCTGATATTCCATGTGGCCTGTCTCCCTATGCCATTTATTAGGAAATCTATCAGATTTGCCAGACATTTTCTAGTGTTTTGGAAACATTATTTACATTTTAAATTAATTTTCTTTTCAAAATCATAGGCTTTGGTACAGAGTGGTATTGGATGTGAGCTCTGCCAGCATTGGAAACTTGCACAGATTATTAACCTGGCAGAGCCTCCTTTCACTCAAAAATAAAAGGGTAATAATAATACTCACCTTACATGATATTGTGAGGATTAAGTTAGTATATATAAAATTTTTATTACAGGGTATGACAGATAAATATTGTTTCCCTTCTCTAATTTTTTCTCTTCCCTTCAACAAGAGCTCAAAACTAGCTAACATTTATTGAGTGCTTTTTATGTGTCATGTACTATTCTAAGCATAGTGCACACATAAATTTATAGCAATCTTATGTACTATTATCTTTCTCTATTTTATAAAGAAGTTTAGAAACTCGTCCGACATTTACCAGGACATACATGGTAATTAATTCACAACTAGATTATAGACCTTCTGAGGCAAAGACTCATCATATGCCAAATTTCTTTTTATAGTTCTTAGGGCCTACAATCATGTCTCATATACAGTTGGTGTTCAATAAATGTTGATTTCATTCCATGAGGTAGAGGCAATTAGGCTGGTGTTGCAATAGGCAGGGGCTAGAAATGCACATGGTCAAAGCAGCAGCTGCTCCCACAAAGGGAGCAGTAATGTGTGCAGCTGAGAAAGAGCTAGGATGCAATGTCCTGGCAACTGAGAAACGCGGCTGCTGCCGAATGTCAGAGAGCAGCCAGCTGGGAGAGAGGCAAGAAAGAGGAGAACCTGAGTGGGGAGGTCCGCAGCAGTGAAAAGCTGCACTACTCTCTCAGCAGTTCTCCCAGCCCAGAGGAGACAGTAACTCTCATTTAGTCCTGTGGTTATACCGCTCGAGCATCTTTAAAAACACTTAATCCCAAACTGATGGGGCCTTTCCTGATACCTTTCTTACCTGAGCCAGCAACGTCAGAACTATCTAGGAATTCTGTTAAAAACACCCACATCTCAGGAACCGTTCTCCACTGACAAAATTGTTGCTCGTGTCAAGCACGGGACATATGGCAGAGCATCTGGGAGGGGACAGATCGGCCAGAAAGGCTGGCAAGTGGCACATGCTTTCATTAGAAAGGGATGTGTCACAGTAAATCATTTTGTAAATGTTCCCTCCCCTTCTCTCCACATAGTGAAACATAAAGGAAGACAAATTACCCAAAGCACCATAATGCTGTTTGAATAGGCCAAAGCTTGTGCCTGAGACACTTACTGACATTTCCTTAAATATCTTTTTAATATCTTGGCCAGGTCAGGCATACCAATGGCATTACAGAGCTTGCAAATCAATGCCCCAGCTGTTTTGGTTTTTTAATAAAACTGAATGTGATCTCTTTTAAATGATTGCCTTCCACCCCTCAACCTCCTCCCCCGCCATCATTCCCCCACCCCTGGTTTTCTACAGGGCTTTCAGAGAGCAGGACTGTGGGCAGCCCTGAAGTCAGGATTTGGCTCTGAAGGAGTAATTTTTCCTTGGAGGGGAAGAGAGGGTGGGTTTTAGAAATCAAACATTTGCTCGATTATTGTCGTCATTGTTTCCAGTCCCCTGCCTCAGAAATCTGGTGATCTGCGTGATTCACAAGACCAATTTGTGGTTTGCCTCTATTTTTAAAAATTAATTTACCAAAATATTGCTGAAGAATCTAAACATTTCCACTTTTAAAAAGCACATTGGTTTCTCCATCTGGGATCAGTCCAAGTGATTTATTATAATTTTATCAGAGATCTTTTTCCAGGGAAATTCTTTGGAGCTGTTTTCAATGTAATGGAAACAGAAAGAGCCCCTACCAAGAATTCAATTGTATGCATGTAACTTTTGCCCCCTGAAAAAAAATAAAATATGTAAAACTGTCACTGACAGTATCCATCTTGGCCACTGGACACCCTCAGTTCCCAATTACAACAGAAATTCCTCACACAAATTTGGAGGTGGTCCTGTCAAATTTGAGGTCCTGGAAGGAGGAAAAAATCCAATATAAGTGCCTATAAATCAGAGTTTTACAATGATATTAGTTGACTGCTACTGACGTGAGTCATAAATGTGACACCACAATAAACAATCAAGTTCTTTGAAGATGTATTTGAGGACTCTTTTATTGGCTTTGTGAAATTACACTTCCTCCATCAGGAAAGTCTCATTTGCTTTTGCAACTTAGTGCTTTTATTTTCTGTAGTTTGTACAAAATGTCTAAGCTTTTTTTCTTCCAAAATTTTTCCTGGGCTACATTAGTGCAAGTTTGTGTTTTCCCTGGGCTTGCGGAACCACAAGCCAAATTAAAACAAATGGGGAGTTGGAGCCTCAGCTGGGCCCCGGGAGAGACCTCCTCTACTGCCTTCCCTGCCCCTGACTTCTCACAAGCCAACTTGGAAGCAACTGAAATTCCCTCCCTGCCCCCATTTTTTTTTGTGACCACAAGCAAAGTCTTGTCTCCTCAGTTCTCTGAAAGTTATCCATTCCTGAATTTTACCCTTAACCACAGTGGAGGAAAGGGAATAGCTGAGGTCAGGAAATATGAAAAGAATGTTAACAATTTACCACTAAAATATACATTAAGAATATTTTCAGCAAGTATAATCTCCACGTTGAATTTCTAAATCCAGAATTCTCCCATCATGTGACCATCTTCACATTTCTATGTGCCCCTTTCAGCCTCAATTCAGTCCTTCATGAATGAACTCTCTGTGAAAGGTATGATTAATTAAAAATAGACCAATTAGGTCTCTAAGTTTCCCTTCTTTTTCAACAGTTGGCTACACTGATTATAAATGTTAAAGTGGCTAGGTTAAAATAGTTGTCTTTCACATGAGCCAGTGCAAGAATATCATCAGAGATTTTCATAGGCATAAAAACAGAAATGAAAATACATATCCAGGTAATGCTTTCAATTGAGCAGCTAGTTCTTTAATAGAAATCCAAAGTCATAAATACTTTTGCTTTAAGATTATTAATGTTAGCATTAGAAAGAGACTCAGCTATCCTTTCATTCAATCCCTCATGTTATATGGGACACAATAACAATAATTACCATTGCCAGTGTATATGTATTTTCTCATTAAATCGCAACAACCCTTGAATGTGTAATCCCCATTTTGCAGATTGAAAACCAAAGGACAGAAGGGTCAAGTAACTTGCCCAATGTGAAGTGGTAGAGGTAGGATTCAAACTCAGGCACTCAGGTTCCTAACTTAAAGTCAGGTTAGAGAATTTCCAAGGAACTGAATGCTTATCTCCAATAACTAGCCTCCTTGCCTTGCTCTGGGGCGAGTGGATGACTGCTACCTGCCTGGCTTTATCTGCTCTTTCCTTGTGACATATCTGCCTCTCATGCTGGTCTCGGTTTGATCTGTAGTGGCTGTCATGATCCACGATAAATCTACCTTCATCCCAAAGGCTGTAGCCAGTTCCTCCCCAGACACCCATGCTGGACTGCATCTGTCGCTAATGGGATTTCCAGATTTCTGCCTCTTTGTGAGCCCCTACTTGGCAACCTTGCATATTCATGAATCTAATGTGTGTAGTTGTGCTTCTCAGCTGTTCCAGTTTGGACAAAAAATGTGATGATATCTATGATTAGATATTAGATTAACTCTGAGGACAAGCTTACTGTGGAAGAAATGGCCCTATTAGCAGGGTTTGGGTTTCTGAGTCCATCTTCACAGGGCTGAAGCTGCCTTAAGAATGCAACATGCAATGTGATAATAATGACCCTGGATGTGTCTGACACTATCTTTAGTTTCTAAGCACTTCATATATGATTTCTTTGTAAGTAAATTTTCCTTAGAGAGATTTTCTCTTTTTGTCTTAGTGACATATTAATGTAACTTGAAGGTCACTGTCTTATTCAACTTTGTTTTCTTTATATATTACCTAGCACAGGGCAGTAAACTTTGAAAATCAACAAATGATTATTAAATGTAAAAAAGGTTAACCTTAGTAAAGCCTTATTTTCTAATTTGATCTGTGTTGTGTACTTTGGCATTTCTCGGTTATCCATAACCTTTCTATGCCCTAATATACCTACGGTCCTTTTAGAGAACTATTTCCTTCATGATGTGAGATCTTAGTAGTTAATAAGTCTAAGTACCCACTTCCCACTCTGGAAACTGAAGGGAAAGTCCCTATCTCAGGATTATAATATATGTTTAGTGATTTAAGTTAGAATGGTACCTAAAGCAGTAATAACTGTAGCCAGGACAAGGGCATTTGATCTGAACTTGGCCACTCAAATTCTTTCTCCTGGACTATTAAATGTTGAATGCTTGACACAGGAGAGAAGACATGGTTAGATTTTTTTTTAATTGTGAAATATAAAAACACTTAAGGAAGAGTGCATAAAACTATATGAAAGATTTACAAATAATTGCAAGCAAGTGCCCAGGAAGCAACAATGTCAAGATTATTAACCTGCTAAAGCATTCTGTGTATCCCTCACTGATGGAAAGCTTCTCTCTCTCACTCAGGGGTGGCTTCATGGATGTGTGACCTGAGCAGTTATACAGGCCTCCATGCTTAGTGTCTTGTGCTTAGTTTAATGCTCTGCAGTTACCATCTTGAAATTCTTTATAATCTTGGGACAAGTGGTCCCACATTTTCATTTTACATTGGGCCCTGAAAATTATATAGCCAGTCCTATCACCACTTTAAGGTAACCACTATTCTAACTTTTGTGAAGGTGATGTTTCTGCTTTTCTTTATAATTTTACCACCTTTGTGTGCATCTGAAGCTCTTTCATCCAGCGTTCCTGCTTACTAATTCTATGATTTCTGTTTCATAACCCGAGATGCCCTATTTCGTTTCAATATTCTCCCCAAACATTGTATTTTGCTTAGGTTTACCGGTGTTGATTTCTGTTGCACTCAATCAAATAAACACAACTGGTAGTCTGCTACCAAAAGACCCTTGATAGATAAAAAGACACTGTACGATAGTTTTTCTTTGTTTTGTTCCTCTATGCACATGCCCCAAAGTCTGATGAGTGTTCCATTGATCTGAGATTTATTTAAAAACAAACTAACATCCAACCTGATAAATTTTTGTTTTCTAGAGGGAAAAATTGAACTTTGAAGTTTTGAAATCTGTTTCTATATTTAAGAAAATATTATCTTCAGGACTGGCAATGAAGCCAAAAGTGCCTACCAATTATACTTTTTTCTTTCCATAAAAGTTGCTTTGGGTTGTTAAAGGATCACCACTTTCTTGGAGAACTCCTCCCCATAACATCTGGTTGAGGTAGGATCCCAAATCCATGGCTACAGATGTATCCCCATTCCCCTAATTTTAGTGACTGGGGCAGGGATAGGCATGTGACCCCAAAAGAACTAATTATAATCCTCCAATATAAGAATCAAAACCAAACATAATCAAGAGTTTTCTGCTTGAACTATCAGGGAAGATGACCTCTGGTCTTTGGGGATCCTAGGAAGATATGGACCTAAGGCTACCAAGGTGTGGGAAAAACTTTTCTACAGCAGAGTAGACTGAGGCCAACACATAGAAATTGGTGAGCAGAAGCCATGAGGCAGTAGAAGTTATGAGGTGTCCAGGGAGTTGGTAGTTGATGGTGGCATAAAAGCAGAGGTAGGGAAAGGTCTCTGCCAAACTGCTCTGGGCCTCTTGAGATACTGTGTGTCTTGAGGAACATTTCTGTGTTGCACGAAGCTTAGCTTTATCACTGTCAGGATGGTCTCTTCTGCTTCCTTACTTCCCTGTGTGTCCTAAAATAAAGTGCCAACACCAAATAAATGTCAGCCTCTACCAACAGAATTGGCACCTGGAATGAAGCATATTTACAAACCCTGGATTTGATCATTTCACTTGAGACCCTAAAAAAGAACCCTTCTACAGACTCCCTGTGCTTAACTAACCACTGTTCTTACGAACTATAGAGCTTTCCTCTATGCTCAGTCCTTGCAGCTCAGGGGTGAGTGAAAACCAGCAACATCAAAATGGTAACCAATGAAGTGGACTGAGCAAGAACTGCCTGCAGCATGGACTGCTGGATCTTAAATTCTTTTCCTTCATCTTAGCTCTCTGTACTATATTTCAGGCTACTAGAACCCTTCCCCTGGATTGAGGCTGGCCTCCCTACTTGCAATCTTTAATCCCTCAACTCCATTCTCCACAGAGTCACCAAAGCAAACATTGTAAAATTAATATTAGAGTAGCTACTCATTGCTCTCAGGATATGGCACCAAATCCTTAGTACACATTTGAGATAGTTTATAATCTTGGCCTTTGCTTACTTCTTCAGCCATGCTTTCACTACCTTTCCCTCACCTTCATCCCATCACTTACATTCTCTGTTCCAGAGCCACATCCTCTTCCCTGAATTCATTCTTTTGCCTTCTTACCTTTTTTTATGAGTTTCCTAACTCCTCCCCCTTCCTGTCTCTTATTCTTCTTTAAGGTTTTAGCTTGAATATTTCTTCCTCCAAGAGATTTTTTTCTGAGCCCCAAAGACTAGAGTTCACAATCATGTACTCTATAGAGTCCTTTATTTTAAATCAGAATGCCCCTTAACTTGTCTGTCTCTGACTTGGCTATAAGTTACTTGAGGGTGACTGACACATAGTTGGTGCACCAACAAATGTACAAGACTAGGAAAAAAAAACGGAATGCTTTTACTTCTGTAGCCAGAATCAAGGTTGTGGTGTGGGTAAAGGGAGATCACAGAATTGGACTAGTAGCTGTGACAATATATGGCCAGAGTCCCAACACACTGGTCTAAGAGACTCACTAGGAACCATGAATTACTTAGTAAACTACCACCTTAATCAGTTTCATTTAAGGCAACACAGCAAACGCTTCCATTTTCTTTTCTGGTATATTTTAACTGGAAGAAACTAACAGCCCTTCCCCGTCAGTCAATACCTACATGTCAGAAAAATTGCCTATTTCATCATTTCTTAAAAAAAAAAATCTAATCAAAATCACAGTCAAACTATGATGCATGGTGAGTTGTATTAGAATCTCGGCTTGAAAGACCATTAATTGAAACTGGTCCGGTGGAAGGGCAAAGTGCAAATGGTTAAGCATATTCCTTGAATTCTGCTATAATAGGAGGAAAACTAAGAAAACCAGAAACGTCACCTCCTTCCTGGCCAATGTAGAAATTATTGATAAGTAGATGACAGTATATTTGAATCCATAGAGAAATATTGGTTTGT
Source organism: Eidolon dupreanum (assembly GCA_028627145.1). NCBI lineage: Eukaryota > Metazoa > Chordata > Mammalia > Chiroptera > Pteropodidae > Eidolon > Eidolon dupreanum. The sequence continues at coordinate 73,327,567 of CM053507.1, read as the reverse complement.
TTTCTTGTTCCTTTTTAAAAGACTTTCTTTAGGAGTCTATGATATAAGCAAGCAGAACATTGAAAGGCAATAGGATTTTGGGTAAATCACCTGACTTCTTGCAGCTCTGGTTTCTTCATGTATAAAATGGGAATAAAGCAACAACTGAACCCTCCCTGACTGCTGAGAGACCCACAGGAAAGAGTATTTTAGAATAAGCTCTTAACTTGTCTGTCTATAACTTGTAAAAGCCAAATCCAAATGCAAGTAAGTGTTAACCTGCTTATCATGGCTACAAAGGAAACAAGCCAGGGAAACTGAGTCAGTAAACATCAGATTGGGAAAAGTGTTTCTGAGCAGAAGTCATGAGATCAAACTTTATGATACTAAAAAGCAAAAGGGAAGCACAAGAATCACATTTCTTTGATCAAATTATTATTATTATTTTTTTTAGTAAAATTTCCCCCATTGATTGTGCTATAATTTTCTTGGGCATCCCAGGCAGTTTCACACAGTATCACATTGCTTATTTAAATCAATAAGTTGGCAAGATAGCTGCAGTAACTGAGGTACCACTTTTTCTTCAGCACAGAAAAGGGACATGGAAGGAATGTTCAAATATGTCTTTCTATCTGGGTCTCCAATAAAGGCAGCCATTTGTACCAGTTAGGACTGGACTCAGGATAATCATGAAGCATTCACACAGCTACATACTCCCTGCCATAGCAGACATCAGCAATCAATCCCAGCACCTTTTGCCTCCTTACGCCTGGAGATGACCTCAGAACTCTTCCCAACTCAGTGGTAGCTTGATCAGATCAGGGTGAAATTCATTTGTCATGCCTGGTCTAGGCATGATGAGAAGCATGTCTCTCTAATCAAACTGTTAAGCAGCTATCTAGTATATATCCTAATGCCCTGCTGAGAAAATTAACCAGCAATTTACAGGTTTGTGACTTATTCTTTCATTTTTCAGAATACTTACTGGTTGCTCTTAATTCAAAGCAAAGCAAACAGAGTAGCAGAGTTAAACCAAAATGCCTGGGTTGTAATCCCATAGAAGGTCCTCTCTCTTCTTCCAGCAGCACAAGATATTTGATCCTTCTAATGCCATTAGCTGTTGGCTTCAAACAACTGAAGAGGAAGAAACCTGACACTTAAACTGGATGATGTTTATACAGATGCACCTCTTCCTTAGCATATTTGGTTAGGAGTTCAATGAACTGGGTTGGGGCTGAATCTCAGGAATGTGTAAATAAAGTGACATTGACACAGACCTTTAGGGACATTTGCAAGCCCCATTCTAATCCCGTTTAGAGTAGAGGTTATTAATCTTTATTGAGAATGGACCCTTCTCAGTGTGGTGAAACTCTCTCAGAATATTTTACTGTTTTAAAGTAAGACAGTAAAAACATATATACACACACACACACACACACACACACACACACATGTATATATATGTGTATATATATATGTGTATATATATATATATATACACACACATATATATCTGTGTGTGTGTGTGTGTGTGTGTGTGCGTGTGTGTATGGTTATAAAGAAATCTTGATTATATTGAAATATAGTTCTTGGAATATTTTTTTAAAAAATCTGTAATGTAGTAATATATGTGCTTCTTTATTAAGCATTAAATAACAAGATCTAACTGTAGTTCAAATAACTACCATAATTTTGGAGTAGAGATGGGGCAAATATTTTGAGATATCTGGGACAACTGTGATGTTCTATAAAATCATTTGTGATTTTGATTGGTGACTAAGTCACAGATACTGACTGATCATACTCTGTGACCACATTTAAAATAGAAAAGTTACTAAATTTCAGAAAGAGATTGGTAAAAATAAAGATGGATTTTTTTTTTCCTGTCTCCAGCTAGTTTGTGAAACCTCTGAATTTATGTCCTGGGATCCCACATACAAATCTCAGACTTAGACAAATTTGAACATGGGCTATGAGGGGAACATTCCTACCTCCTGTTCGTCATTTAGAGAATACCTTAAGCAAAAGAAAACAGCCCTATGCAGATTGCTTTGCTCTGTTGTGAGGGTGCTGTGCTATTCTCTTCAAAAAAGGGAGTCTTCTCTACTTTCAGAGCATATCCCCCAAGGGTCACCCACAGCTTCAGCTCCTTCCCTAGCATAGGAACCATGCACCCCATTGCAGATGTGAGAAAATGGGAGGCTGAGCAGGTGAAGTGACCTACAGAACTGTACAGTGGGAAAGGCCACCAAACCCTGCAGCCTCTGATTTCCAGAGTTGGGATAAAGTTCTGTTACTTTGGGCCATTTACAATCCCTGGCAACCTGAAAGGTTAAGAAAGCTGAAAGCTCTTTCTAGATCTCACTTGAACCAAAAGTTCAGGTTAGGAATCTTGTAGGTAATCAGGGACTCCTGGTCTAGTGGCATCGATTCCACATAGCACCTAACCCTGAACATATCTTCAAAGAACCCCATGAGCCCATCTGGTGTTGGCAGGAACTTCTCTAACAGTCTATCGGTGAAGCATAGCTAATGCTAGATACTTCTGTTTTGTGGTTGGTTTTCAAATCAAATGGAATCATGGATGTGTTCATGAAGTGGGAGCTGAGTAAGAGGAGACATTTTTTAAAACATTGTGCTTAGGTATGACAGCCTCTGACACAACACTGTAATTTAAATTCACGTTAGAATTTAGATTATATTTTTATAACAGCATTAAAATTGATTAACAATTTATTTTAATTGTGATTTCACTTTTTTATTTATTCATAGGTGATTACAAAAAGGCTCCCTAAATTACTTAATATTAGAAAAATAACTTCTAAGAGTAAATCAAATTAACCATCCTCTTCTAATAATATGAAAGCCCCCAAAACAAGTCCATTACTCCTAGTATACTAACTTACTTTGCTTCTCTCACTTTGGCATTATTCATGATGACAGTTGCAGAATTGAGCTTCTGGGGTACCTTGATGTTTTCTGAATTTAGAAATGTAAAAATATGGAGAGTGAAAGGCATGAATGAAGATAACTTCATAGGACTCCTTTGAAGAACTTTGCCTTTCTACTCATTGGCCTTTACTTCACTAGAAAAAAAAAAAGACACAGGTAGTGTATGCTTAGATAAAAATGTTAATAGTACTGAAATGAATTGAATAAAAAGTGAAAGTCTCTTTTCCTTTGCCAACCTCCAATCCCGAGAAGCTGAGTATCTTTCCAGAACTTTTTTCTAAGTGTTTATATATGTGTAAGTATGTAAATGCACAGACAATACATAAATGCAAATAAAACATGTATTTCTTTAAATTACAATTACACGTTTTCCTATAACTTACTTTTTTATTTAACACTATTTCTTAGACATCTCTGTTTGTACATAGAGACGCATCTTATTCTTTTTAATGACTACACACTATTCCGTAATACAGACAGACGTACCATTTTTGTTTAACCATTTCCCAGTGCATGAACTTCCAGGCTTTTTGCAGATCGAGTTTTTGTGAGTTTGTTTAGTTATTATTAGGAACAGTACTCCAGTATTATTCTACCTTCTTTAAGCTGCTAAAAACCATCCCTTAATGCAGTTTTTCTTTATTTCTGCAGGCATAAGAGTGGGGGTGGGGAGAATAGCAAAGGAAGAGGATGCAACCCCTGATCGCCTCCTTCCTATCTCCCATCTGAGTTCCATCCACAATAGACAAAAAGAAAGCTCCCTCTGCTGGTAATGTTCTCTCCTTCGTGCTCTCACTGGGTGACATTCTGTCCTGAAAGTCACACTTCACATTTTATCTCCCTAAAATCCCACCCTACCATGCTTGGTAGGTCGTGGGCCCCTCCTCCATTCTCCCATGACCCTCTCTTCATGTCATGTCATTTAAAAGACCTGAAACAATAAAATGCATAGAAGAAAACATAGGAACTAAACTCAAGGACCTTGGACTTAAGAAGATTTTATGAATTTGACTTCAAAGGCAAGGAAAGTAAAAGCAAAAATAAAGGAATGGGTCTACATCAAACTCAAAAGCTTCTGCTAAGGAAAAGAAATCGTCAACAAGGTAAAGAGACAACCATCTGAATGGGAAAATATTTTGCAAGCAACGCCTCCGATAAGGGCCCAACATCCAAAATATACAAAGAACTCATATGACTCAATAACAAGAAAAAATAAATGATCCAATCAAAAAATGGGCAGAGAACATGAACAGGCACTTCTCCCTAGAGGATATACAAATAGCCAATAAATATATGAAAAGATGCTCAACATCACTAGCTATTAGGGAAAGGCAAATCAAAACCATAGTGAGATACCATCTCACACCTGTTAGAATAGCTATAATCAACAGGACAAGTAATAACAAATGTTGGAGAGGATGAGGAATAAAAGGAACCCTCATTCACCGCTGGTGGGACTGCAAATTGGTACAGCCTCTATGGAAAACAGTATGGAGTTTTCTCAAAAAACTAAGAATTGATCTACCATATGATTCAGTAATTCCTCTACTGGGTATTTACCCCAAAGACTTGAAAACTCATATCCGAAAAGATATTTGCACACCGATGTTCATAGCAGCATTATTCACAGTGGCCAGGACATGGAAGCAACTGAAGTATCCTACAATAGATGATTGGCTAAAAAAGCTGTGGCACATATATACAATGGAATATTACTCAGACATAAGAAAAAATGAAATACTGCCATTTGTGACAACATGGATGGACCTTGAGATAATCATGCTAAGCGAAATAAGGCAGACAGAAAAAGTTGAAAAATTACATGATATCACTTACATGTGGAATATAAACTTAAAAGCAACAAATGAGCAGGACAAACAGAGACTCATGGACATGGACAATAGACTAGTGGTTTTCAGAGGGTAGTGGGGAGAGGGGAGGTAGACAGGGTAAAAGGGGTCAAATATATGGTGACAGAAAGAAATCTAACTATGGGTGGTGAACACCCAGTGTAAACATATATATGACTTACTGTTAAAGTGTACAGCTGAAACTTATCGGATTTTGTTAACCAATGTCACCATAAAAAAAAATGAATTTTTAAAATAAAAATAATAAAAAAAGAAAACTAAAACAAATAAAAAGGCATGCCGTGTTCTTGAAAGCCAAAAAAAAAAAAAAAAAAAAGAGTTAGTTATCTATGCACCTGACCCCTGAGGGGAAGAAGGGAGGGAACTCACCGCATCACTACATACCCTCAGCATCTAGCGCTACTATTAGAGTGTGATGGAGGCCCAATGACCTAACTGGTGACCTGGACTGAAGGACCTCCAGGTGAGTAGCTCCTGACATAATGTACACTTGATCTAGTTACTTTTAAATCTGTGTTGAACCCAACAACATTAGATCGTGAATCATCTGGATAGCATCTGAGCATGGAACAAAGTGTACAGACTATGGGAATAGTATTGCAGAAAGGTTAGAATAACACAAATCCTGCTGGCATTGGCCAGTCCCTTCTCTATCCTTCCCCACATGCATCACATCTGTAGGGATTACTCTGATCTTTGCAGTGGGCTCCAGCAGACTGAAAAAGAGCAATACCTGTTCTGTGGGTTCTCTTTTTAATTTTTATTCAAATTTTTACCAGTGCCCTGCCTGATGTCTCTCAAGCAGGTGGCTCTGATACAACTGGTTCATTTATGCCTGTTCCCGGCTACAGCTCTGCACGTCCCAGTGCTCAGCTGGCAGGAGCTGAGATTCTTCCTAACACCTCCGCACTCCTTCCTTTTTATGACTCACAGCTGGGACCCAAAGAAGATTGAATTCTTCAGCCTGCTTGAGCACTGAAGGCAGAGCAAGCAAGGAGGGAAGGCAAAGGGCATAAATGGGGCTGGGGAGAGAGTCCATTTGAGGCAGCCAGTGGGTCAGACCCCAGGGTTGAGCCTGACATTTTGAATTCTGAAACCTTAGACTATAAGTCAGTTTGGGAATCAGTCAGTTAGTATTGGAGCCTGAGTGGCTTGAGGGAGATGGACGCTACCACATGTAAAGCACAACATATGCTAGCTCCATCATTCTATCAGGTTGCTGCTCCCTAATTCTACCTATACGGAAATTCAGGAGTCTATTGGCAATAGGCCACATTTTCTCACTCTGACTTATAGTGCTAACCAGTAAACTCTGATATCTACATAGTGACCCCAAATGTGAGGGAGAAGGAAAACAGAGGAGGAGGTGAGATGGTGAAAGTAATGGCATGAAGTAGCTCTTCTTCCTCTTCTTCATTTTATATAGAAGCGAACTGACACCCAGAAAGGTGAAAAGTCAGACCCAAGACACTCAGCTGGTGAATCAGTGGAGGAGACTTTGGATCCCCTCCATGCTAGCCTTGCACTTTTTCATGTGTTTGAGCAGGTAAAACAGGTATCCACCACAGTTCTGGTACATTGTGCTGGGAGAGAGACATACTAAGGCCGAATTATCTCTTCCGCCTGACTTGCCAATTCCTATATATTAGGGATTCTTATATATTCCAATACTCCAGAGGGAATATAGATGCCAAAAGGCAAGAGATAACTCTGGGTTTACCTTTTGCCTGGAGACTGGTCTAACATCAGGGACTTTCCCCTTGAGAGTGTTCATGGTCACTCTGGTCACAAAGGGAGATATGGTGTCACCATAGTTCACATCCTGGGCTGGCTGCTCCTACAACCGTAAACTCCCACTGACCCAGATTCTTCTTGGCAGCCCACAGGAAGATGAGTCTATGCTGATCAGCAGGTTAGTTATTTAAAGTGGAAGACTGCCAGGGAGATGTGTCAGCACCTCTCCTTGGCGGCAGAAGGTGGGAGAGCTTGTCTTTTGGGCAAGACACATCCTGGGCCAAGAGCTCATCTCTGGGTTCCTGAAGTCAGTTGCTTGTTCTCCTGTATGAAATAAGAAGCCCCTGTCTTTCCTTCACAGGTAGATTTCCAAGGCCATTGCCCAGCTCCCAAAGCAGGGGTGCCTCCAAACCCTGACAACTGCTCCTGTTCTGGTGTTTCTACTTTTAATAGTTATTTTGGGTTTCTTCTAAACCTTGTCAAATCTCCACATTTGTACTTGGTTGGAGGAGTCAGAAAGGGAAACAAGGAGCATGGTACTACAGCCTCTGAGAATGCTGGGAGGGTTTTTAAAGCAGTCCAGTTCTCTCTTTCTCTTTGTGTCCCTTGGGAGGATGAACAAAAGAAAATAATGTATCCAAAGCTCTCTGAGCTCCTTAGAGGGTGGGATTATGAATGCCCAGATTCTATAGTTTATACAGGGCATTTAGTAATGCCACTGACAGTTAGACTTTCCCCTTCCTGACAGAATTTGATTGTGTGAATTTCCCAAAGGTCTTCTCTGAAATTGAATTTTCTAAAAGTCAACAAAAATGGAAAACATTGCTGTTTTTCAATAATGGCTGACCCTAGGCGAGGTTCTGCTAAACCTGGGGGAGGCAGCTGCATTTCCTAGGGGACATGGAGACTTCTTCTTTTCTGGAAAGTCTCAAGGACTGGAGTGGTAATGGGAAACATAAGATCAAGAATGACTACTGAGATTTAGTAAGGCCTGACATTTCTATGCCTAATCCTCATATATATTCCATTATGGCGATTTTTTTTTTTTGAGACAGACCACTAAAACCAAGCCTTCTAATGTACAAGAGAGCAGGGCGAGAGGCAGCGTGGGGGGAGGAGGGAATATAATCATTATAAAAATACGAGCAATTACAAATAATCTCAACAAAACTTCTGGAAAAACAAATCCTGACTTCTATTTCTCAAAAAATTCTCTTTAAATTATCTGCCAGGATCCAGTGAAATTTTAAACTAAGTTCTTTATATGCTTAAGAAATTAAGTTCAATGTAAAACAACATTTTAAAAATAGATACATACAATGACATTGTGGAAAGCCAGGAGAAGGAAGGTCAACTCTGTAACATATTTAAGCCTGCCTGGATGTAGACAAGGGAGGAATTTAGAACCCAGCAGCAGAGCTTCTCTCTGTGGCTGTTCAGACATTCTTCAGTGGCTCTGGCAGGGAAAAAAAAAAAAAAAGCTTATACCTGCTTCAAAAAGACAAGCAGCAGCTCCCATTTGCAACTATTAGAACTCAGAGAAAATTGAGATCATATTCACGTAGGCCCAATCAGTGAAAAATTACGCATTCCATACAAAAGCTACAGTGCCATCTACCCTCCAATAGAATGAGTAATTTTGCACTATTTTTAGATGGTGTGGTTCTTTAAAACAAAGTGATAAATTAAAGTGACCTCAGTAATGCAGCAAAAATGTTAAGCTGTTTTAAGGCAAATGGAAAATGTGGTCTTCGTGTACAAAGAAGGAGACAGTAGATGGAAAGTTTTGTAGTTGCCTCCCAACTGAGTTCAAAAGAATTTCAGCCAATCAGTCAGACTGGTATTGAACTTTGGAAACTATTCTGTGCCCAGTATTGTGCCTGAGCATGAGGAATTATTAAAGAGAAATTATTATTATTTTTTTGTTTCTGAATTTCCAGTTAATAGAGAATTCCTTGAGGGTAGGCACATGGTTTGTTTTTCCATGATACATCTCCAACTTCTCTAGCTAAGTTAACATTCCACCTTCTACAGTTCTCCCAGGACACTCAAAACAGCCTGTTTTTGGTCACTGGTGGTATCCATCACTTCTCCCAGTGCTCTCCAAGTCCAGGACCTGTTTCTCCAGATTTCATTTAGCTAATTCCTACATCCCACACATCTTTCAAGGTCCAGCACAAACTCCTGCCATCCCTTAATGATTTCAGCCTGTGCCAGCCACTCCTTTCTCTCCTCTCCCATTGCACTTAGGGTTGGACCACACAGACACATTTAGATGAGCAGCAGGGAGAAGGGGAACCTCCCAGAAATGCCATGGGCAAAGGCAGATTGAGTGTGCCCCTGTGATGCTGGAGAAGGTAGGGAATGACAGAGAGTGGTGGAGAAGGGAGGGGAAAGGTGGATCCAATTTCAAATCCAGGATCCTCCACTAGAGCTCTGTAACATGGAGGAAACGATATCATGCCTTAACGCCTCTGGCTCCTCTACTCTCAAAGACCTTCCTCAGGAAGCTTTTGTGGCTGCCCATAGCATCTGAAAAACAAATTAATTTGTATTAAATCTAAATCAAAGTGGTGCACTGGGATAAAGAGGGTATGAAGTAAAGGTAGTTTCTGGAAGGCTTTCTGAATTAGGTCACTCCAGTGTTGCTCCCACAGCACCAGGTTCTTTTTTTGCTATTGTCGTCCTGTCTCTGTCCAGGCCTGGAGGGAGGAATTTATGTATGTGTGGGTGTCTGGCTCCCTCACTAGGCTGTATGCTCACAGGACAGGGATGTGGTATTTGTATTCACTGTTGTGTCTCCAGGGTTGACCTCAGTGCCTCAATAACTACAAGTAGGATAAATAAATGAGTTCACCTTCAATGAGTGGGTAGCATTTTAAAAGGTGCTTCAGAGTGCTCTGGCAATGGTATGCTTTCTAGATTACAAAGGGAGTGGTTCAGAACCAGAGCTTCAATAGTTTCTGAACTTGAGAAATTTCTGGGATTTTTTGTGGGCTCATTTTAGTTTTTGCCCTTCTTCTCAATCCTAGCGACAGGTACTGTGCTGTGTTCTCAACATCAGAGATCTTCCGAGGGAGCCCTCCGTGCAGCAGTAATTAGCTTCATCATGTTTGGTTCAACATGATGTATCCTAATACCAAGATTTATTGAGCACTTAGTATGTGCTAGACATTGTCTGAAGAACATGACATGTTTTATTAGTAAGGGTTCTCCAGATAAACACAAACACTAAGAAATATACATACATATATGTAAAGAGATTTATTCAGAGGAATTGGCTCCTGTGATTATGGAGGCTCAGAAATCCTAGATCCGTAGCTGACAAACTGGAAACCCAGGCAAGCCAAGGGTATAGATATAGTCCAAGTCCAAGTCTGAAAGCAGGCGAAGATTGATATCTCAGCTTGAAGACAGTCAGAGAGGGAGAGAGAGAGAGAGAAACAGAGAGGGAGATACTGAGAGGTAGGATGGAATTCTCTCGTTCAGGCTTTTCATTCTATTCAGGCTTTCAACTGATTGGATAAGGCCCACTCTTATTGAAGAAGACAATCTGCTTTACATAGTCTACTGATTCAAATATTGCTCTGCTCCAGAAACACCCTCACAGATACAGTCAGAAATAACATTTGCCCCAATATCAGGGCCCCCAATGATCCAGTCAAGTTGACACATAAAATTAACCATCATAAATATGTAAATTCAATGAATCCTCACAACATCCTTTGAAGTAGGTAGCGCTATTATTTTCGTTATTTGAAGGAGCCAAGATTTCAGCCAGTCTGACCTCAGAGCCAGTAGTTTTAACCAGTACAGTATCTGTACTACGCTGTTCCTCCCAGCCTTGGAAAATAATCCTAGGACTTCTCTTTGCATTTGCAAATAATTTTCATTTTATTTTATTGAATAAGATAACTTAGCAAAATCAAATACAATTAAAAAAATAGTTTATTATTTTTATGTGTTACTTTCTAGTCCTTGTTCACTTGTACATGTAATTTCAGAAAGGGCTCCAGTTTGCCTCAAGTTTATATGCAAATGGAACTGAGATGATATAAAGAGTGTTACTTTAACTTGGCTCTGGGTAGTCAGTCATTCAGTAATAATAATAATCATAATATGAAATTATTATTACCAATTAATTTTATTAAGCAATTATTACTTAATAATTTTTTCATAAATTCCATTCTCCTGGATTGTTGTTTATTTTCCTGAGCATGAACAACAACAACGACCCATAAGAAATACTCCCTAGGGCTACAGACCATCAGGGCTAGTCCATATGTCATCCCCACTTCCAAAGAACCTGCAGCAGCTTCCTTATCACTCCTCAGACCACATAGAACCAGGACCTAGGGATGCCAACCTGTTACTGATTTCCTCTAAGATTATTAAGTATTTAGTGTCAGACCAAAGAACAGACCCAGGCTTCCTGATTCTCTGTGCTCTTATCTGCTAATTATATTCCAGACGAGCCAGCTTTCTGAAATCTTTCTGAAGAGATTTCATCACGTGTGTTTTTCTACTCTGAATTGGATTCATAGGTTCATGCCTATAGGAACATAAATATAGTAATTGGGTGCAGGGGTAGCATAGCCAAAATTTGGTGTACTATCACCCTGAGCTATGCCCCCCCTTCCCCATGGCAGACATCATTAAGAGATCAGAGAACTCTGTTCCTTGAGCTCAGCTTTCATTCAGAACCTTCCCAACGCAGTGCTCCAGGCAGCCACTACAAACAGTTCGCTCCAAGGATGAACCTACTTCTCTCCCTGGATGGAGTAGTGGTGTCAACATTGATCCTTTTTCTTTCTTGGTGTCTGGGTGTTCTATCCCAATCATGCCTACAATCTTGCACTTCTTTCTCAGTCCGCTTGAGAGAACAATACTCAGCCGGGAAGCTATTCTCACCCCAAAATAGGTTCCCAAAGTGCATAAGCAGGGACTATTACATCTAATCCATTTATTCCACATCCTTAGAAAACCTTAAATCAGGGGTCCCCAACTCCTGGGCCATGGTCTGTGGTCTGTTAGGAGCCAGGCCTCATAGCAGGAGGTAAGCAGCAAGGTGGCAAGAAAATAAAGCTTCATCTGTATCTGCAGCAGCTCCCCAGCACTAGTATCACCGCCTCAGCTCCACCTCAGATCATCAGGTGTTAGATTCTCATAGGAGCGTCAGTCCCTGGTGCCAAAAAGGTTGGGGACTGCTGCCTTAAATGACTGCCTCAAGCTCACATGACGGAACCAAGACCAGTTCCCAGCTAGCTGACTCTTTGTCCAGTGCTCCTTTTACCACTGTGCTTATCTGACTCTGGGTTTTATCAGACAGAGCAGAGAAAATGTTTCTGGGATAGGACACGTGTAAACACTCCTCCCTCACCCTGGCCATGGCAGCTTGCCAAGACAGGAATGAGGCCAAATTTAGTGGGTCCTTCAGCCTGGTGACCCCAGTGGAAACAATCCCCTGATATAGAACAGAGAGAGCCAGAGAAAAATGTGCTGTCCTCCAAAGAACAAAGCCTGGGATGATTCATTCTCCTGATCTTGGTGGTGATTTATCGCTGGATGCCGGTCACTCACACGTGGCTGTCAGCAACTGTGCAGGAATTCTTATCTGGATGCTTGTCCTGAACACATAATTCTCTAGTTACTTCCTCATGGTTCCCAAATGTTCAGAGGTTTCCTGGGCATGCTTTCCTGGCTGCCCTCTTGGTACTTAGCTAGAGGCCTTTTTAAAATGTTGAATAGTCTGAGGCCTGGGGCAACTCTCCTAGTTTCTCTGGACCTCAACTTTCCCATCCTTAAAAATCAGAAATTGTACTAGCCGGTCTCAAAGATCACTTTTGACCCTAAAATCCTATGACAAGACACATTTGAGGAAATTATTTTAAATAAGAAAAATTATTTGACTTTTCTACATTGTAAAATTTGGCTGATTACCTATATACTAATAGGACCAGGCTGAAAGGGTGAGGCAGGGCCTTGCAGTAATCATAGACTCTGAGGAGGGACCCACCAGGCTCCGCATCCCCTCCAGTTCATCTCCCACCACACTGTGAAAATTGTTCTTGCTCAGATCACTAATGACTTATTTTTCATCAAATTCAGTAGATACAAAGTAAAAGTAAATTACAAAAGTACCATGAATATATTCTCTTAAAAAATCAAAGCAGAATATGTATACATATGAAGTCATATGTATATCTGTAAACATTTACAAATACATCACTTTTTAGAGGGACCTATTCTAGGTGTTTTAGTTTGATTTTATTTTAACAGAAATGGGATAAAATGAAACACATTACTCTGTAACATATGCTTTTTTCTCTTAACAATATGTCTTGGAGTTCTTTACCATGTCAGCCCATGTCTTTCTTTCTAACTGCTGCAGAGGGTCCATGTGTGGATATATTATGTTTTGTTTAACAATTTATTTTCATTAACCACTTCTCCATTAATGGAGATTTCATTTGCTTCTAAGGTCTTGCTATTTCAAAAAATGCTACAATAAACTAAAATTCTTGTCTACATATTTGATCATTTCTCTAAGACAGATATATCTAGAAGCAAAACTGTTGGGTTTACAGAAATGCACATTTTACATTTTGAAATATTCTGCCAAGTTGTCCATCAGTATGGTAGTACCAATGAGAATACCCATTTCTTCATATTTTCATTGACCTTTCTCTTTTTAAAAATATTTGCATTCTCTTCATTATAGGTGAGCCTGAACATATTTATACGTCTTTTGGCCATATATATTTCTTTCGTAGATTGCCTATTTATACCCTTTGCTCATTTTTCAGCTATGTTGCCTTTCTTTGCATTTCTTATCAATTTGTAAGGGTTAAATTTCTTTCTTTCCTTTTTTTTTTTTTTTTTTTTTTTGAGCTTATGTACTCATCACCTACTTTGATATTATAAACTTGCGGCCAAAAAAAAAAAAAAAAAAAAGAGTTACTTTGAAGCAAATTCCCAACATCAAATTATTTTATTTTTAATATTTTAGTAAGTAAATCTAGAAGATCAAAGCTTTAAAAAATACTCACAATATCATCACATCTGAAAAAAGATAATTCTCTTATATTATCAAATATCCAGTGTTCATATTTCCTTCATTAGCTCTTATATTTTTAAAAATAATTGCCTCAATGTCATCAAGTGTTTGGTAAGTTTTTAAATTTCCTCCATTATCTCATAAATCTTTTTAACGATTTGTTTGAATCCAGATCCAAAGAACGTCCATGAATTTTAATTGGTTAATATGCCTTTTAAGTCTCTTTTATAGTTTATTTCTCTCATTTGTTGAAGAATTCCGGTTATTTTTCCTATGGAATTTCCCACAGCCTGCATTTTGCTGATTGAGTCTGATGCTATCATTTAACATGTTCCTGTGTTCTGTGTATTTCTTAAACACTTGTAGTTAGATCTAAGGCTTGATCAGATTCAGGATTGAAGTTTTAACAAAAATGTTTCATAGGTGTATTGTGTACTTCCAACAAGGTCACACATTCTGGGTGTCTCTTTGTGAAGTTAGCATCCATTCATGATTGTGTTGGTCTGGGTCCACTTAGGAAGCAGAAGTAGATGGCATTTAATATAAAGAATTACTGTGACAGGAGAGTAACTGTGAAGATGTGGAGGCCTCTAAAGGGTATCCTATACCAAGGGAGGATACTCAGGGGAAAACAAGCTTGGAAAGGGGGCCTCCAACTTACATGGAGAAGGCGTGGTTGCAGCACACTAAATAGTAGTTAAGTTCCCTGGACTGCTCTGCTAGAGCTAGTCCACAGTCACGAGGCCAGCAAGAAAGAACCCATGGGTTCAGGCAGGCTGAAGCTGGTGGGTACAGCTATGGTTGGAACGCCTGGTGTGCATCGTTCAAATTGGGAGCCCGGCGGGAAACGATGTCCTGGGACTCAAGCCAGCTGACAATGAGAAGAGTGCACAGGAATAGTTGGGGTTTCCCTGCCAGCGCGAGGCCTGGAGTGCACAGCGTTCACATCACAAGTGTGGTCACTGGGCCTGGGCTGGGGCTCTGAGGGACTGCACATTCTAAGCCTATGGCTGGGGCAGAGCACACAATGTTGACAGGCCATGCAGCTGGAGTGGGATAAAACAAAGCTCAAAACACTGGGACCAAGAAGAAAAGCACCCCCTTCCTCTTGCAATGTCCCTCCTGCGCCCTCTACGGACAAACTGTAATATCGCGCTCATTGTAAGAGAAATGCTTAAGGAGTCCAACCCATTATCACAGGGCGTGTATTAAAGGGTAGATTGGGGGCCTAGGGGCAATAAATTGATAACTGACACAATTATCAATGGCTAGATTTATTATTTCATTAGGGCTTGCAAAATTGTTATATTCTAATTGTAGATATCTTTATATACTGGTTGGAATGTTCTAAGAAAAAGAAACTTGCTGCATCTCTTTGGCTGTCCTGAGATGAAGGGAGTACATGAATCTGGCTCTTTCTCCACTGTTTTCATTTTCCCTCTTCTCATATAGTTTAAAGGTCCTTAGGCTCCCAGTACTTTTTGCTCGTTCCCTAGGTCCCATCTGAACTCTCTCCAGTTTTGGCCCCCTGGCATCTCCTTTTCTTTCTGGTCCAACATCTGTCTTAAGGTCAAGGCTATTTACTTACCACCTCCTGAATCTTGAATGCCCACCAATCCCCTGGAAAGAATGTGTGGGCATTTTTCATTCACAAATCATGTTATCTTCACAAACATCTTATGAAATGAATGTCATTGTCCTGCTTTTACATATGGGGAACCTGAGGCTTAGAGAGGTGAAGCCAGTACTCCTAGGGCCCCAGCTGGTAATGAATAGAGCTGGGATTAGAATTTAAGTCTCCTTAACTGTGAATCATGAGAGGTTGCCAGCCTAGGAGGACTCAAAGCTTCCTGCTTCTTTTACTTAAGGTAACTTTAAACTTACTTGTCTCCTGGCTTCTTACCAGTTCTCTATTTCCTTCTGAATTTTTGGGTCATTTAAAATTTTCTACCAGAATCACCATTGAAAACTCTCTTCCAGGACTGCCTCCTCCAATACTATCCAATTCAGGTCTTTATTTCCAGGCTGGGGTTTCTTCTTGAACAGTAGCCTAGTGTCAATTAATTTTCATTTAACGCCATATGATTTAATTGCAGTTTATTTCCTCTGGTCTCAGTTTGCTGGGACAGACACTGAAACCCTCTCTAGTTTTGAAAATGCTGTTTTTACCTCTCCCAATCATTCATACCTCCCTCTTCAACCCTCCCCTGCAACACATACACACCCAGAAGGGAATGAGGATAAAAGTGAGAACTCCTCTCATGCTACTCAGAGGATTGCAAAGAAAGAAATAATGTCAGACCTGGAACTGACATTGAAACTGGCTCTCTTCATCTTCCACTCTCAGGAAACTATGAGCCAGCTGTGAAGTCCTAACCATGCCAGCTCCATTGAGACTGCTACAAATTATACTGAAATCTTTCTTTTCCTCTCTTCATTCTCTAGTTTATACTTCCTCCTTCAACAACTCACCAGATACTTTTCCTTTCTTTTGAGTCATCTCCTCTACCCCATAGTTATCACTCCCACCTCCCCATCTTCCTTAGCCCCCTCCCCTCTGTTCCTTCCTCTTAGTCCCTGACCCCCTCTCTTCCTTTCTTTCCTTCCTCCTACTCAAGATTTTCTGGCAAAATCAAACAAAATAACAAAATAATGGGGAATAAGTAAACAGCTGCTTGCCCTCCCTTAGAAGTCTCTAGAAGTGGCTTCCTTCACCTCCATTGACAGTCTCTGCGTTTCAAAGAGTTTGGCCCTAATTCAAGGCCAGTCTCATTGTCCATCAGTCATTGTGTTGAGATGAAGGTAAATCCAGGCAGTTTCTATTTTGGGATGCAACTTGCAACTGTGTTTCTGGAAAAGGCTACACATCACATAATAGGAAATCCTGAGAGCGTGAAGACTGTTTCCTGTTGGTTAAAGTACTGTTGCCTTTGGCTGTTCAGACAATAGCAGAAACTCTTGAGTAAGTGAACAAAAGTGGAGGGCAGGGGAGGGAGGAATGGGGCATCATCGGGTAGATGAGAAGCAGCGACATGTGGAGTCAGGAGAGTGGGAATTGTCAGGGAAAGTGATTTAAAACTGTAAGTGAAAGCAAATAAGTAATAGAACACTGTGAAAGGATGAAAAACATCTTGACTACTTTGTAAAAATATCTGTGGAAATGGGGTCAGCCAGGGCAAGGCATCATCTGCTCAGCATGTACTATTCTAAAAAATGGTCCCTCATTAACTGGAAACTTAATGGACACTGCTCGATGGTGATGATGACACAGTCAATGATGATGACGATGCCAGGAATGATTGTGTTGGGGAAAGTCTTAGTTATTTTATTCAGGTCTAAGAAACTGGAGGGTCTTTCTGCTAAGGGTGTTGGGATTGTTCTGAAGAAGTGCTTCCCATCCTTAAACATGTGTGTGAATCACCTGGGATCTCATGAAAATGCAGATTCTGATTCAATACCTCTGTGATGAGCATGAGATCCTGCATTCTAACAAAATCCCAGCTGAGTTCTGCCAGCTGATCAAGATATCTGTCCTGTTTAATACTCTGGGGGACTGGGAGAACAAGTATGAGAATGGATCTTAAGAATATGGAGTTAGGGTCAGAGGACAGAAAATAAGGAAGGTAAAGCTTATTGATATAGGGGCACCCTCTCATGACTCAGGATTTATATTCTGGCAAGGGCACACAGACACTCTCTTTCTAAAGTAATAAGGAATCTGTTAGTGGGGGTGGGGTAATCAGCATCCCTGAGCAGCTGGGCAGTGGCTGTCTTCTGCAGGCTAAGATTGACTAGAAGAGATATTGTTAGAACTGGACTCCATAGTCAGTGGAGATGATACTATTCTGGCATACCAAAGGCCAAATGGAGGCACTTTACCATCAGAGGCAAGGTGGAAGTAACTGCCATGTTGGGAAGCAAGGCAGAAAGACAACCCCAGGGACCTTGACCTGCAAGAGCCTCAGGTGATGATTGATGGACCATGGTGTGCCTAGGGGTGAGGTAATGGCAGCCAATGTGGGTGCTGCTTGACCTGCGCAACCAAAAAGGTGAAGAATGAGTGAGCAGAGGCTGGTGTCAGCTGCCACAAGGAAAAATCACAATCCTTCACCCAGTTTCTAGATGTGAGTCAGTTCTCAGATCCAGAGCTCATTGACTGAAGGAGAGGCCATGTCCCTTAAGGGAAGGATCCTGCAATATACCACATCAATATATTTAGTAGCTTTTCCCTAATCCTCCCAAAGATTCCACAGTCACCTAGATCTTTCAAGGATCTGAGTTGGCACTGATGACAGAAGACCCAAAAGACCACTGAGTGGAGCACATAGAACCATATGATAAATAGCCCGTCAGTCTCAAACTGGGTCCAAAGGGTTTATTTCCTTATTCCAGTGGTATGCTGGTAAACCAGCTCTCCACAAAGAAGGGAAAGGAGGAAGGAGGGGAGGAGTAGAAGGAGGGAAGAGAAGGAGAAAAGGAGAAGAAAAGGAAAAAAATCCCTGATCTGGATAGGTGACATTTGCTGATATTTATGTTGTACATACTCCCACAATGGCCAATTTTAAGTCACCAACATGGAGTCGCATAACAGAAACTTGGGGAAAGACACCTCAGTCAGTCAGTGTATAAACAGGATGGATGTATTGAACACTAGAAGAACTCACCTGGGAGTCTGATAGAACTCAGGCCAAGTCCTATGCCTGTTTTGGTGAATGAACCATTTCCTCCCATAGCAGGAACACCACCCACCACCCAAGCCTTACAGACCATATTTGTTGGTCTAGCAGCAACAAGGAGACACAGAACAGATCTTCAGGATAGAAAACGCTGCCTAGCAAGGTATCTGGCTTGGGAGAGGCTAGTTAGGGGAGGCCATTCTCCTCTAGCAAGTAGCAGGGGATACTTCTACCAGCCCACGGGTGCTAGGGAACCTCAGGGTTTAAGCTTCTCAGGCGCATTACCCTGGATTTTGCACCTCAGATTTCAGGTTCCACTCCTTTCTTATCAGGGCCCTCACCTCCCCATAGGAGACATGCTACAGCTGTGACTCTGTCTTTCTTTGTTACTCCAACACTTGGACAATCAGATTCTAGACCTGTTTTCTTTAACAATCAGCCCTCTAGCTGCAGAAGATGAGGATTTTTAAAATCCTGCCATGGAAGTCTTCTGGCTTGTACACTGTGTTCTAAGTTGATGGTTGGCTGATCTGAGCCTGTCATTTTCTTTTTCCAGGGTTTCAATTACAGTTAGCAACAACTACCAACTCTGCAATCTTGCTACTGTATCTCTAGCATGCCAAAGCTATTGCGTATGCTGATGCATCTCCTTCCAGCAGAATCTGTTTCAGTTCACTGTAGATGAGACTCTTACAAAACTTGTCTACAAGATGAGTGAGACGATAATCTTACGAAACCTTTAAAACTCCTTGATAACACCAACAATTGGGGCTTATTACCATTGGGCTGCTGAGTGATCTAACGCCAGAATTCCATCCTGAGAGTCTGCTTCTCAGGACCACTTCCAGAAACAACCCAGACCTTAACACAATGATTTCAGTGCCAGCAGTTTATCTGCTAGAGGATCCCAGGAAATACTAGTAGAGACAAGAAAGGGCAGAAAACCAACAATGGGTGTGCCATCAAGCAGGGATGCCCTGGGGGACACTGGGAAACACTTTGGAACATCCCTCAGCTACCTACCTGCCCTGAGGGATGAGAAAGTTAAAGTATTTATTCATCCATACATCGCCAGTTGTTACTTGAAGGCTATGTCTGAGGGTATTAACTCTTCTGGCAGC
Source organism: Eidolon dupreanum (assembly GCA_028627145.1). Lineage (NCBI taxonomy): Eukaryota > Metazoa > Chordata > Mammalia > Chiroptera > Pteropodidae > Eidolon > Eidolon dupreanum. The sequence continues at coordinate 73,308,177 of CM053507.1, read as the reverse complement.
CTAAAACATCCCTCAGCAGAGAAAACTCAGGTGTTAACAAAGTAGCCATTGGTACTTAGGGATGAGTGGCAAGGAGCTATGGGTGGAGGATGTCAGCCTCTGCTACAACCTTGTATCATAGAGCTAAGCTAAGGGTCACCTTGCCCTGGTGGCATCTGCAGTGCCAAAAAAAAAAAAAAATCCAGAGTAGACTCAGCTTAAATGGGGATGGTGTTGGAAACCCTTGGGGCAAGAGAGATATGGTAGAGGCTGGGTGGTCTTGGTACCGGAGTCACTAGGTGATACAATGTTCAGGAACCACTGTTCCAGCTGGAGAGCTAGAATGCTGCTCTGCGGTGAGAGCTGTCACCCAGCCAGTTCCCCTGGGAGGCTTCCAGGTGACCAGATGATTCCAGGAGACATGATCCATGGACGGATTAATCTGACAAACTCCCTGCTGCAGGTGAACACTGTGCCTTTCAGGTAACAACGCCTCGCCCCAGTTAACAAGACCCATTAAAGAGTGATTCCTTGGGTGAGAATTTCAGGCACAGATTGTAGGAAAGTTTTTTTGAGACACGTTTTTTTTTGTTTGTTTGTTTTGTTTTGTTTTTTAATAGAGCCCTTCAATTGTAATGAAAATACTATCAGCATCTACTTAGATTTGTATGGAGTTTTCAGAGCACTTTCACATATTAATTCAATTGATGCTCATAATAACCTACGACAACAAATGAAGACAGATATTTTGTCCTCATTTCACAGATGAAAAAACTGAGACTTAGTGGCATTAAGTGACTGGCTTGGAGGTCACAAAGCTGGGTAGTGTTGCAGGAGAGGTGCAATCTCACATCTTCGGACTCTGGTCATTTAGTGCTTCTTCTGAGACTGGCATTTCCCATAAACTGTCTCTCCTGTTAGTTGCAAAAGAGCACTTTGGTAGCAGAACATATCTGGTTCGTTTTGGTATCCTCAGGGTGGGCATATTCTGAGTACTTAATACCTGTCTGTTCAGCAAACAAATTTAAAAGTTCCCCCCACCCCAAGACCTGTAAAGGGATAGAGCAGCTTTTGCCAACTCCCCTTTCTTTGTCTCACGTTCCAGCTAGACTACACAACACACGTGCACGTGCATGTGCGTGCACACACACACGCACGCACACACACATCTCTCACTTTCTCTTTGACATGTGTGCGCACACACAATATATTATCTCTACGGACACATACACGCTTCATTCCTGCAAGCTATGGTCTTTTGATGCTTCTTGGAAACCCTCACACACTATAGAACCTAAGACATCTAAGAAACAAGAGGGGGACAGAGCAACTCTCACATTTATGAGGAGCCCCAAACTACTCTCTGGGAATGTCTTTAGAGTTAGATGGTAGAATCTCAGCTGACTCCTGACAATGTTCAGAATTATTCGGCTTCCTAGCTGGAATCTACTCTAACAGGGTCAGACCTCCATGGAAGAGGCCAGGAGTGCAGGAGCATGCAGGGACCTTCTAGAGCCACAAGAGGGAACCAGTGACGCAGCGAGCCTGGCTTAACAGCGCCGTCTGCAGCAAAGAGCCTGGCTTAAGAGCAGCCTGCAGCAGAAAGCCTCCCAGAGGCTCGCTGAACCCATAAAAGGAATCTCGACAGTCAGCTGAAGTGCGGGAAGGAGGCCTAGGGGGAGCAGAACAGAGAGAACGTAAGAAAAAAACAGAACTAGAGTAAAACAGAGGAGAGAGGAGTAAAATTTTAATTGACCATATTTTACAAAAAAAATAAATGGATGGGGAATTTTATCTTCTACTTTTCTCTGTTCTGACTTTTTTTATGGGGGACAAGTATACATTATTTTCATAATTAAGAGTGAATAAATGTATATTTAAAACAAATGGTAAAAATAACCAGTGAGCAAAATTTCAAAGTTACTCTGGCATTCTGGGAAAAATCAATGTAGTTCCTGGTTTTTTTCTTGATTGTGAGGCACTGCCCCATGCCTCTACATCTGCACTCACATCTATTGTCTCCTCCACTCATTCTCTTATAAATTGTAATCGCCTTCTGAGCAACTACCTTTAGCCTGAAATTTAATAGAAATGAGTTAATAGTGGATAGTGTCAATGTTCACATTGATTCTTAACTGAAGTTATTATCATTTCCACTCCTTTATGAAGATAAATCCCTAAATGATTGATGCTATTAATGAGGTATAAATTTAATTATTAGAATTTCATTAGAAACAATAGTAAAACTATTTTGGTTGCCTCTTGGAAGCCTTCGTTTTGAGAATTTGTTTTGTGTATCCTGAGGCACAGCTATAAAGCAATGAGGATGATTTTGATTAAACATCTTAGACCTCATAGATCTAATTGGCACTTTTCCTGCAAACCACAGGAACCAATATGATTATTACAGGCACCAAAGCATTTGGCTTAGGAAATTGCCCTCTGAGTCCATTTAGAAAAAGAAATCAATTTATGTCATGCTTCTTTGGGACTTCAAATGTTATTAGTCATCTTAAAATTGTTTATTCATTTGAATTTAGCCACAGCTGACTCAAAGCTTTTCTGAAAATTAATCTACCCTTAGAGGATGAAGACTCACCATTTCCATTAGAGGTTACAGTTCCGAGAGAAAGAGTGAGGAATGAACGCAACTAGCTGTGGTGTTGGGGCTGGAGCTCTCTGTTTCCTGGGAGAGACTGAACACTCTATTTGTTTTTGTGGAATGCCCTCTAAGCCTCGCCTTGGTAGCCACACAGCTGAGGGAAGCATGGGGCAGCCCCTGCTCACTGTCCACACCTGAAGGTGGGTCTAAACTGGGGAGCTGGGGCTTGTATTGTTTCAACGTTTCTCAACCACCTGCATATCACAAATACGTAGAAAGGGCTAATATCTGTGTAAAAAGCTGGAACAAAACATTAGAACTGTAAGACCTTTGGAGATATCTATATGGGAATTGGTGAAAAATTTTTCTAATATTATGCAATGGTAAGTATTGAATTTACATAAAACATCCAAATAAAATCTTTTAACATTTTTAGTGACTAGTTTGAGTGTGCTTCCATAATTTTTTAAATCAGGTTTTATGCTTAAAATGGCTCCTTGAAACAACTCCTCAAGACTTTTTAATAACTTCTTCAGAATTTTGATAGTCACCATCAATAACTTTGTTTGCAAAAGAAAGTGATAAAATTTTTATGACCAGTTTTACAACCATTCAAAAATTTACAACATTTAAAATTATAGCAAAACAATAAATCATTGATAGAAGGAACTTGGCCATTTCCTGTGATAAGGGAAATAGATTGTGAAATCAATGGCATGTTTTCAGGTCAAATATTTCACAATATCAGGCTCTAGTCTGCAGAAGGTGTGTGCATTGTCTAAGTACTTACTTTGCAGCAAACAGAAGTATTCTCGGGAATATGAAGACAGATCAGGTTGCTGCAAAGGTCAGGAGCTTGGCTGGGGCTTCCTGCCTCCTCACCTTGGGCTTCATTCTTGCTTCTTGGGCCCCTGGAGCTAGAGCCTTCTGGTAGTTGAATAGACCCCACATTCAGACAGGCACTACTGCTTTCTACAGGGATGTCAATGCCCAGGTTGGAGGGCACCTCCCTCACTGCCCTCAGCTCACTACTACACAGCAAACAACACAGATGTCTTCAATGATGCCCTAGGCTCTCCAGCCTGGAGGCCTCAGGAAATCAGGGATTGGGGGCATGCCGGTAACCCATTAGGAGCACCTTACTCCAAACCATAGGGAAGCACTCTTCTACACTGAACTCAAGGAGTTTTCCTCACCTGCATTCTGCTTAGGGAGAGGAGCAGAAGGGGATCCTGGGCCACAGCTCCACAGGTATTGAAATGCCTTTAGCTGGCTTTGCATCCAGGGCCAAGCTATCTTGGAGCCCACAGCTGGGGTTAGCCACAGACACAGGAAGAGAATGTTTTAGGGTTACTGTCTTAGGGTTTTTTGTTACTATTGAGATATGACCAACAACGTTTTTCTTTTTAAAATGGAATATATAAGAGTTTGTCCAGATGTGGTTGGAACAATGGTGTTATTAGAGTATGTGTATGTACACTTACCCAAGATGACTCCTTTTAAAGGAACAACACTCATTTGAGTATTAAGCTTCTTATGTTGGAACAACCTGCCTCTTCTCATCGTGTGTGTGTGTGTGTGTGTGTGTGTGTGTGTGCGCGCGCGTGCGTGTCTGATCTTTTATCCACAGATCAAGAATCCTGCTGCATTTCAGAAGCACTAGTTTAATGCTCAGGTGAGTCAGCATGAAACTAGCTTTGTGAGTGGGCTTCTAATTTTAATCAGTGGTAGCTTTGTATTTCTCATTTGTTTGTAGCCCCTCACTAAGTAACAAATTACCCCTAAGTTTAGCAGCTTAAAATAACAAACATTTACCATCTCATAGTTTCTGGCTGTCAAAAATCATGTGGGACCTAGCTGACTGCCTCTGGCTTAACATCCCTCATGGGGTTGCAGTCAGGCTGTTGGCTGGGGCTGTGATCTCATCTGAAGATGATGGGAGAGCGTCTAAGTTCACTTGCATGGCTGTTGGCAAAATTTCGTTCTTTGTGAGCTGTTGGACTGAGGACTTTGGTTCTGGCTGGCTTTTGACAAGAGCCTTCTCCTAGTCCCTTGCCACATAAGTCTTTCCGTAAGGCAGCTTTTATAACATGGAAGCTGGCTTCCCTCAGCGTGAGCAAGCAAGAGAGAGAAAAGCTCCCAAGATAGAAGCCAATAGATTTGTAGCCTAATCTTGGGAAGGATATCCCATTACTTCAGCAACAATCTGTTTCCATAAGTCCAACCCATATTCACAGGGAAAAAATTACCCAGAGCATAACTAGCAGGAGGCAGACATCAGTGTTGGTCATCATAGAAGCTACATACCACACTCCCTCAAACATCCATACTTGTTCTCCTCTCTGAGGCTCTATCTGGATTATGTGCTGGTTTTCCCATTTTTTTAGGATAGGAGCATTGCTTAGTTCTTGTTAGCATCTCATTCACATTTATTCATTCACTCCTGTATTTGACAAGTTTATGTTGAGGCCTATTATGTGCCAGATTGCATTCTAGGCACTGGGGGCCAGTGGGGAAAAAGCACCACCTGTATGCATAATTTCCTTCCTTCTGACCTCTTACTTATAACCCTGCTCCACTCCTCTCAGAGGCCAGCTGGTGCCAGGATGACCCACATGCATTGGCCAGGTCAGAGACATGATGCTGACAGGGCCTCCTTCTGATGCTGCCTCTCCCTGGGTCAACAACCTGCTCATCTCCCCTCTTTTCAGCAGCCAGACTTTGTTTCTTTGCCCTGGGCCTTCCCAGTTCAGCTTCATCCTACTGTCTTCTGAGTGATGGAAACTCTCCAGGCCTCAGTTTCCTTACAGGGTAATGAATTATATGGTAAACTGAGATAACAGAGGAAAGTACTGAGAAAAGTATCTGGCAATAGTAAACAAACTATGTCCTTCTCAATATCATTATTATTCTGCATTCCTGTTCAGGCAGCTACAAAATTAGTCACATTTCCACGGAATCACATCCATATAGTCTTGTGAATGGAAACCTTGATAAAAAGGCTATGTTTATGTCCTCTAACTTAATCATCACTTTGAAGCTCTTTTCCTAAGAGCACATATAATTATGAAAACCTGAAATTCTTCTCACCAACACTGGTTCTTTTCTCAGAGGTTCCTGTACTGCCTCCATGCACCAGCTCAGTGCAAAGGCTCTTGGATGACTAGTGGTGGTCAGGGCACCCATCTCTCACACTGCCTGGCTGGAGGCCATTTTCGTCCTCTATTGTGGCACCGCTTAGCTGCAGGGTGCTGTAGGCAGGAGGAGGGGGCCAAGATTTTGTTTTCCAGCTCACTAGGGTAGCCTCTCTATACATGCCACATGGTAAATTGCATACCAGTTGCTTAGAGAAGATCACACAGAAGCTAGCAACGGTGCTGAAGTTGGGTACCCTTCCCTGAGTTGTTGGTGAGCTTTAAGGAAGAAAGCGGTGCCTGGAAAGAATTGTTGAGCCCTGCCTCCACCCCCATGCTCTCTGAGTCTTGATGTAGGTCTCACAAACGATTAAAGTTAGATCACTCCACACTTCTGTCAGCGCTGCCTCACCTCCACAAAGCAGGTTTTGCTAGGATTGAGCGAAAATTCCCCCCTCTGTCATGCTGAACCAGCTGTGTCCCTGGCTGCCAAAAATTAGGGTACAGAAGCCAGGCTCACTTCTTGTAGTAGAAATAAGCGTGTGCATTCTCATCTTAGGCTCCCATCTGTGGCCTGATGAATAAACAACTAAGGAAGTTGGAATGTCTTTGCTCAACACAAGCTAAGATTACCACAGCCAGAGAGGAGGGAGCATCTGAGAGATAGCCTGGAGTAAATTAGCAGTGTCATCATTAAAATAAAGAGGTCTACAACTCTCTCTTCAGTGGGTGGGCTTCAGGGAAGGCTTTCTCCTTTCATCTGGCTACAACCCGTCTGTTCCCCTTCTGATATTTGCCCCTCATTCTCTCCTGATTTTATTCTTTATCCCCTTATCTTCCACTCATTATTTCTACCATAAGTTCATTTCCTCCTTCACAGGTTCTACCTCCTCACCCTTGGATCATCCATCTGAGAGGATGCACCCTTCCATATTGCAGGTCCTTCTCCTACCTACCTTCCTTGTGTTCTCCAATCCCTGCCCCTCTGCTGCTGCTGTGGTTTGGGATGGAAGGCAATGGCATGTGGATGGGGTCTCCCTCTATCCTTCAGCCAGGCAAGTTGACAGAGCTTCTTTAAATGACAGTAACAAGCACTGAGAAGCAGAATGCACAGATTTTTCTTAATGGTAGAAGGTGACTGGTTTTAGAGCAGAGTAGGTGGGTATGGAATGGCAGATGACTTCTCAGTTCCCTCTTCATCTTTCATTCTTTTCTGCATCCAGGATCATGTCTCCCATTAAAGGTGTATTTGTCTTCACCTGGATCTCTAAGACTATCTGACAGGTGAGTGATTGAGGATTAGAAATTTTCAGTTAAGCCAGTAGTCCCCATTCGGCACCAGAGACCAGTGCTCCTATGAGAATCTAATGCCTGATGATCTGAGGTGAAGCTGAGGTGCTGACGCTAGCACTGGGGAGTGGCTGCAAATACAAATGAATCTTCCCTTGCTAACCCACCTTCCGCTCACCTTCTGCTGTGGCCAGATTTCTAACAGGGCAAGGAACCGTTATTGGTCTGTGGGCCCAGGGGGATTAGGGACCCCTGAGTTAAGCAATCTCAAGAATATATAAAGAATTCCTACAACTCAACAACAAAAAGTCAATAGCCCAATTAAAAAATGAGAAAAGTACTGATCAGCAGTATGGAAATTGAAATGATCATCAAAAACCTACCAAAATGTAAAAGTCCAGGACCAGATGGCTTCACCAGTGAATTCCACCAAACCTTCAAAGAAGATTTCATACCTGTTCTCCTCAAACTCTTCCAAAAAACCAAAGAGGAGGCATTACTTCCCAACTCATTTTATGAGGCCAATATTACTCTGATACCAAAACCTGGTAAAGATAACACACAAAAAAGAAA
>CM053507.1:73093564-73300099 GCA_028627145.1 Eidolon dupreanum | reverse complement strand
TCTGGTAGTTCAGTGTTTTCAGCTTCCTTGTCCTTGTGTTTCTGTTTTCTTTATTTTGGTTGTCTTTTGTGGGTTTTGCCTCTGATTTTTCTTGTTTTATGTTATTTACTTAAGTTCTGACTCTATGGTATGTGGTTACCATTACAAATATGAAAAAGATAGTTTTATATATATATATATATATATATATATATATATAGTCATCCATTTTCTTCTGTGTGCACCTTATCTCCTTTCCCCTTTGTGAAGTTGGATCTTTGAACCATCCCCTTTTCAGTCACTGTTATCTCATTTTGTTTTTATGTATGCTGAACGTTCATTACTATCTTGCTTTAGCAATTCTCTTCTCATTAAGCTTCTAATGCCCTGTTCTTAGTAAGGGTTGCACTCTTCTTTTCTATTTGCCTGATAGTCACTTTACTCCTATTATGTTTTTTTGTTTTTGTTGTTGTTATTTTGTTTTAAGTGAGCTGACCCCTTTCAGAATTTCCTGTAGTGCAGGACTTGTAGTGGAGAATTCCCTCAATTTTTGTATGTCTGAAAAGGTTTTAATTTCTCCTTCATATCTAAAGGAGAGCTTAGCTGGATATATTAATTTAGGCTACTAGTTCCTTTTGCTTAATAGTTTAAGTATTTGATTCCATTCCTTACTGGCTTGTAAGGTCTGCACTGAGAAGTCTGATGATAATCTAAAGGGTTTTTGTGTATATGTTACCATTTTTTTCTCCATGGCTGCCCTGAGAATTCTATCTTTGTCATTGATTTTTGATAACTTTAATACAATGTGTGTTGCTGAAGGCCTTTTTGGGTTGAGATAATTTGGTGTCCTGTTGACTTCTTAAATTCCAAATTCCAGTTCATTCTTTCGATTTGGAAAATTCTTGTGCATTATTTGTACGAAAATTCTTTCTAGTCCTTGCTCCTTTTCCTCACCTTCGGTTAAGCCCATTATTGTTATATTTCCTCTCCTAATGGTATCAACTAGTTCTTGAATTTCTCTTTTGTTGTTTTTCATTCTTCGGTTTATCTCTTCTGATTTATTTCTAGATTTCTGTCTTCGATATCACGGATCCATTTCTCCATTTGGTTGACTCTGTTTCCCAAGCTTGCTATTTCATTTTTGAAATCTTGAAGATCTATTCTTTTCTTTTTGAGGGTTTCAATCTCCTTGCTGTACTCATTTAGTTTTTATTTCAATTCCTGAAATTGTTAATATGACTCATTTCGGAACTCACTGAGTTTTTTTAGAAGTACCATCCTTAATTCTCTGTCACTTAAGTCACATATTTCTATGTCTGTAAGCTCATTTTCTGGAGACTTTTCTCTTTCTTTCTGAGATGCCTTGTCACCTTGGTTGTTTATGGTGTTTAATGAACTATTTCTCCACCTGGGCATTAATGGAAATGTATTCTGATGTTTTTCCAGAAAGATGATTTTTTATATAAAGGTCTCCCTTTAGCCTGCTGCAAAGAATGTGCTTTTCTTTTGGTTTCCAGTAGGTGGCGTCTAAATCTCTTGGATCCTTGCTTTATATAGAGCCTAAGGTCTTCCAGTTTCTTATAGATTTTAATCACACTCGCTACTCTCAGTTTCAGTCCCTGTCAGTGTTAGCAACAATTTTGGTAGCATTTGCTCAGGTTCCCCTGGGGCTCCAAGGTGATCAGTCTTGGAGGGTATGGGGGGAGGGATTCTCTGGGTTGGAAGTTGGTGCTGTAGCTCAGGCTCAGTTTTGCAACCGGGCTGATAGAAATCAACTGTTGTTTCTCTGCGGTCCCGTTCCACTTCTCTGCTTTCTGTCCTGATGACTGAACTCTGCTGCGGCTGCATAGAAAAGTCCCAGAAATTCCAGGTCTGTTCAGGGAAGTCACCACACCTTCTTCCCTCCCCCTTCTCCTGCAGGGAACTCCAGAGGTTGAGAGAGGTAGCTTCAGTCTCCGCATCTTTTGCTCAGATTCTCCTGTGGCTCCGCGGTGGTCAGTCTTGGAGGTTTTGGCGGGGGAGGGGACCTCTGGGTTGGGTGTTGGGGGTTGCAGCTCAGCCTTGGTTTTGCAACTGGGGCCGGTAAAAATTAACTGCTGTTTCTCTGATGTCCCGCTTCTCTGCTTTCTGCCCTGATGATTGAGCCCTGCTGCTGATTGAGTAGAAAAATCTTGGCACTTCCAGCCAGGGCTGATCTGGGAAGTTGCCACAACTTCATGCCTCCCCCTTCCCCTGTATGGAGCTCCGGTGGTTAGGAGGCAGCTTCTTTATTTGTCCCAGTCCACCGCCTAACACCAGGAGTTCTGACCTGTGGTAGCTCTTATGTGCAGATCCCCTGCTCAAACATGCTGGTGTGCAGTTTGGGTGTTTGTTGTTGTTGTTGTTGTTGTTGTTGTTGTTGAGTTTTAGATGTTCAGCTTATTGTTGTTTCAAGGGGAGAGATCCCAGGACGTCTCTTACTCTGCCATGTTTTCCCAGAATCAGGGAAGTATTTTTAAAATAGAATATAGAAAACACAAATCATAGATTTTCCAGTCAAGATGGTGAAGTAAGTAAATGCGGTGATTGCCTCCTCTCACGACCACGTTAAAATTACAACTAAACTACAGAACAATCATCATGGAGAATCACCTGAAGTCTCACTGAACAGAGGTCCTACAACTAAGGACATACAGAAGAAGCCACCCCAGACCGGTAGGAGGGGCAAAGATGCGGAATAGGCTGGTCCTACTCCCATGTGTGTTGGTTAAAAATTAGGAGGATTATTAGCTGCAGAGATTCCCCTAGAAGAGCAAGGAGTACCAGCTCTAGACCAGGCTCCCAGCCAGGGTTCTAGTGCTGGGAAGAAAAGTCCCCACAACTTCTGGCTGTGAAAACCAGTGGAGATTGTGGCTGAGTATAGCAAACAGTGGCCAGAGTCCCAGGTATTTCTCTTAAAAGACCTGAATAGAAACTTATTTATTGATGGACTAACTCACTTTGAGCTCCAGTTCTGGGGCAGCAGCATGAAAGGTGCCAGGGACATATGAGGATGAACCAAATTGTCGGCTTCAGGGCAAGGGCTGTAAGGGCAGCTTTCTCCCAGACAGAAGTGCTGTTAGAATCCATTGTTTCTTTGTTGAGCCTTCCTTCCTCCTGACATGAAGCCTTCATCAACCCAAGCCAGCACTAACAGCAGCCAGCCTCAGTTTGTGGCTTGGCCTCTCGAGGTACATCTAAGCCCAGCAAGGGTGGTAACCATCTGCAGATTGTTTGGTGGCTCATGCCAGGCGGTACCAGGCAGGGTAGAGGCTGCAGCTAAACTTGGCCTGTGGTGGGGCCCCTCTCAGGAGGCCTTGGGTTGATGACAGCTTCTGACAGAGCTGAGCACCACCCAGGGCCACATCTGAAGATGACACACCCAGAAGACAGATTTGGCTGGCACCAGAGCCCTGCTAAAGTGAATCTTGCTCTGTAGGATAGGTCCCTGCACAACTGCTCCTCCACTATAGTCACCAACCAGTCCTCACAACTAATCAGCCTGAGGTTCAATCCATCCTGTTGACATGCAAACAGCAAGCAAGGCTCAACTGCAACTGAAGGGCACACACAACCCACACAAGGGACACACCTTGAGCACCTGACTCAGAAGACCAGGAAGATTGTGCCACTGGGCCCTGCAGGATACTTACTACATAAGGATGCTCTATTAAGACTGAGAGACTTAGCAACTCTACCTGATGCATAGAAACAAACACAGGGAGGCAGCCAAAATGAGGAGACAAAGAAACTGTCCCAAATGAAAGACCAAAACAAAACTACCGAAAAAGAACTAAACAAAATAGAGATAAGCAATCTACCAGATGCAGAGTTCAAAACACTGCTTATAAGTATGTTCAATGAACTTAGGGGAAAAGTAGATGAACTCAGTGAAAATTTTAACAAAGAGATAGAAAATATAAAAAAAAAACCAGTCTGAAATGAAGATTACAATAACTGAGATAAAGATTATGTTAGAAGGAATCAACAGTAGATTGCATGAAATAGAGGATCAAATCAATGATTTAGACAATAAAGTGGCAGAAAATACCCAATCAGAACAGCAACAAGAAAAAATAAGCCAAAATAATTGGGAGAGTTTAAGGGGCCTCTGGAACAACATCAAGCCTACCAACATTTGCATCATTAGGGTACCAGAAAGAGAAGAGAGAGCAAGGAATTGAAAATCTATGAAGAAATGACTGAAAACTTCCTTAACCTGATGAAAGAAATAGAAATACAAGCCCAGGAAGTGCAGAGAGTCTCAAACAAGATAAACCCAAAGAGGCCCATAGTAAGACATATCATAATTAAAATGTCAAAGGTTAAAGACAAAGAGAATCTTAAAAGCAGTAAGAGAAAAGCAGTTAGGTAACTATATGAGAGCTCCCATAAGAGTGTCAGCTGATTTTTCATCAGAAACTTTGAAGACCAGAAGAGACTTGCAAGAAATAGCCAAAATGATAAAAAGCAAGGACCCACAACAAAGAATATTCTACCTAGTAAAGCTATCATTTAAAACCAAAGGACAAATAAAGAGCTTCCCATACAAGAGAAAGCCAAAGGAGTTCATTACCACCAAACCAGTATGACAAGAAATGTTAGTGAGACTTCTTTAAGAAGAAGAAAAAAGATCAAAAATATAAATAATAAAATGGCAATAAGTACATATCTATCAATAATTACTTTAAATGTAAATGGATTAAATGCTCCAATCAAGAAAGGATGGCAGAATGGATAATAAAACAAGCCCCTTACATATGCAGCCTGCAAGGGACTTACTTCAGATTGAAACACACATACAGACTAAAAGTAAAGTGATGGAAAAAGATATTTTATAAAAATGGAAACAAAAAAACAAACAGTATTCCCACTTCTGGGTATTTAACTGAAGAAACTCAAAGCGCTTCTTCAAAGGGACATGTGAATCCATATGTTCATTGCAGCATTATTTACAATAGCTATGTTATAAAGAAACCTGGATGTACATCAATGGATGAGTGGAAAAAGAAGTTGTGCATATACACAATGGATTATTACTCAGCCATAAAAAAGAACAAAATTTTGTCATCTTCAACAACATGGGTAGACCTAAATGGTACTGTGCTGTGTAGAGTAAGTCAGAGAAAGACAAACGCCATGATTTCACTTATATGTGGAATCTAAATTACAAAACAAAAAAAAACAGAAACAAATTCATAGATATGGAGAACATTTTGATGATTGCCAGATGGGAAGAAAGATGTGGATGGGTTAAGATGGAAAGAGATTAAGAAGTATACAAAATAGTCATGTAAACAAGGATGAAAATATAGTATAGGGAATATAGTCAATAATACTGTAATAACTATGTGTGGTGTCAGATGGTACTATCGGGGTAATCTCTTTGTAACTTATATAAATGGCTAATCACTATGTTGTACACTTAAAGCTAATATTGCATGACAACTGTAACTGAAAAGTAAAAAAATCATTATGAATAAAACAGAAATTATAAAAGAGAAATGGGATCCAATTAAAATTAACAACTTCTGTTCATCCAGAGACACTATTAAGAGAATGAAAAAGCAAGCCATGATAAGGGGATGTATCTCAATATATGTAACTAATATACATATATAAAAACTAATACATATATTAAAAAAACTGGTACTGCTAATTACGAAAAAAGAGATTATGGAAAATTATAAACAGACTCGAATAGGTAATTTACAAAGGAGGAAATCCAAATAGCCAAGAAATATATGGAAAGCTCTTGACTTCACTACTAAGAAGAAAAATACAAATTAAAACACTATAAAATATCACAACCACACCCATCAGAATGACAAAAATGAAAATGGCTGATGATACCAAGATTTGGAGACTATAGGAAAGTAAATCATTATATCCACTTTGGAAAATAGTTTGTCATTATATACTAACGTTGAACATATGCAAACTTATGGCCCATCAGTTGCAAATATATGTACAAATAATTCAAAAGTCAAATATGTACAGTTTGTGTCTCCTCAGATTTCTCTGAATGTTGTTAAGTTCTCAGGCCTTGATTTTATAACAACTGAATCTGTGCATAGTGGTGAATTTTGTCCTTCTAGGAGAAAAATTTTATGTGTAGTTACTGATAAGCAAGATTTTAAAACAACTTAGTCTTCTCTCAGTTTTCGGGTCAATTCCCAGCTAAAGGTGAAGTCCAGCTTCTACTTTGTGCTCAACTCCCACAACCTAGCAACTCTGGCTTTTCTGGTAAAAAAAAAAAAATACACACACACACACACACATGTTTTTACATATATATATATCTAATATATATTAGATATATTATTGAGGTAACATTATATGAATTTCAGGTAAAACGTTATAATTTGATATCTGTATACTCTATTGTGTGCTCATCACCAAGTCTAGTTTATTTCTGTCACCATATATATCTGACCCCTTTGACCCATTTTGCCCTCCCCCACCTCCTTCCCCTCTGGTAACTAATATTCTATTGTCTGTATCTAAGGGTGAGGTGTGTTTGCTCACCTGATAAATCATTGGAGGTGCCTTAAGTCTGGTTTTGTAACAACACTAAATGGAGCTCCTCCTTTTCCTTCCCTCTTGACCCTTTGCTGGCAGATCAGCAGTTGGCAGGGGCTCAGCAATTTCCTAGAACCACGAGCTGGTACCCTTGCACTGCCAGCTTCACAAGGACATGTCTTCTGCCCACCAGGAAGGAAATCCAGATGTCTTCACTCTAGGGGAGAATGGAGTGCATCTCTCCCCCAGGACAGCTAAGAAGCTTAAGAAGTCTTCTAGTAAGCTTTATTCTTCTGCCTCTAGACAAGCATAAAATCAAATAATTTCAATCCAGTGGGTTATTGCCTTTTCTTTATGGATCCCAGGGAATCAGAATCCATGAATACTCCTTCTTCAGCTAGAACCTTGATTTTATCCTTCTGAATAGGAAATATCTCTCCATAACATACAAAGAAGGGCTTAACACATATTTATTGTCCATTGAAAAATAACATTGCATCATTGCAGAGAAAATGAAGAGAATTAGTAGGACAAATGAGTAAAGGATTGGTCTGTAACCTACGTGTTCTGGAGTCATTTTGCTCTTGGGAGACCTAGACCTTCACCCTCTAAGATATTTGCAAATTCCTCACTATCCATTCTCAAAGAGAGCCTCCATTCAGCATCACATCTCCTGCTTTGTGTTCTCATTTATTTGTTCAGTTACTTATTGTCTGTCACTCCCCTAGATTGAGAATTCCCATTGTGAGTTGTCCATTTTGTTCAAGGCATTGTCCCATGTCCTAGAATAATGCTTGGGCCATAATAGGTGCTCAATAAATGTTTATGAAATGAATAGTCACCTATGGTTTCAAGCTCCATTTGGATCAGTTTTGTTTATAGGTCTTCTCCTACCCTGTGAAATATCCCTGTTCCACAATTCGTTAACTTATTTGTGGAACTCTAGCCCTTCTTTGGGTACTCCTGAAAAATCTCCCAAAGAAGGTTTTTGTGTGAAAACTTTCACCAAAAATTTTGGAGGAAAGAGGCATTTGCATAGAAGTGGCAAGATAGTTTAACATGGAACATTAGTGTTTCATGGAGATATTAGTAGAATTTCTCTCCCCATAACCGAGAACATTCATAATGCTCCTCACCACAAACTTTTTTGAAAGTTCAGAATTTTATAGTCACTCTTTTTCATCTTTTTTCCTTTTTTCAGCTCTCTTCCTGATATTTTCAGGTAGAGTAACTCAACTCTTCTCTAGTTCTTCCTCTCAAATTGAACTTGAAGCACAGCTTTGCCTACCTACAGCTCAACAACAATTAGTCAAACTAAAGTACCACCTCCCTTAGCACACCCCTAGGTCAGAGATGAAATAAATTTCTTTTATGGTAGCACTGCCCTCTTTACAATTAAGATTTTCACCTGTTTAAATGATTCTGTTACCCTTCTCTATCCCCCAAAAGTTAAGCTAAACACCAAATGTCCTTTCTAGTCTCTAATATTTTTGTCTAGAATAAAAGTAGTTTAAAAAATGACAGATGGTGGTCTAAAGAAAGAGGAATAAAATTTTCTCAAAGTCTGGTGTCGGAAGCTTAGTGTGGAAGTGGGGCAGGGGAAGGAGTTTCCCTTTACTTAGTCTTGGGGAATGCCTAAAGAGGCATGTGCGGTAGCTGTATTTTTCAGCCTTTGATCTTTTATTTGTGGGGGAAGGAAGTTCAAGGTCTCATCACCTTTATTTTTGAATTGCCCCTGCTCCCCATAGATCTCTTCTGACTTTTTTTTATATGTGTTAAGTAAAGCTTGTTGTTGATACAAATAAACCCTAAAATCTCAGAGACTTAAAACAATAAAGTTTCTTTCTCATTCACATTGCAGTCTACTACAGGTTGTATGGCCTTCTGTGTGATCGTTCAGAGACCAGAATCCTTTCACCTTGTAGCTTCTTCTGCTTTAGCCTCTTAACAACTGGCAGATAGACTATATGAAGATACATGTGCTTCTTGGCCCTTTGGCTCACTTGACCTTTTACAAAAGCCTTCTCCTCACATTCTATGGGTAAGAACCAATCCCACAGGCCATCTATATGTAAGGAGTGGGAGGTTGTGAATTGTGGCCTCTGGCTGGCCAGGGGGAACATGAATCTCTGGTGGTCAACTATTTGTCATACCTCTGAAAACCAAATTTCCATCTGGAAATCAAGTCTCATATACCTGGCCTCCCTACCTTCTAGTATAATTTTTTATCTTTCGACCAAATCTTCTACTCTCAATAGCTTACGAGCTCCCCAAATGCTTTCCTTTCTCCTCTCCCTAGCTAAACACCTTTCTTCTCTCCCCCAAATTTGTTTATTTGAGGAGCATCTATATGTTGACTTGTTTCTTGATGTTAGCTTTTTCTGGCCAAACCTATGTGTCTCTGTTTCTGACCCCTCTTAATAAATGTGTTGTCACATTCTCAGGAGCCATCAGGACTCAATCCTGCTTCCTCCTGCCCATCCAGAGGCTACATTTCTCAGCCTCCCCCACCCGCTCACCCACTCACCCACTTACATCTAGGTGGGCCAGATGGTTGATTTTCTCCAAAGGAATGTGAGCAGAAAAATTTTGTTAAGACCCAAGTGGTTAAGAAAGAGAAACCTTTTCTATAATCTCTTTCCTCATCTGTCCGCTGCTGAGAGAAAGGACTCATTAGGTGGAGGGGGCCTGGGTTCTGAATGATCACATAGGCTTGGACTCTGATCCACTTTCAGGAGGGCATCTTCCACAACAATGATGTTGGGTATACGAAATTTAGCCCCTCATGCCACCTCAACTCCCTTCTGACTCCTGTCCTCCCAGGTGACCACTATCCCCTGTTTTTCTTCTTTTCTTAGACTATTTAAAGTATAAGCCTTTCAAAATAGTTTCTTCAATTAAAGTCTTCTCCAATAAGACTTCAAAACTCAGTAAAAGAATTATAGGCACCATGACAGGCAGAGAGGGAGAACTATTTTTGAAAAAGGGTACTTACCCATAGCTCTTGAAATCTCCTGCTATCATTAATATCTATCATTTATTGATAGTTATCACATACTGTGTTAAGTGCTATACATATGTTTTCATTGATTTTTTTCTACAAACTTATGACATTGATATTAATATTTGTCTTCTCCAACCTTGAACATCTGAACTAGGGATCATTCCTGGGAAATCTACCAAGCTGTCTCCTTATTCTTTCCTTACTTGGTATAAAACATTTGCTTATTTTCCCCTGGCATCCAAGCTCCATTCCATTCTCTTCATCCCACTGGACTATAGGCTGATGCCTACCTATCTAGTCTTCTGCTTATATTCAAAGGGATTTGAGGCAGCCTATATCTTATACATATTTATAAACTCCACAGAACTCAACTGAGCAACTTTTCCATAGAAGATGCTTAATAACCATATGAATAATGGATGAATTCTAATGACTTAAGTGGTACATTCTAAGTACTCCTGTAGTTTCTATGCTTAACTGTATACCAGAATCAAACATGAGAATTTGTTAGTATAACTAAATTTCTGAGGATGAGCTTCAGAAATCTCTATTTTTAACAAGTTCCCAAAGCTATTCCGAAGCAGCCAGCTTGATCCCAGCCTACAGACTGGCATTTGAAAACCCCAGAATCATATAGTATTTCCCCTGCTCTTCACCATTAATGCTGCCCTAATCATTTACTCTTAGCAACCAAAAATCAGCAACCAAGTTGATACATCCTGATAGTCTCACCATGAGACAAAGAAATGCCCCAAAGTCTAGAAAATGGTAAGCTCTACTAAAGATCAAAACTTACCCTTTCCAATTACCTACAAATGGGTGATTGTTTCTCCAACTCAAATAAAAAAACCAGGGGCCTATTTTCTGAATATATTTCATCATGTTGCATATTTTACCTAACAATAGACCCTTGAAAGTCTCTACACTGAGTTTCATCTTTAGTTTGACTTCACATTTACTTAATAGCCTTAATGACCTGAATTCACCATTTTCTTATGCTGACCCTACCTGCAACATGCTCTTTTGGGGAGCTTTTTGCAAAGAGACAGTTAAAGTTGAACAGGCAGATTCAAGAAAATTGCCATCTGGTTTCCACACTGCAGATGCCCACACGAGCCTTGAAAAATCTATCTGGGGAGGAGGCGGAAGATCCTGTGGGCTGGCTGATAAAGGAAAAAATGAGAAAGAAATGAGAAGGATACTTTTTTTTCTCTTAATGTTCCTACAATTGGGCCTAATCACCATAATTTGAGGGAGAGAGAGAGAGAGAGAGAGAGAAAGAGAGAGAGAGAGAGAAGAGAGCTCATCACTGTTAAGTAGAGAGATCTAAAGGCTTAAGAAAACCACCTAATTTTTGTATTCTATATTCAAGGGACACACGTTATATGGCCCTTTTGTAGCTGTTCAGCATCACCCAAGAATGGAGTTTTTATCTAATCATTCCTACTTTTCCTCTTGCTTGTACTTTCTGGCCAAACTCCTACTGTGACAAAAGGAATAAGAAGACTTTTCATCTATGCATGTGCACATCTTTTCATTATACATGTAACATAGAATTATTCCCTACATTTGAAAGGACAAGAGAGAAGTAATCAAAATTTATTCTGATTTTTAAACATTTAGACTTTTAGAGCTAAAAAAAAAAATACCTGGAGATTATTTAAGCAAACCAGCCCTTCTGTAGGAGATAAAGTTGAAACCCAGAGAGGGAAAGTGACCTGCCTAAGTGCACAGATCAATTACGACCAGATCATAGTGGTCTCAGTGATGAGCTCCCCAGATACGTCTTAAAGGAAGGATCTATTGCCTCTGATGCTAGAAGGGCAGTTGGTTGGCAGTCTTTAGCTGTCAGCCTCTTTAGGATTCACTTCGACCTCACCCAGGGACAAGGCTTTCCAGGGGCAGCGCATATCCAATGACTGACAGAGGTGGAAATAGAAAAGCCCAACATTTTGACCTCATGTGCAACACTTTGAAGTGCCATTTTATCTCCAGAGCTACACACAGGATTGACTGAGGGTGTCAGGTGGTCAGTGGGCTGGCTTTCTCTCTATGCTTTCTTTTCCCCTTTTCACGATTGCGTTGATCCTGAGGGCACTACTGAATAAATATCCTGCACACTAACCTTCATCTCAGAGAATGCATCTCAGAGAGTGCTTCCAAGAGAAACCAATCTTGAATAAGACCTAAAATAGAAACCGTGTCTAAAATAAAAACTAGTTCCTACTAAAATGTCCATGGTGGAAGTACGTGTGTGTGTGTGTGTGTGTGTGTGTCCCTGTCTTTGGGTGTTTATGGATTTTTTTTTAATTCAGTAGAAATGATGAGGTTATAAGACTAACAGGAAAATAAATGCATATATACAATGCAATACTTAAATCAGGGCCAAACTTAGCCCAGATTTAATCTGATGTTCTTTAAAGATCTATATAAATTATTATGCATATGTGAAACAGTCATATGTTTTAAAATATTCTCACAATCTTGACATTTGAAAGGGAATTCTAAATGTATACCACATTTACAACCACTTTGCAAATAACTTAGTTATTTTCATCTCTCTCCTGCTCTTTCTATTTATATCCCATGAACATTACATTGTAAGTGTATTGACATACTAACATTTTAAAGCTTTTCATTTTAAGCCATTCCTCTTTGAAGATTTCTCACTAGCATCCTCTGTCTACTTTTGATTAAGAATGAAAATATCAGAGAGATAAGGAAGCAGATAATATAACTAAAAACAAAGTTGCATGTTTGATGAACAAACAGCATTATTGAGTTATAGGAAGGACAGACTGCTTCTTTCAAATACATGGCCATTTTATAACTCTAGAAGGCCCTAAATTTATTTCTTAGTGGAGACTAATCAGAATGGAAAAGTGGAAAGGGAAAAAATACCAAGGAATGAAAGTAGAGGAAGATATGTATATTTTGGAGAAAATCAACATAAAACTGAAAGTTGAAAAATATGGTTAAAAAAAAAAGAACAGGTTATGAAGTGTTTCTTTATGCCCTTGGTAATGCCATCTACTTTATAGAACACATTGTAATACTGAATACTTTTATTTTTATTTTAAAATTATTATTACATTTTATGTTGGTGAATTAATTTATCAATATAATCATTTTGGGCCTAATCCTATCCTCCATATTTTTAACAGAAACGCCGTAGAATAAAAAGATGCAATAGTTTTGACAAATCTACACAATGGGACGATAGGGCATCCTTTCCCTATAATGTTGATCTTTAGTACTTCTGCTAATAAGAACTAACATTTACAAAGCACTAACTCTGTGCCAGGCACTGTTCTAAGTACTTACACATATTAACTCATTTACCTTTCAACATCCTCTTGTATGCTGGATACTTCAATTAAAGTTGTGTTATACTTTGCATTTTACAGTTGAAAAAATCTAGGTAGAGACAGCTCTGGTCTGGGAGGAAGCTGTTAACTCTGCTTTTGGTTTTTATGCTACCACAATTGATAACATGACCTTGAGCCTTCCAGTTGCAGACTGGCAGTTTCTCATCTATAAAATGGGGACACTCTATCACATTTTCTCAAAGGACTCTTCTTTCTCTAAAATGTATTGATTTTGTGCTTCTATTTTTTGTTCCTAAAAAACTAGATTTTGGAACTTCTAAAACATTTTCTTTATGTTTTGTTTTTAAGGGGAAAGAAGTACAACTATTATAACAAAAACCTCAACATTTATCTGAAGGTGCAACACTGTGCTGCCTGCAGAATTTGTCTTGAGAGTATATTTCAAGCACAAAAAATGAGAAATTGTGGTTGAGAAGGTTACTACTTCAAAAGTATATATATATATATGTAGATATATACATACATATATATACATATACATGTACATATATATACACATATACATATACATGTATATGTATATATATACTTTCATATACATATGAAGAGGGTAGGATGTGAAAAAGCCTTCAAGAATAGGTAAGTGACGAATATAAGAGAGGGGAATTCAACAGCACAACATATTTTTCCTTTTAGAAGACCATCTGCTGAAACTCTGAGCATGAGAAAAAAGTGGGATTTGAAGGATCTGGAATAAATGAAGTGAAAGAAATGCTGAGAAATCTTTTGACTAAGCAATTTCCAGATAAGCGAAGAAAAGTCATGTGACTTGCCCTTCTGGGCAAACAAAAGTATGCTGGTTCTTGAAGGGCAAACTGTGTTGAGGGTTCTCTGGCTGAAAGACTGTGATTCAAGGACCACAACAATAGAGAGCTCACAGAGAGGGGAAAGGCCGATGTCTGGGAATGCAGATCATGGGACACTCAGGAACTGCAATAGGAACAAAGAGTATAGACTCTATTAAACAGAATAAGGAAGCCGCATTTAAATGAGGAAACTATAGAGCATTAAAAATCTTGAGACCTTATAATTTAATTCTCCTGCTTCCTTTCACAATACAATCATTGAAGCCCAGAGAAGTGAAGGGACTTTACAAAGATCAGTGCTCTTGGATTCAATGCACGGAGGATTAAAAACAGCATGAATTTTAAAAACACACTGACATTCAAAAAATACTCCCTTTTACTCTCTTAAAATATGGGGATAGCCCAGGAAAAAAAAAACTTTCTCAACAAAGACACTAAATGGTAATCCTTGGGTCTTTCATCAATCTGTTTGCAAGGTTATAATATTAATTTATCATGCCTTCTAAAACTGCTGATCAGTTTTTCATATAAAAAATTATGAATAAGCTGAACTAACAGGCTTATATACTATTGCTATAATATCTAATTTAGAGTAACATTAATAACAAAAGGTGCTCTAAATTTCAAGAATTAAATGAATAGAAAAAATATATTTTTAAAAAACCTACTAAATAAACTCAAACAACCCTCCTCAGAGGAAAACAGCGGTGATACAGGGGCTGAGAAATTGAAGACAAGGAATAGAAAATCTACCCATGGTTATTTTTAGCAGTTGTAATTTAAAATTTTTTGTGTGTTAAAAGTAAGAAAGAACTCAGAATGGAAATTAAGATTCATCACTGAGAAAGAAAAGTAATGGTATAAGTTTTAGTAATTTAAACAGATTTAACTCTCCTATTAAAAAGAGTTTTAGTGTAGCTGCTGGATCAATGAACTATACTATAGCTCTCCATGCCTCATGTTGCTAAAAATGTCAAAATCTGCAAATAATAAAGTGCGTTGGAAGTATTTTTTTATGATTAGAAATTGAGGTTTAAGCAGTGAGCTAGACCTCAGGTTCTCACTCTTGGAGCCAGTACCAAGTTCATTACATAAATCTAAGAGATAGAGCTGGGGCATCTTTTGTTTCCTCTTCTGTGATAAATCAGATTGTCACTAACATTTGGTCCCTGCTTTTCTAAAAGGATCCAGTTTCAATCCCTTCTTTTTGGCTTCTGATTCTTTGTTCATGCTCTTAAAATTATGAACTCCATGCACTTTAAGGAGGTCAAGAATGAAGGACATTGGAACAGAAAGGGCCTTCACCATTTTTTTCCCTTTAATAAAAGGAAGAAACTCAACAGCCATTGACCTCTGACATGTAGGGCCTGGTAAGCAGAACCTGCACCCATGGAGAGGGAAAGAAGGGAAAGAGGAATGGCTGACATACCCCTTTTCAGTGAGGCTGTCCTCCACTGCTGTGAGATTGCTCCCAGTCAGAACAGGTGCACGCTAGAGCTGACTTCAACCAGCTGAACAACTTGCCTTCAGAAAGGAGATCTCTCTCCTGGTGGCTTTGAGGACCTATTTGGAATGAGGCTTACAGGTAAATGGTGTAGTTGGGATTTGAGCCATTTCAGCAAGTCAGATACTCTTACTAAATATCCTTTTTGAAAGTTGCCTGACATGTCATGTTATACTATTTATGGCTGCTATGCGATTCTTGGGCCTGTTCAGGCAATAGCTTTTCCTGTATGGTCAAGCTCTTTTCTATCTGAGAAGAAATCTAGACACACTGAAGAGTAGTTTTGAGTTCCTTTTTTGCAGGGCTTACTAGGAACTTTAGGATTACTGGTTTGGAGGGTTTAGAGCTAACATTTTTAGTGAAGATTTATCCTTCAAATTTCTTTGTCTTCATTATCACTTCATATGCTGTCACTACTTCTCCTCAAGATTGTTGTGGCTGCTCTTAATCTTTTTGCCTCAACTTCCTCCTTTCTCTTCCATCTAAAGAATATTTCTAAATCTCAAATCCCAAATTTGACTGTGACCCTCCCACACTCACAGCCAGATACTGCCTATTCCCTTTCTCTGATTGGCATCCAGGCTCTCTAGAATCTGGCTCTCCCTGTCCAGCCTCTTCCTTCATCCTATACACTTCACCCTACCAGCCAGGGCTCCACACATTTCTCACTTGGGCCAGCCTTTCCTCATTCTGATTTTCTGGTGCCCAATGTGGATTCATTTACAGGTATCAGACTGGATGTCACCTCCTGTCAAAAGACTTCTCTGATCTCCTCCACCTGCATCAAGCATCTCTCTGCTGGGTTCCTACAATCCCTTCACTTCTCCTCCTGAAAGTAAACTTGGCTGTGTGCATGTCCATTGTCCTCACCAGAATGTGAGCTCCTAAGGTCAGCACTGTATCTCATCCTTGAGTCCCCAGACCTTGGTCCAGGGCATGAAACTTGCAAGACCTCAATACATGTTTGGGACATAAATGAAGGATTTTATTTACTTGGACAACCAGAAGGAGGAGCTGCATGCCACTTTCGGAGGTTCTGGTTGCTTCTTTCATTTTCCCTTCCTTTCTGAGGCCAAGAGAGTGCCAAGACTACCCAGTTTCCCTGGGCATCCAGGAGGAGAGTGAAGAGAGGGGACTCTTTGTTCCTCTCCCAGATGGCTAAAGCTGGGATGGAGCCCAGCAGCTGTGTTTGGGTGGAAGGCGAGAGGGCAGATGGCCTGGTGTCTGTTTGCAGATAGTCTGAGAGGCTACATACAGCCCTGGTGCAAGGCCCTCCTGGAGGTGAACTCAACAGGACAGTGGTGGAGTGGGGCAAACTCCAGGGTGAGCCACTGTACTAGCATTCACTCTTCAAACACTGGCCAGAGTGATTTGAAGGCAGCAAAAAGAGAATCCTTTATGCGTAATACCCTTGTGTTTCTGGTGGTAGCTTTTAATATTTCAATCTAAACAAAGCCTTTCCTATATGAAAATTTCTTAATTACTATCATTTAAAAATTGGTTTAACACAAGCAAGTCTCATTAGAGTTCTATTTTGTTTTCTGCAAATTTTGGCAGCCATTGAATTATTCACCCAATTAATACTGGTGGTAGGGAGGAGTTCGGGGTGTGTGTGTAATTGGGGGGTGGGGGGGTTTAAACGTCTTCATTGCTCAAAATATTTGGAGCTAGAACATGGTATAAGTCCTTGTAATTTGTACTAGTGTAGCAGTCACATGCTTACATACTTAGATTGAAGTGAGCTCACTGATATACTCATATCATCAGAAAATTCTTTCATTTAAAAAAAATGGGCAGGATCCTCAGAGGACCAGGGTGAGAGATGAGAGTGGCACTGTCACCACCTGGATGACTGTCCCTCCTCTCTTGCTCTGAAGTAAGTCAGTCCTCAAAACAAGACACAATGTCACACTTGTGTCCTGGAAATGTATGTGTGGCTTCCCTAAGATGCCAGTTTGTACTGGATATAATTATAAGATAGCCCTCTCCAAGTCCACGATTCATTAATCATCCATTTTGATCATCTTTTTCCTATTTAAACATTCAACCCATGCCCTGAAATCACTTTTTAGTTTCTGCATGCAGTAAAGCACAGTAATGGGATGTCATAGTGCTGTCACATAATGTAGATGGGATGGGATATCATAGTGCTGTCACATAATGTAGGTATAAGCTAGCCACATTCTTAAAATATTTTTTAACAAAAATAAAGAATTCAATTATACAAGAAATCAATGAGGAAAGTGTAATTGTCTTCTTTCTTTCCACCACTCCTAAAATGCCTATCCCTACTTACCAGATGCAGGAAACCCTCTAAAGTCTGAGTATTCTAATATCCATTATTATTTAAGGTATCTGTAACAAAACAGAGTTGCAGCTAGATGGGATCCCAATTTTCTTTCTTGTGTCTGACACTTTAGTGTCCTCTCACCAAGGGTTCCTGGCTGCCAGATAGGCTTTCACCCAAGGTGTCCAATGTGGTAGCTACTAGCCACATGTAGCTATCAAGATAAAAATTTTAAGTAAATAAAATTAAATAGATAAAATATTCAGTCCCTCAGTCACACTAGCCACATTTCAAATGCTCAATAGACACATGCCACCAGTGGCTCCCATATTATACAGCACAGGTATAGAGCATTTCCATCATCACAGAAAGCTCTATTGGATAGCACTGTTTAAGAATATTTAATTAGGCAATTCACTTCAGCATCAGTTTGGGCTTGCTTGATGTTATGACTAAATTGACCCATTATTTGAATTTATTAATCAGTTCAGTTGGGCTAGCTGTGCACTCAGGAGCTGTTGAGGAGATGACAGAAGTGATTTGTTCCATTTGTTCCAATGGTAATAGTAAAAGTCTGAACGATTGTAATAGCTGACATTTATTGATTACTTATGATCTAGGCACTGTGGTAAGCATTTAATCTATATCATTTCATAGTCTTCACAACTCTATTATTCCAGTTTAACAGGAGAGAAAATTAATGGCATAGGTGCACAGAGTCTTTAGCATTCAACTAATCTAATTCTCTCAGGTGACAGCTCAGACTCCTGAGTCAGACTGCCTAGGTTCAGTTGAGTGGTCTTCTTTGTGCCTCAGTTTCAGTTTCTTCATCCGTAAAATAAAGGAGCAGATTCTTATAGACTGTTATGAAAATTTGACATGAATCATTCATGTAAAGAACTTAAAACCTAGTAAGTGTTAAGTGCTTTGATTATTTATTACAGGTAAGAAAAATCCAAGGAGGTTAATGTCATACTCAAGGTCACATAGCTAATATCAGTCTAGCACTCTTTCTAGTATGCCAAACCCCTCTTGTGTATGTCATGTTGTGCCTTCTTTTCCATTTTCCCACAAGCTTTCAATTAGCCTTCCCCTCCTTTATCGTAACCACTTGGCAGCTGACTACTAATATCATGAGTGACATCAGCACTATTCCATGGCAAAATGTGCAATGACTTTCCCATGGAAGCAGCCAATTTCTAGTGTTTTCTGACTTGGTGACATTGGAGAATAATCTAGATGATCTCCAAGCTCCCTGCCACTCCCAAATGTTCTCAGACTATTTGAGATAAGAAAGCAAAGGCTTTCCCTGGTAGATAAAAGAGAATAAATCTTTTGACTCAGTTGTCTGGACCCAAGATAAGACTCCTTAAAATTTCTACAGTAGGAAAGAAAAAAAAGAGAGAAGGGGAAAAAGACTGACCCAAACTAGGTGACCACCTACCTACAAGGTACAATTTCTTTATGTCATAAACATTTCAGGCCCTGGTTAACTGCTTGCAGGTATGTTAGAGTGGTCCCCGGCTCCAAGCATTGCCTGCTTTGGTTCACTCCTATGCTGATCCAAGATGCTCACAGTAGAGTCCTTTTCCTAATAAGATATCAACTTACTGAGGGTTTGTGAGCTTGGGTCTGTATGCTCTTATGCAGAAATCTGAGGATTGAAGAAGAAAATTTTCTTACATATTGACACCGAGAATGGCCAGGTAACTCTGGGTAGCTGATTGGTTTTACTTTTGGACACTGAATGTTTAATTCATAGTATCTCCTCCGTCTTGTTGGTGCTAGGAAGTTTAGAACCAGAATTGCAGCCTGTTTCTAGCAAAGTGTACTGTTCAGTGGGGCATAGATTTGGTACATTAACCCTACCCTTGGTGGCTTTTTCATATTTTTTCTACCCTTATTTCAATTTTTCAATTCTTTTTGGCACAATGCAGGATATAGGATATAATTAATAAAGATAATCTCTGGTGTCATTTCAGGATCAAGAAAAGTCCTCCCCAGTCTTTTCAGTTTTCTTCAAAAGGCTTAAATCTTCTCATTTCTTAACTGGGGAAAAAATGTAAATTGCGGACATCATTGACACTGCTAGTCTCTGTGGCGTGATGACATTTGGAGTATTACACAGAGCATGTTGTGCTATAGGAGAGGGGCAAAACAAAAAGAAGACACTGGTTACTTTTTTTTTTTCAAGAGTGGGATCCTAAGTATAAAAGGAAATAACTGGAATTGAGGGGGTTGATTTAGGAACACTGGAGATAAATTTGTCTACATTATTTTTTCCCTCAATTCAGTCTCAAGTACCAGCCAGCCCCATCTGGCACAAGTATCTGGGCGGACCTACTGCAATGCAGTTTTAAAATCTATTTTAAGTGTCCTATAGCAGTAATTTTCAAACTCTAAAGTGCATACAGATTATTGGGATTCTTATTTAAATGAATCTGATTTAGTAGGTCTAGAGTGGGGCATGAGATGCTGTATTTTTAACAAGCTCTCCACTGATATATATACTGCTAATCCAAGGTCTATACTTTGAATAGCAAAGATGTACAGGACTTTGATAACAGCAAGTGGCAATTGGGAAATCTCCAGACTCATACTCTTCCTGGTCAGTGTTATATGATTCCAGTCTTACTGGTGCAGATATCTGAGGCTTAAACTCAAATCCTTTCCAAGCATTTGCAGGGACCCAAAATGCTTCTTGAGAACAACCTTGGCCCACCCAATCCCTACTTCAAAGACTACTTTCAAATCTTACAAGGCAAGGTAACCCTTCAAAGTGCTAGCATTCACATCTCTTTCTTGCTCTTTTCCATAATTGCTCTTGAGATGGAGGAGAGAAGAGTTTTATATCTAGACTGTATAAGGAACTCTTACAATGCAGTAATAAAAGTAAAAGATGTTCAACACCAATAGTTATTAAGAAAATCCAAATCAAAACCACAGTGAAACACCACTTCATACTCATTAAGATGGTTATAATAAAAAATTATCAAGAATGTGGAGAAATTATAACCCTCATACATTGTTGATGATAATGTAAAATGGTGCAGCTACTTTGGAAAACAGTCTGGCAGTTCTTCAGAATGTAAATATAGTTATCATATAACCCAGCAATTCTATGCTTGGGTATACACACAAAGGAAATGAAAACACATATCCACAATTAAGCCTATGTGCAAATGTTCATAGCTGCACTATTCATAATAGTCAAGAAGTGGGAACAACTCAAACAAATGTCCACCAACTGATGAATAGACAAAAGATGTGAAATATTCAAACAAGGGAATTGTCTTAGTCCATTCAAGCTGCCATAGCAAAATAACATAGACTGGGTGGCTTAAACAACATTTATTTCCCACAGTTCTGGAGGCTGAGAAGCCTAAGATCAGAGCACTGGCAAATTTGGTGTCTGGCGAGGGCCCACTTTCTGGTTCATAGATGGTGGTCTTCTCACTGTGTCTTCACATGGTAGAAAGGGTAAGAGAGATCTCTGAGGTCTTTGTATAAGCACACTAATTTTATTCATGAGGGCTACACCCTCATAACCTAATTACCTCTCAAATGCTCTACTTCTTAACATTGATGGTAAGGATTTCAACATGGGAACTTGGTGGGGAGGAGGGGGCATAAATATTCAGTTAATTGCAGGAATATTACTTGGCTATAGAAAAGAACAAAAAAACTGATACATGTCACAATATAGATGAACACTGAAAATATTCTGCTACTGAAAGAAACTAGTCAGAAAAGGCCACACATGATATGATTTCCTTTATATGAAATACACCAAACAGGCAAATCTATAGAGACAGAAGATAGATCAATGGTTGCCAGAAGCTGGGGAAAGGAAGAATGGAGAGTGGCTGCTATTGGGTACAGGTTTTCTTTTTAGGATGATAAAAATGTTCTAAAACTAGATTATGGTGATGGTTGCATAACTCTGTGTATATACTAAATACCACTGAATTGCACACATTAAATGCATAATTTTATAGTATGTGATCATCTTAATCAAGTTAATAAAAATCTTGTAAGGGTAGAGAAATTAGGAGTATACCTTGAGAAAGCCCTCTATCTACTTCTGTTCATTTGGCAGTAGTACTCTGTCTCCGTAGGAGACTTGTGTTTCCTCTTCCCCTTTTGGAAACCCTACACTTCATTGTGTGCTCTCTAAGGTCTTGCTTATATGTATCTGTGTTTAAAGCAATTTCATCCTAGATTTTTGAATGTGCTGACATATTGAATTTTTTCATAGGTTGTGAAACCTTAGAAAAATGTCCAGACCAAGTCTAATTAAATGAGCATTCCATCTAATGTTGTAACAGAGTACATTGTCAGTAGTGTCAGTAGTGTTGTGACAACACGCCTGCTAGATTTGTGTTAAAGAAGTTATGGGAGCTCTGGTCAATTGGCACTTCCTGTTTTGCTTTCGAACAATTCAATTCTCACTTAGAGCCCATAACCATTTAGAAAGCCTAACCCTAAATAGAATTACACAAACTTAGTTTTTAGAAGGACAGTGGTTTTCTTTCATTCAATAAATATGGGCACCTACTCCTCTGTATCTATTCTCAAAGAGCTGACAAGCTATTATATGCTGCTAAATAAGATTTGGAAATCTGTGTCAAGTCTAGATGGATATCAATATGATTAACTTAAAGATAAATTTTCTGTCACAAGTACAAAATTTAAAATTTAAATAGAATGAACAATTTTTGCCTGCAATTTAATTGCTCTACCACAATATGAAAAATCCTAGCTGATGGATTTGTATAGATAAAGCTGACTTTCATGTGGATGGAAAAGCTATTACCGATGATGTGTGATTTGCAGCTGGCTGACTGTACCTCCCAACTCTCTACTTCAGTCCCTTCTCCAACGTGGTCCCAATCAATTTTGACTGTGTTACACAAATAAAAGTTTCATTAGTTCATTGGCTTAGTTATTGCTCTGTTAGTCTTTTTTTAAAATACGGACACCCTTGGGAGGAGAAGCAGATTTAGTGGTTTAGAATCACCAATACCTTGGATAACTAGATTCCCTGAATTTGTTTATCAGATTCCTCTGGTCTTCCTGATAACTCAGAGAAGCACATAGAAAAAAAGGGAGTGGGAATTCTGATTGGGAATGAAGAGGTGGAGAATAAAAAGCCAAGGCCTGGGTGTCAGAAGGTCTGATTGAGTTCCCAGGGTTATCAATTACTTAGTTCCAAGCCTTAGTTTTCTTATTTATAAAGAGACATCTTCCCCACCAGCCTCAGTGGTGGAGTCACTGTGGTTGTAGAAAGAAAAGCTTTGTAAACCCCACACAGGCCTTTGCAATCGTACAGCCCAAGCAGCACTTAACTAAGCACCACATTGTATGTGCTGGACACTGACTGTTGAAGGTCCTAAACAGACCATTGCACATAGACCAGAAGGTCTTATTTCTTACATGCTTTCTGTGGTAAATGCTAAATCAGTCTTTTTAGGATTTTTTTCCCCAACATCTTATAATGAAAATTTTCTATCATATGTAAAAGTTGAAAGAAATTTACAGTGAATGCAAATATACTCACCACCTGGATTCTACAATTGACATCTTACTATATTTGCTTTATCACACATCTCTCTATCTACTTAGGATTATCTTTAAAACTGGATTTGCCTTACATGCCACTTATTAGATAATTTATCTGACAATCAACACATACAAAGAAGGAAACCAAATAAGACTTTCTTTTGGTGTCCCATTTGGGCCTATCATGTCTGAGAACCTCAACTGCCAATTTAATTCATCCTTTTCAAAAAAAAATAAAGAAAGAAAGAAAGAAAAAGAAAAGAAAAAATATACAGAAGATATATATGTGGTAAAACCAGTAATATCTTAATGTTCCATGTTGCCCATTCTAGATAAACCATGCAGATTTTCATATTTAGACTAGAACACAAAGGAAGGAAACATAAGGATTTTGGTTCTGTTTTATGCATTATTGACATTTGCAGAGAGGAAAGATGTATTTTTATAAACAAAAGAAGAAAAAGAAAGACTTGTCTATTATTAAAAATCTTAAAATAAAACAAGACCAAAAAACTACAAAAATTTAAATAGCTCTGGATATTGGTTTAAACTATGTGCTCTGCACGAGGAAAATGATATTGTCTTAAAACCAAGTAAAGTTTGTCTCCCTGAGGGGCTAATGGCTTCTGTATCAAAGAAAGAGAAGGTTCTGGAATACTATAATCTGAAACAGAAGCTTTTTGGTAGATAGCAATAAACACCTCATGATAATATTAATCTGTGTTTCCCAGATTTAGCTTTTCACATATCCTTTCACTATACTGTCCACAGCTGACTACCTTCTGTGCTCTTAACATTTTTCTTTAAACTGATTTGATTTTTACCTAAATATATATATATTTTAAAAGACATCTTATGTCATTCCCAAAATGGGAAAAACAATATTATTTCCATAAGGTGAAAGTAACTTCAAAAATAAGTGCCAGGAAGACCAAACAATGTTATTAACTTTTAGCTCAACTCTTTTGCTCCACAAAAGCTCTGTACCTGGGCCTGTTCTTATTAAAGAGTTGTTATAATTTTCAAGTAAAAACCATTTTTATTGATTTAATTAGAAGGATTATGGAATAAATTTCTCAATGTTCTATGCTATTGAGTCCTTGTACTATTTTGTGTATCACTGTGGTACACATCTCACACTGGGGTAGAGTTTAAGTGTGTACAATGCGCTGTGTTGGTAATGTCTTCTATGATCTTCCAAATCCTACTTTTCTTTGGAGTGGAGTCAAGTGCTGTTTGACTCTTGGTCTTCCCAACTACCAGAGTGCTTTTCCTTACAACCATCTGTTATGTAACAAACCTAGCAATCGAGGGCAGTTTCACTCCCATTCTTCGCTCCTTGAACAGCCCCAATTGTTTCCCTCATCCTCTTATTCTCCACCCTTCTTTGATCCATTCTTTGCCCTGGGGGTTACCACCTAAAGACTGGTTCAGATTCAGCTAAAAAAAGAAGCAACAGCAGAAGATGGAAGCTCCAGAGGAGAGTGGCAAGGATATTTCCTATCCCACTCTCTTCTTGCTTGGTGAAGTATTTCTAACAGTATCCTTACCCGTCTATAACAGTGGCACCTGCTGAGGGCCCTATTCCCATGGTTCTAGCTTTTACTGGCTTCTATGAACATTATTTCCTTACTTTGCTCTTTTGGGACTAGAGATGATGATAATGGTGTCCTCTTGAGGATGAATCAACGATGATTTAACATTCCTTGGTTGATCCCCTAGTCCTAGTGACACTTCTGTAATATTTTCTTATTAAAATATCTCCATTTATACCATCTAAATTGGAAACATTTTTTGTTTCTTGCCAGGTTCTGTGTGAAACAGGTGAAAACTTACTTTTCGCTGCATTTACATTTGAACATGTGTTACTACCTATTCAAAAAATACAAATAATATGTCAAAGAAATAACAATATAATACATCAAAACATGTGTGGAACACAGCCAAAGCAGTGCATAAAGGGAAATTTTTAGCTTTAAAAGAAGAAAGTTTGAGAATTAATAATCAAAGTGTTCATCCAATAAAGACAAGACAGAAATTAATGAAATAGAAACAGAGGTAAAAATAAAACAGAAATAAAATGATAAGTTTGTTGAAAAGATAAATAAAATTGATAAACCTTAAGCATATGATCAAGAAGAAAAAAACACAAATTACCAATGCCAGGAATGGAAAAAAGAGGACATAACTACAGATCTTAAATATTAAAAAATTTTAGGAGGGTAGTATAACAACTTTATGCCAAAAAATAAAATAAAATAAAATAGCAATATAGTTGAAATGGGCAAATTCCTTGAGAAACATAAATTACTTAAAAGTGACAGATAGAAAATAGGAAAGATAAAAGACCTATATTGATTAATGATTAAAGAAGTTGAATCTGCAATTAAAAACTTCTGTTCTCCCCAACTCCCTCTCTCCCTCCTCCACAAAAAAATGCTGCATTCCCAGATAGCTTTATTCATAATTTTTTCCTGAATATTGAAGAAAGAATTAATACTCTTTTAGAGAGGAAAGAAGAACCAATTCTAAACTAGTTTTATAAGGCTAGCATAACCCTGATACCAAAAACTACCAGGGATATTATAAGAAAGGAATGTTATGGGCCATTAAGTCTTAAGAGTAAAGACACTAAAATCCTAAACAAAAAAATATTAGTAAATTGAATCCAGTGATAAATAAGAAAGATTATACATTATGACCAAGTGAAGTTTTATAAAGTTGAAAAATTGATTTAATACCCAGAAATCAACTTAATTAATCAAATTAACAGTATAAAGAAGAAGAATCATAAGAATACCTTAATATATTTGGAAAGACCATTTAACAAAATTCGACAGTCATTCATGATAAAATATTTTAGCAAACTAGAGTTAGAAGGAAACTTCCTTAACCTTATAAAGAGTACCTATAAAAGAAACAGAGCTAATATTAAATAAATATTAAAATACTGAACTCCTTACCCCTAAGGCCAGAAACAAGACAAGGATGTCCACTACCACCATTTCTATCAAACATTATGTTGGAGGATCTAACAAGTGCATTGAGCCAGAAAAAAAAATTAAAAGATATAAAGACTGGAAAAGAAGATGTGACACTTTTTATTCACAGATGGTATAATTCTCTCTATATAGAAGTATCCAGCAATCTTGCTATTGGATTAGACCATTCAATATTGTTAAGATGTCAATTCTCCCTAGATTAATCTACAGATTTGATGTAATCCCAATCAAAATTCCAGTTAATTTTTTGTGTGTGGAAATTTATAATATTTATATTGAAATGCAAATGATCTAGTACAGGCAAGACAATCTTGAAGAAAAAGCACAAAAGTTGAAAGGTTTGCACTATTCAATTTCAAGATTTATTATAAAGCTACAGTGTTTTAAACTGTGTGATATTTGCCTGAGGATAAGCAAATAAGTCAATAAACTAGAGAGTCCAGAAATATATCCACATATATACAGTTACTTCATGTGCAATAAAAACACAATTACAAAAGGACAATCTTTTTAATAACAATGTATACCCATATCTATTATATAACCATCTGGAAAAGATTAACATTGCCTCTTACCTCATATCAAATACAAATTATTAATATGAGATTGATAGTAGACCTATATGTGAAGGATGAAATAATAAAGCTTCTAGAAGAAACATAGGAGAATATTTCCATGAACTTGGATTAAGGAAAGTTAACTAAACAAAACACAAAAATATCAATAAATTGGGCATAATTAAAATTAAGAACTTTTGCTCAACAAAGGTCAGACACCCATAAGGGAATGAAAAAGCAAGCCATAGCCAAGGAGAATATATCCACAATGCACATATCTAACAAAATACTTGTACCCGTATGTATAAAGGACTTCTAAAAATTAGCAGTATAATGGAGAAACACCTGAAAAAAAAATGGGCAAAAGACTTGAATAGAAATCTCACAAAAGAGAATATCTGAATAGCTAATAAGTAAATGAAAAAGTTATCAACATTATTATTCGCCAGGCAAATGCAAGTTAAAACCACAATGAGATAACCCATCAAAATGGGTTATACATCTATTAGAATGACTAAATTTATAGTCTGATGATATAAATTATTATTGAGTAGGATCAATCAACTGGAATTCTAATATAGTGCTAGTAAGATTATAAATCCCTACAACATCTAGAAAGCTATTTAGCATTTTATACTAAAGCTAAATATATAACTATCCTATTATCCAGCAATCCTACTCTAGGTATATACCTAAGAGGAATGAAGCCTGTGTCTGCTAGAAGAATGTTCATAGAAGATTTTTTATAATAACCCAAAACTCGGAACAACCCAAATATCCATTGACAAAAGAATAGGTATATAAATTCAGGCCTATTCATACAATAAATGCTAAATAGTAATTTAAAAAAAATACCTAAAACAACAAGACAGAAAATCACAAATATTAGCTGAGCAAAAGAACACAGATACACAAATAGTATACATTGTATGATTCCATTTACATGAAATTCAAGAAGAGAAAATAGTGTACTTCATTTTATAGCAATTAATCTCAAATGTACACAAAAGTTGCACTTATATAGTACACAAAGATAAAGTAATCTCTGCTCTTTAAATGGACGTGATCAAAGGAATCAATTATACCAACCATCTGAACACAATGCCTTATAATCTAATCACTATCTAATGTGGGAGGCTGAGTAGGAGTGTGATGTTCTTAGAGATTTATAAAAAGCCAAAAAAATAAGCCCCAGCAAACATTATGTATCAAATCCCTGTGGTGGAATAATATTTTAAGATATTAACCACTACGCCTGCACCCGGCCCCAGGATTTTCCCAGGGCTCTTCCTCCCACTCAACCTCAGTATACTCAGCCTCCAGGCAGGAGCAACGCAGCAAGAGGCAAAGAAGCCTTTGTAGTTCTAAAAGCCTAACCCACAGCAGGGACCAGAATGAACACAGGGCACAGGACAAATGATTCCAAAGAATACATGACTCAGAGCCAGCCTTTTCCACCCTCAAAACTAGCTTTACACACTTTCCTGGATTGATGGGAGCAGAGGAGTGGAGGGAAATATAACAAGCTAGACCCCCAGAGAGGTGCCTTGCCTGGTTGGGTGGAAGTGGGGGATTGATAGAAACTCCAGAGAGTTTTCAAGGGTCCAAGGGCAGAGGACATCTATTCTTGCTTTTAGCGCAGAACCTAAGGGGTGATAAACCTCTCCAATTTATCCTGCACTGGGCGGGAAATAGGAGTAATGAGTGAAAATGGTTACTTGCAGTATCTAGGTTGGTGGGCCTGCAGTGGCCTCATAGAATTCCCTCTTGCTCCCAAGAAAAAAAGCAAGATGCAACAGAAAGTGGACCCAAGAGTAGGCTGAGAGAAGCAAAAAGAGCCACACTTGGAGAGGCCCAGAGGTCACAATCAGGGATGAGATAAGAGCACACATGTGGACCAAGGAAGAGATGCCAGCCTAGTAGATGGTTATCAAGATGCAGATGTCTTTCCCAAAGCTGTGACTTGACTAAGACTCCTGGAACTTAGACTCAACTTCAGAGAAAAGGAGACCCCTAAATTAAACAAGATTGTTTCAACCACCAGACAGGATGAAAACTAAAATATGAATACAGTTAAAGAAAAACAAAGTAAATTATGTTTCTTGCACAAGTGTGTTTTGTCCTGAGGTTTGTACACCTTATGCTTTTTTAGAGATCAAGCTTTTGGTTTAGTGTATTCTAATTCTCTGCTTATCAGATTCTCAACAAAAATTATCTGGAAACTCTGGGTTTTCCTAGTCAAAATCCAACCACTGCTTCCAGCTCTAGGACACTGTGAAGTCCAGAAGAATGGGCTTCACAGTGTCCTAGAGAGAAGAATCGCTCACTTTTGGAATTTGTGGCAACAAAAAAGTATAAACGTATAAGAATTCTCGAGTTTCCTCTCCCAAGGATTCTGCCTTTCCTCTTCCTCATTAATCATTTAGTGGCCTCTGAGAGGGATTTGCCTTTGTCAGAGAGGTTCTCCAGAGGGTTTTCTACAGCAGAATTGAGAAGCAAAGGGAAAAGTAAAGGAAGAAGGAAAAAAAGTCCTGGGGGAGGAGTTTGTTGTTGTTGTTAGAGTGTTTGCAGATGTTGGAGCGAGTGGATGCAGAGGAAAAGGTAGCTTTACAAATTATTGCTATAGCCTTTACTATGTTTAAATAGTAAAAACTGCAGCCATTTTGAAATTACTTTGAGATTATTGAAATTGTACCGCTGTTGGATCACAATGATATAGCAGCCAGAGTTCTTAATAGGAAGCAACAGCAAGCCATCCACTTTGGCAGATTTAAA
The DNA here is from genome assembly GCA_028627145.1 of Eidolon dupreanum. Classification (NCBI taxonomy): domain Eukaryota; kingdom Metazoa; phylum Chordata; class Mammalia; order Chiroptera; family Pteropodidae; genus Eidolon; species Eidolon dupreanum. The sequence continues at coordinate 73,270,694 of CM053507.1, read as the reverse complement.
GCTGAAATGACATTTATTAAAAGGATTTAGGGTAGCTCACAGAAATTGCAGGAAAGCAAAAGTGGGTTTGGGACTATATATTTAGAAGGATCCTAAAACCTCACCACAGGTCTTTTTACAAGGCTATCACATGGCCCATCTCCATTCTCCTTTCCTTCACCGATTTTGGCCCCAAGTCTGGGGTGGGTGTGACTGAGAGGGCGTGTCTAGGTTATGTGCTGAAATCTGGGAAAGTATATAATTTTCAGGTTCTGCGGTGGGTGGTAGGCTTTCTCAGACACATTGACCCAAAAAGGAGGAGGAATTTCTCCAGACATTAGGGGAGGTCATAGGCTGGGGAGCCAGGAGGATGGCACTTGTCTACCACTAGGATCAACTACCTCATAAGCCTTGACTATAGCTCTAGGTTTTTTCTTTAGTGCTAGTTGAAAATGCAGATTGTTTCTCTCTTCCTCTTGCTACTGAATCAGAATCTATGAGAATGAGGTCTTGGAACTAGCATTTATAAACCAGCACCCCAAGTGATTTTTATGTACCTCAAGCTTAATATATACCTCTATCAGTTCATAGGTACACCTGATAATCACTCTGAAAATCAGCATTTGTGAGAAGCCTTGTTGCCCTCCTATCCAGGAAGAAAGTGTAACTGTCCTTTGTAGGGTGTCCAGTCTATGGCTTTAAAGTGTAACGAGTATTGTTTTGACTCCCAGTTCTACCCTGTATAGCTGTGAGACTTAAAAAGTTGCCTCATATCTCTGAGCCTTACTTCATCTGTAAAATAGGATAACAGTAGTATGAACCTATATTAGTTGAGGTAGGACAGGCTATGCTACTGTAACAAACAGCCCCAAATCCTGATGGCCTAGTTAGTAAAAGTTTGTTTCTTATTCCATAGGTGGATGTAGATGGATGATTTTCCTGGATAGCTCTCTGAGCATCTGAGCTCCTTTCGTTGGGCCCAACTTGGAGTCCTTTGCTTGCATTTGGGTACATGAAGAGAAAGCAAAAAAAAAAAAAAGACTGTAGGAGGTTGGAAGGGAGCACATAGCTTCTGCCCACATTCTATCTGCCAGAAGTCTGTTGTATGACCAACCTGACTACAGAGGAAGCTGGGAAATGTTGGCAAACACACAGATTTGGCAGAACACCGATTGTTTCAAACACAACCACCTCATAAGGTTGTCATGAGGACCGAACGAGCAACATGTATGAAGCACCTACAGATATTTTTTCATTCCATTTTAGCTAGATTTTCTTGGGTTTTGTTTCTGCTTTAAGGGAGGCAATGCCAGATGGCAGAGTTTTTATGGTTTTAGTTACCACAAATGAAGCATGCACATGAGCTGTCTATTCATTGTCTTCCCCGAGCAGCCTGGCATTGGGATTGGTGACTCTGATGTCCAACTGGCTGCTCTTTCCACGATGGCTTTGTGATTCTTGGAGGAAACAGTTTTGAGCAGTTTCAGCACAGTAAGATCTGTTGCACATTAACAGTACTTCTAGCTATATGATGTTGTGAACCAAGAACTTTCTGGAAGCCACTAGGAAGCATGTGCTTTGTCTTCTCATTGTTTCCATAACCAATGTTGGGCATCATGGTGTGACCCTTGAATCTTTTCTGCACCTTGTTGTCAATGTCTCTGGTTTCTGCCAGTTACAGTTAATGTTGGCATATCGGTCTTACTGGTGCTGGATGAACTTCCTGGTCCATTTTCGATGCTCTTGGGCTTAGGAGAGTTCTGAGGGCAACCATGACTCCAAATAGGAGATGGCTGCCACCTCTGTAGGCAGCACCCAGGAAGAAGGACAGGAAGGTGATTTACTTGTTAGTTTTTTTAAAATAACAATGGATATAAAATTAATAGGCATTCATTATAGAAAAATTATATAGTACACATAAGCAAAAGAATAAAACAAAGACTTCCTAAATTCTCATCACCTAAAGATAATAGCTACAAAAAATGAGCCTTTTATTTCTTTTACAAAAGTAAGATTTTGTTGTTCACATCAATTTAGATGTTTTTTTTTTCTTTAACATGATATAGTACAGCCCGTTTGGGTTGTCATTACATATACTTCCACATCATTGTTCTCAATAACTGTGTGGTAGTGAGTGTTACAGATGTACCATAGTGTTTTTAAAAAAACTTTGCCTATTGTTGGGCATTCTTACCACCATAATCAACACCGCGATGAACATTTTATGCTAAATCTTTGCTCATTTCCTTGGCTATTTCATTATTAACCTGGGGTTTCTCACTTCCTTTAGCTCTCTGTGTTGGAGTTGAGCATACACAGCAGAGAACACATGGCTGGTCATGCTGGTCATTTAATAAACCATGCAGACTAGAATCAGTGGAACAGGTTGGGTTTACTGCTATAAAAACCAGCCAACCCTAGCTCTGACTCTTAAAATTATTCCTGTTCCCTGGAGCTTATGTGCGCACACACACACACACACACACACACACACACACACACACACAGCTCCTACTCAAACATTCTCTGGCATACATATTGAGGTAACTGCCTCATGCATTACCTCATATTCATAAGAGAATAAACTGTCATCTTTGCCTGAGTCAAGAGGAGCCCCTGGCAGCATGGGGTATGTTACTATTTATATAACATGTTTTGTACATGCTAAGAGGTGCCAAATGTATTAAGTTGATGAGGGTAATTTGCACAATAATATAGGATCAAGATATAAAATTATTTAAAGTACTTTTTTTGTACAATGAATCTTCTATTACATAAAATCTATAGATCAGCTTCCAAAGAGAATTTTCAAAAATAGGGCAAAAAACTTTCATAAGAACTATTCCTCTCCTGTCAGAACTTTTCTTATTTTTACCCCTAGTTAAACAGGGCTCAGACAGAGGTCAGTAAAGCTCTGCAATGATTGTGCCGCCCTCTATTTTTAAAACGCCTCAGCTCCTTGGTTGCTTACACAGGATGATTTACATAAAATTTTCTTGTCCCACCGAGTTGGTCCCCAAATCTTCCTCTGCAGCTTTATCCCCTGCTTGTCCCTCCTTTCTTAATGATCCACTATGGATTATAACACTTTATAATTAGTTTAAATATCTGTCTCTCTTTCCCCATAACTTATCTTTTGAATCACAAGATCCTGTCCCTTTCCTCTGCCTACATCTAAGAACCTAGTAGCTGGCACACAGCAAGCAATAAATAAATGTTTGTCATTAATAATAGCTAACATATGATAAGAAGTGCTAGCACTTATTATATTCTAAGAGTTTTACATGTGTTATCTTCTTTAATCCTCACAACAATCCATGAGTTTGGTGCTATTATTATCCCTGTTTCATGGATGGGGAAACTAGGCTTGGAGGTTAAGCACCTTGCCCAGGATTACAAAAATCAGCAGATAGTAGGACTGGAATTTAAACCCAGGCAGTAAGGCTCCATAATTCTGGTTCTGACCTATAATGAATAAATTCATTGTAGAATATAGTTGTGTTAACCATGTCATTGGGACAGAGACCACATGTGGGGAAGTAGTTCAGTTTTCTTGATAGGTATAAAGGCTCCATAGACCAGCTACATCTATTTAAATTCTATTTTCACCACTTAGTAGCTTTGTGAGTTTTGGAAAGTTACTTAAATTTTCTAAGCCTCTATTTTCTCATCTGTAAAATGCGGATAAAAGTGGCCCCATCCCGATAAGATTATAGTGAACATTAAATGATATAATCCTTATTAAGTGTTTGGCATATCATAAGAGCTCAATAAATACTGTATTCACAAAGCTATTATTACCAGATCATAAGATTCATGCTTACTGTTATTTCCTGTCCTGGAGTGAATATTTCAAATGCTTTGGCAAAACAGGACAATCATTCCCTAGTCACCTGCTTTGCGCACAAGTCTGTACATGTGCGTGTATTGGTCACATTATATGAATATAAAATGACAAAGTTCCTAATCCACCTAAAAGGCCTTCCACAGTGTGCTCTGCACTCGCCATATGTGTTCTAGCTTTCCAGGTCAGCACCAAAGAGGGCTTCATAGTCACTACTGCACAATAGCTTTCAGGGACCCTCTAATTCCAATATTCCATGAGTCAAAGATTAAGGCCTCAGGTAATCATGAAAGCTTGGGAGTAGCGTAAGGCTTGGAGGTAGCTCCATCCAGAACCCATCAGCTAGTAAGATGTAGCATCAACCCCACAAGCCTGTTTGGGCTCAGCCTTCCAGAGACTAAATTCTCACTGGATTCTTCTCCCACCAGAAAGAAGCTGGGTAAGATTTACCCATGACCTCATATCTCCTCTTGTTTTATTTCTAGTAGGGTCTAGGCAGCTGTGCTCTGAAAATATAGCTCTGACTAGAAGAAATATGATCTCCTTTCTTTCATCACCAAAGTTCCAAGTTAAAGCCAAAAGTAAACTGAACTTCTGAAAAGGGAAGGGAGAAATCAGCTAGCACAATTCAGAAGAGTGCTTGGAGAAAGAGCAAGGCAGAGTAAACAGCATAAAAGTTTCTCAAAAATGAGGCGTCCCTGGGCAACGGTGACAACCAATACATGCAGAGCCTCCAGCTTGCACAAGCAGGGAGTTCAGCTCCTCTACCCCAAAGACCAGCCTAACTCAGCCTTCAGTATTAGTCAGACTTGGTGAAGAAAGGATTTAGAGGACATTGTAGTCTACCTGGGATCAGGTGAATTAGTAGAGGGTATGAGGCTCCAACTGTTTCTTCTGTTTTTTTTTTTTTTTTTTTTCAGAGAAAGTGGCTGTTGAGAGGGGTGCATAGGCTCATAGAATGTTAGTGTTGGAAAGAATCTACCCAGCTGTGCCCCCCCATTTTACCTGAGGAGAAACTAAGGGTCAGAGTGAATGATTTGCCCAGGTCACAGGTCACAAAGTTCACCTGTGGCAGAGCATGACTGCTAGTCCATCGTCCTATTCTGTCACCCTCATGATAACACTTCCTGCCTCCTGCAGCTGACTTACCCATAGCCATTTCATCCTACCTAGTATTCATGCTTGTTAAGATGCAGGCTAATGTCGAAGCTGTAACACCCCTGGTGTGCTGCAGAGTGGAAAAGAGGATATATGATAGAGTTTCATAGGAAATATGACGTCTGTTTTTCTTCTTACTTGTGGAAGTCAATTTCATTTTGGACTCCATATATGGAGTTCATTTTCCACCCAAAGGAGAGACCACAGGGATCCCAAATCAGGGCTATACCACCCAGGGAGGAGCTTTAGGTAATTGGACAGATGGAGGGGGCAATAAATTTACTAAACACTTGATGTAGCCATTCTTTTACTGCATGTGGCTAATGATTATCAACATTTTCTTAGTAAGAAAAGAAAAAGAGAATCATTATCAGAGGTCTTCAGAACTTTTGAGTGTGTACCGTATGCAGGCAGTATTATTTAATCCTCAACAACAACACCAGGTAGTTACTGTTATTCCCATTTTAAAGAAGAGGAAATTGAGGCATGGAAATTTGTCCAAAGTCTTTCAAATAGTAAATAATCTGATTCCAGAACCTGACTCTTCATCATGCTTTTGTTAACTCTCTTGTAAAACTATACATTTTTCCTTTATAGCATGAGTTTAGTCATCTTTATCTAGTTCTGCTCTCTTTATCAAGTACTAAATTAAAGTATCCATCCTAGTATTGTTATTGATTAATACCTGAAACAAATCTGTTGGTAACAGTTGAGATGCTGGTGTTCAGTTAAACTGCAGTCCTTACAAAATACTGCTTTGATATGATTTTTTTTCTGTTTGAATCTGCTACATGCTACATAACTACTGTGAGAATGTTGGTATATTTCTTTCCTGTCATTTTCTTTTTTAGTTAACATGTATAGGGGAGGAAAAACTTTCTCCCCTATTCTTCTATATTCAGTGCTGAAGAAACTGCAATTTAGACTGACAAAAGACAGATTAACAGGAGAATATAAGTGTTTACTTATGTGTGCAATGTGTATAGACACTGGGGAACTCAGTAATGAGTAACTTAAAGAGGTGGTTAGAATTGGGGGCTTATATACCATCTTAACAAAGAATGATACATTTGTAGAGAAGTGCAAAACAAAGGAAATGGGGTTTGGGCTCCTAGAGGCAGTAAATTGTGGGAGGGTAAACATATGGGTAAACTAATGAAGTATAATAATTATTTCAGTAAGATTTTTTGTGCAGACTCATTTCAATGCCACTTTCTGTCTTCAGTGATAATGACTGTTCTCTTCCTGGTCTAGGAGAGGGGAGGGGGAACTCCATCAAAAAGGAAAATTTACATCCTGCATTTGGACAGATTGAGGAGGGCACAGAGCTCTTTCCATGTTTGCTGCTTCTTAATCGTCTTCAGCTCAAAACAATTCTTAAGCTAAAGTGGAATATTTGGGGTGGCATATTTGGGCCCCCTTCACAATAAAAAACTGCAGGGCACATTCAACTTCTTAACTGTCTCCTTGTCTCCCTCGCATTCTGTAATGTATTGTTGGGTGTGGCTATGTAGTCTTATAACTACCATTTTTAAAGAATAAATAACATTTCATTGAGTAAGTATCATTATTTGCTCATGATGATAAATAAATAGAGTACATAAAGTCTTATTATGAGGTATTTGGACTCTTTCCTAACGTCTTATGTTATCAATAACTGCATCTTTTCTTTACTTACTAGATATATTTTATTCTAGTTTAGTTAAGTTTTGATTATCTTAAGGAGGCTCAAACCATGGTTTATATCGTTGTGACTTAAGGTAGGAAGAGTTTAAGGAAATGTAGATGGGCCACAAGCCAACCCAGAAGCCTCAGTAAGTTCAGTACACAACATGAAAGGCCTGCATAAATCAGTAACAACAAGAGGAGTGAGTTGCCACATCAACCAAGAGAATATGTACAAGTGATTTAGGAAGGTTGGGAACATCACCAGGCCTTATACTTACTTAAAAGGATAGCTTGGGATTTTTAAAATGTGAGATACTGATAAATGCTTTATATATCTCCTGCTATATGAGATTCAAAAAAAAGAGTGGTATTTTCCTTTCAGTCTGTCCCAGTGGTATTCAGAGTTTGAGCTGCATGCCTCCCGGGGCCTGAACAGCTTTCCTCATTCTAGGCACCCAGAAGGACCCCTCACCACCCCTTTTGCCTTCTTGTTGAGGAGGTGGGAACCCATTTTGCTCAATTACATTTTTACTGGACCCTTTGGATTCCTGTAGACATTTGAACTTGTGAACCCCATTCTGGGAAGTCATGATCAAATCTTGGCAGTCTCTCTTACCTCCTTGCCCATCCACACAGTAAATTCAGTTGCCAAATTCTTTTAAATGAGTATCTCTTCTCCAGTACTCCTGCTCCTGCCCTAAACTTTATCCACATTACATTACCTCTTGCTTTGTCTATTGTAATATCCTATTTGGCCTCCCTGCTTCTAGTTTTTCCTCATTTCAATTCATCCTACATATCACTGCCAGAGATTGTTTATGTCCCTAAAGTAACACCACGTTTTGACCCTAATAATCTACTGTCTCTAAGTTGCTTGATGAATTAAGTACAAACTATTCTAACAAGATATTCAAGGCCCTCTACAGAATGTCCATGTAGCAAAGGCTGCTAATTCGTCCTTTCCTTCCTCTTTAATAAGAGACACTCTTTCTCTACTGAATGTTAGCAAGACATATGCTGCTCTGAATAAAGACTACATTTTCTAGCCTCTCTTTTAGTTAGGTCACGTGACTTAATTCTGCCAATGAGATGTAAGAAGTGACAGAACTTCTGGGAAGTATCTTAGGGAAAGACCCAGGCCTTTTGCCCTCCTCCTCCTTCTTGCTGGCTGGGATGCAGATGTGGTGGCTGAAACTCAAGTAGCCATCTTGAACAATAGAGGAAAGCCACATGCTGAAGATGACAGAGCCTATTTCCATGGCCTGGTGGAGCACGTCAGTCCTGAATTGACTATCTTGGGACTTCTTTTATAAAAGAAAAAAAATAAACTTCAATTTTCATTTGTTTTATTGTACTTTTCCAAATATGCATTTTAACAGCTATATTGAGGTATAATGGATATACAAAAAACTGTACATATTTAATGTATACAATTTTATGAGTTTGGATGTATGCATACACTTATGCAACCATCACTGCAATCAAGGTAACAGATATGTCCATCATCTCCAAAAGTCTCCTGTAACTCATTGTTGTAAAAATACTTAACATGATATCTATCCTCAAGAAATTTTAAGTACACAATATGGTATTGTTAACTGTGGCCACAATGTTGTACAGTAGATTGCTACAAAATGTTCATCTTGCATAAGTGAAACTTTATACCAGTTGAACAACTCTCCATTTTCCCCTCCCCAACTACCATTCTGTTCTGTTTCTATAAGTTTAGTTATTTTATACACCTTATTTAAGCAAAATCATTCAGTATTTGACCTACTAGCTAATATCATATGGATAATATCCTCCAGGTTTATCTATGTCGTCACGTGTGACAGGATTTCCTTTTATAAAATGTGGAATAATATTTCATTGTATAAATATACCATTGTTTACCCATTCATCTGTTGAAGACATTTGGGTTATTTTCATATCTTGTGAATAGTGCTATAACGAACCTGGGAGTACAGATATCTCTTTGAGATCCTGAATTCAATTATATACCCAGCAGTGGGATTGCTGTCCAAATGTGCATTTTTAATAACTATTTATTGAGATATAATTCAAATTTCTCCTTTTAAAACTGCCAACTTCTCATAGATTTGTCCCCTATCCTTTGAACCCATAATTGGCTTATTTATTTATTATGGTTGGCCCTGTTTAGTAATTATTATGTACCACTCATATCTCCTCTACTCATATCCTATAGTACCTGGCACTTTAAGGAGCACAATTGTTTATTTCTTCAATTAAGACTTGGTGTGTTGATTATATTTATAAACATGAAAATATAGGTTAAGTTTAAATTTCAAGCTGAGCAAAAATCAAATAGTATATTTGAGAAACCTATGTATATTTGGCTTATTCCTAGAGAATGAATATTCAAGGCAAAGCATTAAATTTGAAGATATTTAACAACGTTAACAATAGCATTGAAACAGGATGTGAATTAATAAAATTGTCAATTGTTCTTTCATTATGTAGATTTTAGTCAGGGTCCTGACCTAGAAAAAAAATGGGGCATCTCTTATGGTTAATTAATATTAGTAATCCCATTTTGCAAATGAAGAAACTGAAGCCCAGAATAAAAAACTATTATTTCAGGAAATGGTACCTCGTTATTTAATATTACCTAAAGATTTTAATCATAATCAGTTTCCTGCAGTTATGAGGATCTTTCTTCCCCTACATTAATCAACACTTCTCAAAATGTGATGTATAGAAGACTACAGATGCTCGATTAATGTATGGATTCTAGGCCCCAACTCTATGCCTATGAATTAGAATCTCTGGAGATGGGGCCCTGGAGTCTGCATTTTTCAAAGCTCCTCAGAAGATTTTTTTATGCACACTGGAGTTTGAGAAACTCAACTCTCCATAATTAATGATACATTAAACCAGAGGATCTCAGCTCTAGCTAAGCATCAGCCCTGTTCCTGCACCCCATCTGGAGAGATTTTGAAGCAGTCAACTTTGAAGACTACTCCATTCTACTCTCACTTAATCAAGTGTCAACCATCCAGAGGTTTGGAATACAGTTGACCCTTAACACAGTTTTGAACTGCACATGTCTACTTCTATGTAAATTTTTTCAATAAATATACAGTCAACCTTCCATATCCACAAGTTTCACATTTGCAGATTCTACCACTCACAGATTAAAAACAGTAGGTATTTTCAATCCTCAGTTAGGAATCCTTGGATGTGGAGGGCCAACCGTATGTATTTTCCTACACCGTTTTATATAAAGGACTCAAGCATCTACAGATTTTGGTATGGGGGTCAGTCTTGGAAGCAATCTCCCCAAAGATACCTAGGGACAACTGAAGTTTTGGGGAGTCAAAAGTTAAACTGGAATTGTCAACTCGTGGGGGTCAGTGTCCTTAAGTTTTGCATTGTTCAAGGGTCAACTGTAATTGTATAGTGGACTATGCATTTGGATGAAAATTCAGTAAAAGATTTTTTTAAAGATCTAAAAGATCACCTAAGGCATTGAAAATAGAAAAGATTCCTGTATGTTCTTCATGCTAAGCCAGTCCAGCCATGGAAGAAAGTTGGAATATTATATTTGAAAAGATTTTCAACAGGATTATATCAACTTCCCAAAAGAGCACCAGACAAACCCGTTAATCAAAAACAAACAAACAAACAAACAAACAAACAAACAAACAGAAAAAAAAAGCTTCTTAGCCTAGTAAGAGAGAATATATCACCTCAACATCCAGGTTGTGTCTCAAAGGGAGAAAGTTGAGAGGATATTTAGAGAATTTTAAGGCCTGGAATGAATGACTTTAAGGCAAGGCTTGGGCTGGGCAGAGTTTATAACACAATAGCTATGGATTGTTGAGCATGGGGAGGAGAGGATGTTAAAGCTATTATTGATGGCAAGCTGTTACTCTTGGTAAGTCATTTAAACTGGTTCTTACTCTCTAGGAGCAAGTATTTCCTGGAGCAAGTAGGTCGATTATTTGGTCTGGTCTTAGGATTATTACACACAGGAGAAAAGTATGTTTGTTTCTATTCTAATTGAAGTGAAAATATTTGCACTGAAGCCTCAATTTTTCATAAAAATCCACTTTCCAGATTTTAAGTTCTGTGAACACTGTGGTAGAAATCAATTAACATTTGTACTTTATTTAACAATTTACAGAAAGAATTCATACACATTGCATCTTTTGATACAGTTTGTGAAGTAGTTAAGCCAGGTAACTTAATATTCCCATTTTACAGATGAGAAATAAAAACACAGGGAAGTTACATAATTTGCCCTAAAAAATAAGTGCTTTAGCTAAGAACTGAACCCTGGTGTTACCAGAGTGATTGGAGTTCCAGTAACACATCACTAGGTCCTTTTCACTGCTGAAGAAATGAATTTCAACTCAGTAAATATGAGAAATATTTGTTTATTAAAAACACAGTATGGTAGAAGACAGGTCAAGCCTAAAATCGGCTAGCCACATGGAAATGAGGTTACGTACCCCTAAGGGAGGGTATGGGTTTCAGCCAGGGAAAATGGAGAGCTGTAACCCCAGGGGAGGGAAAGGTCTGCATTATATTAGGGGAGTCGTGATAGGGTGGTCCCAAAGGCATTCCTAGGTGACTGGCAAGTGAGGTCATCTCGATTGACATCTGGCTGCTATATAACTTTGCCTAGTGCTCATGTGCTTACCCAGAATTGGGTCTCTTATAATTAGATACATGAACTTCCAGCCATAGTCATGAGATTATAATGATGGTATAATGAGGCTGAAATTAGGGGCAGTACTTTCTGCGCCTGCGTTTGTAGCCAGACTAGGCCAGATTAGGTCAGCTAAAACTATGATCTTCTTTTCCTTTGTCTCTGGGAATGCAGGAGGTTTCTCTAACTACCAGTAGGGTGTTCTTTGGGCAGCCTCTAGGCAGGGTCCCTATTCCTTTGTTCTCATGTTGCTCATGTCTGGCTAGCTACTTAACACTGGTTTTCAGACTCCAAAATCCATACTCTTAAATATTACCACAAACAGGTTTTATTATGTTACACTGGAGACTTTAAAAAAAAGAGAGAAAAGAAAAAAGTGCTGAGGAAACTGGGGATATCCCTTACAGTTAGTTGAATGTAATTTGATTATAAGAATAATTAAGAGGTATAACTATAGAGAAGTTATAAAGAAGGAGCTATAACTAGTCAACAGTAGAGTGGTAATTAGCAAAGTATAAATCAACTGAGATATGAGAAATAAACGATGTCTTCTTGAACACAAAAAGCACTGAATAGTACTTTTGTCTTGGTTGCTATTAGCTGTTTAATGCAGACAGCTTAGAAGGAAGTCCTGGGGGTTCCAAAATATATACTCTTACAGAGTTAAATGTGTTTTCAAGTACACAAAGTCCCCACCCCCTCCCACCAAGGCTGACCAGGAAGTTATAAAGCTTTTCAAGTGGAAACTTACTGGTGGGGCTTAATGAGCCATGTCACTTCTATTAATGACATGAAATATACCATATTTCCAAATGTCTCTCTAAATTACAGATTTATCTAAATGAGTCTTTTCAGATAAATAAATACCATAATTCCTTTTGGACTAGAAAAGTACATTCTATGATGAGCTGGGGAAAAAGTTCACAAAGTCAAATAAGGAATATGTCATGGATATAATGTGTATAACACATATAAAGAACTATCTCTTGGAAACTGAATGTCCAAATAGATTAAGTAAATATCCACTACTGCTTGAAGAATGGAAAAAATCAATTGTCTCATGTGCTTTCTCAAGTGGAGCCTAAAGTAGAGGCTCTCAACCCTCACTGTACATTACAATCATATGACAATACAATTCCTGATGTTCAAGCCTCACCCCAGCCCATGTAGGGTTTTACTTTCCCCAGGTGATTCTAAATGTGTGGCTAGAATTTAGAAACAGCGTTCTAAATCAGTGGTGTTCAAAGTGTGGTCATAGACCAGCGGCATCACCATCACCATCACCTGGGAACTTTTTAGAAATATAAATTCTTCAGCCCCTCTGAATCAGAAATTCTGGGGTAGGACTTAGCAGTCTGCGTTTACACAAGCTCTCCAGGTGATTTTGGTGTATGCTACAGCACTACTAAGAAGCACTGCTCTAAATAAAAGAGCTATATACCTCCACCTGCAGCTTAAGGGAACACAAGCCCAACCTGCCCCAAACACTGCTTGAGACATGTGGCTTTTGTCTAAAGACAGGAGCTACTATTGACACAACATCCAGGCTTCTGATTTTAAGGTGACCAGCGAAGTACCACGTAAATATCAACTGTGGGACTTTAAGGTAGAAGGGGACAACAGAACTGTCTGGCCCTGACTTCAGGGCTGGTCTCATACAGAGCACCTACTGGGACCACTGTCAATGATCGATGGCCAATGTTTGTGGTTTGCCTTCCAGCACACCTTCTGCCCACCAAGATTGTTGTTCGTGGTGGTGGTGCTATTATTTAGAAATGTTAATTTAATATTTTTATGATGTTTTGATTATATACATAAGTCAAACAATAGTGAAAAAGGGAAAAAACTTTATCTCAAGAAAGGATCCAGTATCAATCACTTACACTTTAGTGCAGCTGAGGAATGAAGCCAATGTTAAAGAATATTAACAAATTAAAGTTGCAGAGTCAGTGCCAGAGAAACCTAATATTAATCTTAATTATGTTAATATGTGAAGGTCATTGAAATACATTTATCTGGGCAGAAATTTTGGAATAGGCCTTTCTTAGGAGCTGACACTATTTTCTTAGAGAGAGGAGGCTGTGAGTGGCTGGACACTGGATTGATAGGTTTCATGTCCTTCCCATTGCCTCCATGTGGAGTGTCTTCACTAGTTCCTGTGTTCCTTTTGCCCACAGTGTTTTGTCTGATGGGAGTCTGGCCCCACTAGTATATAAAATTAGGTACCTAACTCTTAGATGATTTATCTGTGTCAGGCCTGTGCAGTGGGGCTCAGACAGCCTCTATTTGTGCATTGTTGGATGATCGGAGGTGGAAGAAATGGAAAAATGTTGGCAAAGAAAATGCAGCGTTTGAACTGAAAACATCTTTGTGACACTGTTCATTTGACCAATGTTTCTTGTTTGGCTTCCCTTGTACAAAGCTCCTGGGAAACCATACCCATTTTAAAAAATCATCGGATTTTGAAAATTGTCCCTAATTGTGGCAACAACAACAACAACAACAACAACAACAACAAAGTTCGGTATTTCACTAAAAGGACTTTAGAATTAGACTAACGAAGAGGTTTTTGAAGGGGTGTGGAAAAAGGAGTTGGAGATTCTTTTCAAACTTGAAATAAAATCTCTAACACAGTGAAGCACGGTGTCTGTCATAATACATATGTAACTTTAAATTTTCTAGTAGTCACATTAAAAAGGGTAAAAAGAAACAGGGAAAACTAATTTTAATAATATGCTTTATTTCATTTACTGTATCCAAAACATGATAATTTCAATATGTAATCAATATAAAATGTCATTAAGATATTTGACATTCTTTGTGTGTTCTAAGTCTTTGAAACAGTGTGCATTGTGTTCTTCTAGCACTTGTCAGCTGAGACTAGCTATATCTCAAGTAATTAATGTGGCCAGTGGCTATTGCAATCGACAGCACAGCTCTTAAGTCTTTCATTACCAAAGGGAAGCAAAGCGTTGTGACTATAAACTACAAGCTTCAGGTCAAAAATTGGTTTATCTGAACCATTCAAATGTAAAGCATTTGGTTTGTCAATAATAATTTCTCCTTTTAGCTGGGAAAACTGGGCCTTCTGGACACAGGCCTTAGGGGCTATCGAATGGAAACAGACTTTCTGCAGGAAAGATCAGCTCCCATTAGCTGTGAGTCCTGGGCATTTTCCTTTCCCTAGGCAGCCAGTGCTTTTCCTCACTTCATAAATTATGACTTTAATTCTTTTTTTATTTCCAACATGTGCTATGTGGCAACTAAGATGTATTTATGAGCCTTGGGAATTTCTGGAATCCAGAAGGAATTCTATCGATAGTATGATGATGAGCAAAGCAGAACGATTTCCATCTGTTCTCTGGGGTAGACGGGCCTGAACCCAGTTATAACTAATTTCTGCATTAATTTAAAAAGCATAAATACAAATAATGTCCTCCTTCACTTCACAATACCTTAGGCTGCTAGGGATCCCAAACGCTTGATCAAAATGACGTAATTCATTCTTGCTCTACAGACTGGCCAATTTTACCTGAATCTGCTTCATTTTGTAAGCTAGAGCTTGTTGCTTCTAAGAAGACATGGAGACAGGAGGCAGGAGGGTAGAGGACTGTTCCCACTCTAGACCAGCCTGCTCCTCCTGTTCCAAGTTCTAAGACTATCTTCACTTCCTGTGCTGAGCCATATTCCCTGCTATTTACAAATGGAACTGAGAGGCATTCACAAAGACTGAAATGCACACAGAAACCCGGTATTTGACTTCAGAGGGCTAGCACTGTCTTTTTTTTTTTTTTTTTTGTCTGCATGAGGGATGGCACCTTGAAATTTTCCAGTCCAAGCCAACTCTGGGACAAATGACCTGCCCCTTGTCAGATTGCCAGCTCAGGCCAAGGCGGCTACTGAACCTGGTCTGCCTAACTCCCAGCAGTCCTCTCCAACAAGCAGCTAACACTTCTAAAAATGTGACATTTTAGCATTCTGTTTATAAAACTGCCAAAGGAACATTTATCATGAGGTGCAAACAAAAGAGGCACTGGAGAGAAATGTTTTTCAACACGTTTGTCAGAACCTTGAAACTTGAATACATCTTGTTACCCTGCGCAGCCCCAAAAATACCATATGAGCACATTTAGGCAGAAGAGGGGCCCTGGAAGGCAGACACATGCTGAGTGAAAACTCAAGCCGAGAAGTCTAGGATGGTTAGGCATGTCAGAATCTGCCATAATTGTGTCCAAGGGATTATTAAAAGAATATGCTGAGGGGAAATTTTTCTGATTACAGCAAGAGACAAGAGTCTAAGAGGTCAAGGAACTGCTGAGTTAAAAATATCCCTGACTGGCTATAGCTGCCCCTAGCATTATATTACATTTCACAGGCCACCCATGACTGGAAAACAAATAGACACTTTCTTCAACAAGATGGTGATAAATCAATTGTTCTCCAGAAGCAGCAGCCACTGAAACATGAATTTAAGAGTATTATGCAGTTTTCTCTAGGGACTTATCCAGCTTGCTGTAAGCCGATTTGTTTTTTGAACCTCTTTGGGGAAATATTAGCATCAGACGTTAATGTTCTGAGTAAAACCTACCATCGGACATTCCTCATTAACTGGGAAAGCCTGAAAATAATCAGAAAGACCTGGCTGCAGCCACCGATGCCAGACAATGTGGAGCCTGCTATCTCATTCCTCCAGTGGCCACAGGCCAGGCCGTTCATGACGCCCTTCGGAAACTAGGAAAATAACCTTCAATCATCCACCTAGTCCTGTGTTATACAGTTCAAGCTCAGAAAGGTGTGGTGTTAACAAGGTGTTCTGAGCACCACAGGAAGCTCTCAACACTGTCAAATGTTTATGGCCAAGGTATGGACCCGCCCACCTTAGAGCCAAGCTCCTCTGGGCCTGTGCTGGACTAGATGCCATTTAGTCATAGAAAATTTGGTAAATAAGACTTTTTATATAACATTTAGAATAGTATTTGGAACATAACAGACACTCAATAAAATTGTGTTGGAGAAAAAAGAAGGAAAGGAAAAAGAAGTCAAGGATACAGATAACTATGACATCAATCTCCTCATTAAAATGCACATAGTTCAGCAGCGGCCACGTGGGGTCCATGAGTCATGAGGTGCTGATGCTGCAGAGCTATTCAGTGTGAGCTCAGGCTCACCGGCTGCCAGTGGCTCCGGCTGCACACGTGCCTTTAGTCTCAGGAGTTTACAGAGAGGTGTAAAGTGAATTCACCAGATAGCAAGGACCTGAAATTACTTACCTTGGAGAAGAGAAGCCTTGGAAACAACTTAAAAATTAGTATGGCAATATTATTTCTACTATAAAAGTGGTATATGTATATTAGAGACAAGTTGGAAAACAAATGAATCTCCTGGAGTTCTAGCCCTGTTGATATTTTGACACATTCCCACCAAGCACATTCTCTAAACAAACCTTTTAGTTATTTGTTCTTTTCTGCCATTGAAATATAACCCATGTCCTGGGTCTAACTAGCTTAGAAAAAGAATATATGAAATGGAAGAGCCTACGAAATGCCAAAATACATTGTACTCAGCATAGGAAAGCACTGTTCCATGCAACTTTTGTGTCAGTAGTAAAAATACGTATGGGCATCCTGGGTCAAGATGCAAAATGAACTGATTACTGTGCGTTGTGGTTAAAAGTTTAAAAAATACTGTACAATATTTCTTCCTTCTTGTTCCACTGACCAAGTTAATAGAAAAATGGTTATATACCATTGCATAATTGGTAGTCTAATATGCTATCAAGTGGATGTACTATAATTTACCTAACTCTTCTCCTGTGGCTAAACATATAAATAATATGGACATTTAAAAAATTTTGCATAGTTTGTTTCTGCTTTTAAGATTAGATTCCCAAAAATAAGGTGATTATATTAAAGAATATAAAAATTTTTCATGTGTAACAGAGATGAAATTTAATAGACTACGTAACTTGGAAATGTAGTTTGTAAGTTACTGTCCATAACTGAACTTAACTGTCCCCACTTCCCTGTTTCCCCTCATGAGTAGGAAACTTAATTACACCATTTTAAGGTAAGTTAGTCTCTCTAGTTTAAAATTCTATTTGTTCTTAGTAACTACTCCATCAATTTAGGATTCTTGTTCCTCCCTGTGACTCTCTCTGAGTGGCATCTAAGGTCAGATAAAGTCCCAAGAAGGTGCAAATTTGGTCCACAGTTATCTGCTGGCCTTGCTGGCCTCCCCTGAGGTGTAACTGCCACCACCAGCTCTTGGACGTCATTCTGTCCCTGCTATATCCACTGTCCGTGACCTCAAACAATGGGTCCACACACTCGCCTCCTCCTAGCCCAACCCAGAAGTCTCTTTCAGTCTTCCCTCTTTATCTGCACTGGCATCCTCCTCCCAGAAGCTCAGAAACATTAGTTGTTGCTCCTAAACCAGCCAGGGTGTGCAGGATGTTGCATTGCTACTCACAGGTTCATCTGCCTTGACACCTCCCGGCCATCTACTCCAATACTCATGTGGCAAGCACAGGCTCTCCTGGGAAGGCAGTCAACGGTATATTCTGCTCTGGGATCCTTCTAAGTTTATCTGGGGGGATTTCCATCATCCCAGCTTGTCCAGCCACAGAGTGTGTAGCTTGGGTCTCCCTTTAAGAAAGAAACTTGCCATTCGGGTGCAAGAATGCCATTAGTTGACAAGCCTAGCTGTTTGCCACTTTGGGCTCTTCCTCAGCTTTTGAGTTGAGGCCACATTCTTCCTAGCAGGGCCTAGCCAATAACAGAGCACAGAGGGATACTCAGGCCTTGCCATTTCTGCCCAGTATGGGACCCCTCTAAGGGGCAATCACTGCTCCAGAGACCCCTTGAGCTGGCAGAGAATTTGTCCCCCAGTTTCTCATCCTCACCCCAGTCCCCATGCCCGAACTTTCCCCTTTGTTCTTCACAGGTGCTGCCTCTCCCCAGCTCCCCCCAACCCCATGCACTCAATTCCATCCCAAGGGCTCAACTGACACAAAGCCCCTCCTCCTCAGAATGTTTGGCACTGGGCTTCTTTTCCTTTCCCGGGAACCATCAGCATCTAAACTCTATTCGCTTCCTTCCAATTCTCCTTTTCTTATCTCTGGTTACTTACATTTCTCTTGAGTGAGAAAATAGACTTGGCATCATCTTCCCTTTCTATGTCATAGACTCCCTGCTTCTGTTACTCCACAGACCTCACTTCACAGAGTACCACTGCATACTGGGCATGTGCGGGGACTTTCCTGTCATCTCTCATGGAATCGTCAGGACCACCATTCCTATGTTATAAATGTAAAGAGTTCAATTCAAAGTCACAAAGGTACTGCATAGATAATTCTTGAAGAGCAAGTGCAAAATGAAGTACAGAGGTCCCAGATAGAAGGAAGGGGCTACGATTTTTTTTCTTTTTTTCTTTCTTTTCATTCTTTTTCTTTTTCTTTTTTTATTTTGTGTCCATTCTCTTACCATTTAGTGGCCATTGGTATGTAACTTACATGACTATTGATTGTTACATTAAGAAAAAATTAATTTTAAAACTTCATAGAGGCAGGAGAGCTCTTGACTGAATATTTCTTTAGGAAAGCTTAGAATCCACTGATTTTGAAAGGCCTTTGGGAATTGCTAATAACCATCATGACTGTGACAAAAAATCTGGGTGATATGGTTTACAAATGACATAAAGAAGGAGTTTAGTCTGTGCTTGAGTTAATGAATGCATGAATTACAGGATATGGGGGATTTAATAGCAAAGGAAAAAACCCTAAAGCTGTTCATTTGGCTCAGTAACTATGACTTCTACAACTATAAGGTGAGAGTGCCGGCGATGGACTGAGATATGCTAGTATTAAATGAAACCCCATGGAATTGACAGAAACTGGTTTCTTTGTGAAGACGACTTATCAGTTGTAGAGGACACTGGAGGAAAACAAAGCAGACAGTCATGGGCTGGGAGTTAGAGCTGGCACTCCACAGGTGGAGGCAGATCTCTATGAGACCAGGCTCTGCACATATCAGCTGTTTACAGTCTAAGCAGTACTAAGCTGGCGACCTGCACCTAGGACGGTGCTTCTCAAAATTTAGTTTGCATATAAATCAAAAGGCATCATGTTAAAATGCAGGTTCTGATTCAGTAGTTTTGGATGAGGCCAGAGACCTTGCAGTTTTAACAAGCTCCTGGGTGATGCCATGGATTCTCTTGGTCCATGGGCCACACTTTGAATCCCAGTGACTTTAGAAAATGCTCAGAGAGCTCCACGCTTAATGCCAGAGGCTCAGACACTATTTCGATAACTTATTCTCTGCCAACCCTAGCCCACACTTTCAAAGATTCTTGTGGGAGTTCAATGTGCACTTTGGATTTTCTTATTGAGAAAAGTTACCATGAAGTAAACATAAACTAATCATAGCCTTCTGCAGCTTTTTTCTGTTAAGTCATATTTTCTCCCAACCTAAGAAAAATATTTCCCAAGTGAAGGTTGTATGCTACTAAGATGATTTTATTTGATGGATAGATATGGCATTCAATGACCTTGAATCAATAAAGATGGTACTCCCTAATATCAAAGAGAAAGTGTCTGTTGGGTGCTAGTATGCCTTTGAATACTTATTTCTTGCCCTGTATTAGGATGTGATTGGTTGCTAACAAAAGAAGCCCAACTCAAAATATTCTCAGTAACTGAAACAGCCTAGAGGGCAAGAGGAAAGACCTCTGGCTAGTCTGCTTAGCTGGCTCAGGGGCCTCTAGCATGCTGGTCTTGGTCTTGAGCTGGCAGCAGCTCTTCTGATGGCTGGGACAGCTCCAGACCTTGTGTTTGTACCCAACATTGGCTGTAGTCAACATTCAGAGGAAGAGATGTATTATTCTCCAGGGGCTCCCAAAAGAGAGAAAATTCTTTTTCCCCAAAAGCCTCCAGGAAATATCCCTTTCATGTTTCATTAGCACAAATTGGATCACATGGCCTTTTCTGAACAATCCCAATGGCCAAGAGTAGCTCTAAGCCTTAGGCCTGGGTCCCTGGCAAGCGGGCTGTGTGCTGGAAGACTCTCTCCATTCCCTTGTTAACAAAAAGAAAGCAGGTCTCTGGCTGGATGCCTTTGGGCAAATAACAGTATCTGGCTTGATTTGAATAATATGAGAGCTATTTGTTTTGCTTCCCCGCCCCCACTTGCCTTCTCTTGATGGCAAATGGTACCAATTTTCTATTCACCATTGTAATAAGAAATTTTGTTTTTAATTACTTATATTTCAGTTTTAAAATGTAATTTAATTTAGAGAAAAAAATAAAGAATAGAATACATGATACATAAATGTGGCAAAAATTATGAAGGTGACAAGAAAATGAGAAGTTTGAGAAATATCATTAAGCTATTACTTCCTGGCTAACAGATATTTGGGCCTTCTAAATAAAGAAGGTTACATCTAAGAGATAACAGCTGATCAGTTCCTGTGGTTGAAGCCTGATGGGTTTTCAACCTAACATGTCTTAGCCTAGTTGGGCTGCTATAACAAAATACCATAGACTGGGTGGCTTATAAACAACAGAAATTTATCTCCCACAGTTCCGAAGTCTGCAAGTCTAAGATCAGGGTGATAGCATGGTTGGGTGAGGGCCCTTTTCCAGGTTGCAGACTTCTTGTTGTATCCTCACTTGGCAGGAGGGACAGGGAGCTCTCTAAGGCCTATTTTAAGGTCATTAATCTCATTTGTGAGGGTTCTAAGTTCATGATCTAATCACCTCCCAGAAACCCCCATCTCCTAGTTCTATTGCATTGGGCATTGGGATTTCAATGTATAAATCGTGGGAGGACATATACAGTTAGATCATAGCACTGGATTAGAATCACATAGGAGTTTTAACAAAGAAAATTTGAGGGCCAATCCTCCAAAGATTACAAATGGTCTCCCATGGGGTCTGGGTATTCACATTTTAAAACCTTCACAGACTATTCTAATAGACAAAAATGAGAACCACTGCTGAGAACTTTAGAGAATCCTTTTGAAACTGGAAGTTTAGAGGCAACAGAAGTTTGGTTCAGTCCCATTACTTGGCTGCCTCTATCCCAGAAGTGTCCTGTCTTCTGTTTGAATACACTATCAATCCAGTCAGGAACATAAAGGAATGCACTGTTGGCCAGAGAGCAAAGCGGACGGAAAGCTTTATTAGAGGTGAATACAACACTTTTTAAAAATATTGCTTCTTCTTATTGTGAGTAGTGTTCTCACAATAAACTTTTAGGGATAGTTATAAGTACAAGAAGATGTTAATGTTAGATTGTGATGTCTCTAATGTGTGCTTTGGTAAAAAAAAGTATATATTAAGACTTGGAGTATTTGAAAACTATTTTAAAAAATCAATGTCCCTTTTGTAATTATATTCTTGGTAATATAAAATATTAATCTAAGCGTGTTCAGCTTCAAACTGCAATTTTCATCTGTTCCAGATTTTAGCTAGGTGTTTGAAGATGAGCAGAGTCACTGAGAGAGCAGAGTTATTATGGTATCAACATGTAATCATTGTCAAAGTCATTTAAAAGGTCATACATTGGGTGCTTTACTGCTGCTTATGGCATTTACAAAATTAGGTCTCTCACTCTTCACTAGTCAATAGTAAGATCGATGTAATTGAGGAAGTTGCTAATCTTCTCCTTCCAAATTTCCTCCCATGAAATTATACCTTTGGTTTTCCCTCTGTGTCATGAGAGTGTTGACATTTGATTCAACTACTTTGTAGCATAAATGAATATTAATAAAGGTGCTTTCTGTTCTCATGTATGAGCTGTTTAAAAATGATTAAAGAAGACAATTTAGGTGATACAAACTTTATTTAACACTTCATGAAGCAGACAGTCTCCTTTCATAGAACTGCAAAGTGGGGATGAAAGTAGGAAGCTTTAAAGAATAAAGAATACAGAATAAGAAAGAATAATAGAAAACATCTGATTAGTTGGGACCACATAATCAACCTTGTTTGGGATGAGAAGGTCCGGAGTTTGCTTGGAATTTGAGGATTGGCTAACTGCATTTCTGGTCAAGCAGACCACTTATAGGGATATGAAAATTATCTAAGTTTTGGTTTGCTGGCATTGGCAGCCCCAGCAGGAACAGCTCCATCTGGGGCCTAGAAAATTAGTTCAACAAAACTAAAGATAAAATGTCAACAAAAGTCCACAACATAGAAGAAACCCAGGCAAAGGGCTGAACAAACCTTCTACAACTCTGAAATGTGCCTGCTTTGTTAAGGAGGTTCTCATGATGGTCCTGGTTCTGGACCAGGAATGAATGATTTGTTGAAGATGAACCATCAGATGGAAGAGAATGTACCACCACCATTTGCTCCACTTTCCATTCTGCTCACATTTTTTTATCCAACATTCATTTATTCGACAAATATATATCAAGTACCTACATGTGCCAAGCTTGGGCACTGAGGTAACAAATGTGAATATAGAGATCACTCTTGGAGGCCCAAGTCAGGCCAGAAGGCAAGACCTTTGTCTCCATCTAGAGAGCTCTTCAGAGAATGAGGCTGACATTCAGTTCCAGAAGGATTAATCTTCTATTGGAGACCATAACAAATAAGAAAGCCTAAGATTGGGAGGATAAAAGTCTTTCAGAAGGTGTCAGAGTAATTTTTCTCCTGTAGTACTTTCATGTATCTGGACTTCCTCTAACAGGCAAGACTCCATCTCACATTTTGTTTCCTCTCTCTACCCTTCTGACCACCACCACTCCTCATGCTATCCCTTGGTCCAGCCTTTGCCAAGCCTCGCTATACTGCTATCCGTACCTTACTGGCTGTCCTACTTGTGTTTCTGTTCTGGGAGCCACCATCCTTGGTATGGCCCTCACAATCTGTATCTTTATTATAAGCCATTAGCATTGATATTTAATTTAATATTCCAGAATCATATCTAAATGGCACTTTTTCACTTTTACATTCTACACTGATATTAAAAGTTTCACTCAAAAATTTTGCTTTAAGAACTTAAAAAATAGGAAGATAATTCATAATTTAGATCAATTAATTGAATTTCTTGATGTAGCCATAAGTCCATATGTAGTCTTATACCATGACACACATAAATACTAGGACATTAAAACTAACAAATAATATGACAGTAGAGCATCAATGATATTCCTGCTGCAGAAGTACCAGAAGGATGTATTAAATGTATTAACGTTATTCAAATTGTAAAGTAAGTCTCGGAGTCTGGCAGCATTTGAAGTGTGATAGCACATAAACAGGATACCTAATTTCAGAGAAAACCCATGTGTTGGCACCTGCTAACTAACCAAGTTGTGTTGTGTGTATATGTATTTTTATTTGTTTTGTGTTTTGACCAGTATCCATGTAAATGCATGTCTTAACTAAATGCTATTTTTTAAAATACTTATTTGCTACTCATCAAAGACAATATTCCTCAAAACCCCATACAGAAAGAGACAGCTTAGTGGGGCTGAAGAGTAAGGCCTGGCCCATTCTCCCTTTAATTTACCAGTACTAATGATTTTGGTTAGTTTGTGTGCAGAGAAAATAAAATGAGAAAGTCGTGAAAAACAAATTATTAACTGTGAAATTATCTTTTGTTTTCTTTTTAATTCAACATTAGAGATCATAGCCCCAACAAAAACAGGTTTTTTTCCTTCCTACTTAAAAGCACTCTCTCCTAATTGATGTTTAGTGCTTATAATAACCACAAGGGATGTGTTTTGTTTGCATCCATGTAAGCTGCCTTCATTTAAAGAGTTCAATGCTATAGCCCTGGAGGGCAATTCATTTATTTAGTTGCCTTCAGTAGAAATGGTTTCTGGGCACTTCAGAGGAATATTGATTATTCAGTCCACTAAACTATTTGCAGAAAGGCAAATGAAAACCACTTGTGCCTTCATAAAAATCTTTTCAATTATAGTTAAAAGAGTTTTATTTACACCTGTCAATGCTACCATTTATGTCTATGTTTTACTTTCTTCAGTTTACCTTCACTCTACAGTATCTTTAAATAGTGTAGGTCACAGTACTGTGGTAAACTTATGGGGAACTATGGGACTCTCATGAGAGACAGTTTTAGTTCCATTTTGAGATAGTCATTAGAGCCATTGTCCAATATGGGAGGTCCTCGAATAATGTCATTTCATTATAGCATTGATGAGATGTCATAGGAACTTAACTCTTGTTTTTATCAATTAGGCTATGGTAAAATTGGTTTTGTTACATGTCATTTTGCTTAATGTCAGTGACGGTATTGATGACTTAGTGAGGATTTGTTGTATTCCAATTTCCCCTCCTTCCAGACTCTAAGTAGAATTGCATGTCCCCGCCCACCTGACGTAGGGAGTGGTCACGAGGCTTGCCCTGATGGAGAGATGGATGTGGAAGTTGTGTGTGTCACTTCCACACAGAAGATTTAGGAGCACTTTCTCTTTCCCACTGCCATCGTGAATAGCCATGATTCAGACAGTGGTTTTCCTTTGGCCTGGGTCTGAGACAGAGAACCATAAAGAAGTGAAACAAAGCTCCCACTGACATTTCATTGACATGTGGCATAATTATAAACCTTAGCAGTTTTAAACTATGAAGATTTGGGGGCTGTTTGTTATAGGAGCATAAACCTACACTCTCTATTTGCACCTTTTGTTTTTTTAAGACTTGAGAAGAAATAGCTTATGACTGCCAATTAAAATAAGATTTTTTTTAGGAGTTACAATTATCAAATGAAAGCATTATCTTTATCTAAATGGAGCAAATTAATTTAAGTTCTTTATATGATGATCAATTCAGTTGCTTCTCTCTCTTAATAGCATCTTTATTAACTAGAAAAGGAAATCATGGGAGCTTTTGGGCCACAAACTGCCATTGCTACTTTCATTTTGAGACTTTTAATGCCACTTTTATTACTAAAGAACATGAGGCCCTGAATAAGTCACTTCATTTTTCCTTACTATGGAGTAGGAATAAGTTAAAGCAATAACTTCTGTGCTTAATGCATAGTTCACAGAAATTGATAGGAAAATTAAGTGGAATCTAGAACTCAAGTCTTTTACCTTCTCTTCTAGTTTCTGAAAAGTGTTACTAAAGCTTAAAGAACTTTTGTTATAAAGGCATATCTTACAAGAGAGAGGCCTAAATTGAAAGAAAGAGGATTTTCAAAAAACTTAAAATATTAGAAATTTGGTTTTTTATGTTTTTATTTATTTTTAAGTGAATGATTAAAGTATAATCTACATATGAAAAATGCACAAGTCCTAAGTGAAGAGCCCAGTGAATTTCCTTTCACAAAGTGAACACACTTGTAACCAGCACCCAGAAACCCTCCCTATCACAGGGTTACCACCATCCTGACTTCCACTAGGCTGACTTCTAACAGTAGAGATTAATTTTGCTGCTTTTTAACTTTATTTAAGAGTACCAGGCATATCTTTTTGTGCCTTGCCTCTTTAGTTTAACAGTAGATTCATCTGTGTCTTTGCATGAAGCCATAGTTTGTTAATTCTACTTGCTCTGTAGTACTCTACTATATGAGCTTACCTCAATCCATCCATCCCACTGTGAGGGACACTTAGTATGTTTCTAAGTTTGGTATATTATTAATTGTGGACACTTTAATTCATGTCTTTTGGATGATATTATTTTCTTATATTTTCAGGTTTAGGTTTTAGAGGTAGATATCCTTAGACTTAAGTAAAAAGGATCTAGCTCTGTGGCAAAAGATTACAGTTTGGAGCATCTCCCTAGGGATGGAGGGGAGGAAACAGTTCTATAGTATCAGGGAAGGGGAGGTGGGTGGAGGGGACAAGGAGAGAGGGAGCAGAAGCTCTGTAAATGCTGCTAAACTCTACCACTCCCAACAGAAATGCCATTGTCCCTTCAGTTTAATCCTTGAACCCTTAGGCAATGACACCATTTGGAATTCCCAAGAAGCATTTTCTGGAGCAGAATTGTGTCAAGGTAGGAAGTCAGCAAAAAATGGTAGCTGCTTAGATGGAAAATATTTTTTCTAGACTTGCTATTCAAAATTGAATGAGCAATCTTGTAGATAAATGCAGTATGTCAAATACTAAATAAAAATGCATTAAAATTCATAAGGGAGCAATTGCCAATTCACCTGATTCCATCGTTGATAGATATTGAAACTCACAGCCCTCCCTTCCACCAAATCCAGTGTTGGGTGTGTAATCATATTTAAAAATTGTAGCTGATCCTTAAGTATAACTTTTCCTTTCTTATTTTCTTCAAAAAAACCATAAGATTATGAGAGAATAAATAAGAGGCATGCTCATAAGCTGATCAGTTCAAATGTCATACTTGTTCTTGTTCCTGAAATTTAGGGATATTTTTGGCCTCCCCAAATACAAAAGCCTTCTATTGTCAATCCATCCCATTTCACCTTGAATCTTTTATCGTGTTTTTCTTTATGCATGTTTTAGTGAGCCAAAAGAAAGCAGTTATTTAGTTCAGTTAATGTAACTCATTGAGCATTATTATCCCTGTTTTGTGGATGAGAAGACTGAGGCTCCATGAAGTTAAAATCTGTGGCTTAAAAGATACACAGTTGATATTTAGACATAGCCTACTCTTGTCTTCCATTTTTCCACTTAGGGCTGTCTGTGTTGAGACTTATATTCTCAACCCAAAACTGTAGAGGTTGAAAAAAGGGTGCCTGGTATTCTGAGAGCACTGGTTCATATTGGAAGGCTATTTTGCCACCCTACCCTCCTGTAAGCCAAGGGATGTTTGATAGTATCTGGAGATAGCTGGAGTGAGAGAGATACTACTAAAACTAGTGAGCAGAGGTTAGAAATACTGCTAAACATCTTCCAATACACAGGACAATCCCACAACAAAGAATTACCTGGTCCAAAATGTTGATAGCACTGAGGTTGAGAAACCTGTCTTACAAAGTGTTTGCACATCATAATGGTGTTTATTAAACCTCATAGAGTGATAGCTAGATTACATCTGAAGGGGCACTGAAGGGTAGTTGAAAATATATTAAGTGTCAGAAGATCTGTTCTAGTCCCACCCAGGTCCAATGTTAACTAGCCTCCTCATGCTATAAAAAGAGATGCTCTAACTCTCAATTACCCTATGAGTAATGGGTGATAATAGTATCTATCTTATCTATTTATTTACTAATTCATTAAATTTTTTATTTATTACCTACTATATGTAACTGATTATGTAACAGGGAATAAAGTAGGCATTGCCCTTGCCTTTAGGTAACTTAGTGGTAAATTGAGATAAGATAAATAGAAGTATGAGATGCTCTAGAGCAGGGGTCACCAAGCCCTGTGCTGTGGACCAGTACTGGTCCATGGCCTGTTAGGAACCTGGCCACACAGCAGGAGGTGAGCAGTCAGCAGATGAGTGAAGCTTCATCTGTATTTGCAGTAGCTCCATGGAACTACCATCACTGCCTCTGCTCCACTTGAGATCATCAGGCATTAGATTCTCATAGGAGCACAGGTCTCTGGTACCAAAAAAAGTTGGGGACCACTGCTCTAGAGAAAGAACACCTAATCTATTCCTACATAGTCAGGGAAACAGCATCTAAACTGACACCTGGAGAACAAGTTATTAGGCAGGCAAAGGAGAAGATAAGAAAGTAGAGAGTACATGTTTGCAAAAGCCCAGAAGTGAGAAAGAGAATGGGACAATCAAGGAACTGGAAAACATGCAGTATGATTAAAGTGTAGAATACAAAGTGAGGACTAAGAGGTGTGCCTGGGGAAGGAAGCTGAGGTCAGCTCTTGAAGGGTTTTGTGTGCCAGGCTAAGGAATAGAAACTTCAGCCTGGAGTAAAAGGGGAAAAAATGAAAGGTTTTAAAAGGATGATATGATCATATTTGAGTTTTAAAAAGATCATTCAGGCTGCAGAGTGAAAAACAGATTCTAATGACTCTATGGACTGGGAGACCAGATGGAAGTTTATTGCTGCTGTCCAACAAGAGGTAGCCCCAACTGGGGTAGAGGCATTGGGATAGACAGAAGTTAATGCAGATCAATCAATTCCTGTTATTGAGGGGTTTTTAATAAATCCCTATCTCAGAGCAATAAAGTTTCCAGAATGAGGCACGACTACCTCTGCTATGTCTAGAAGCTGGAAGTAACTGCAGACTACTCACCAGACTGGATTCTGTGCAGGGCCTGTATCTTTGTCTCATTAGTGTGAAGTCTTTATGGTGTATGACTGACAGGGCCTATATCACATGCCTGTATTCAAATTGCAGGGGATTTTAGAAAAGTATCTGGCTTCTTCCTGGAAAGAACACCCTAAATTTAGGAAGGATGTTGAAGAAAGAAAAAAAATATATGCTACAGCAGCAGTCCCCAGCCTTTTTGCCACCAGAGACCAGTGCTCCTATGAGAATCTAATGCCTGATGATCTGAGGTGGAGCTGAGGCGGTGATGCTAGAACTGGGGAACAGCTACAGATACAGATGAAGCTTTGCTCCCTCGCCCGCCACTCACCTCCTGTTGTACCAGTCTGTGGCCCGGGGGTTGGGGACCTCTGTCCTACAGTAACTGTGGAAAGTAATTTGTTAGAACCTATTTAGAAAGCAAACCTGAAAATATCTTTCAAATTAAATCACTTTTCCTCAAAAGCCCTACTTCTCAGAATCTGTTCCATGAAAGTTAAATTACCCAAATATAAGAGCATATATGCATAGGGATATTATAGTAGCATTGTTCGTTGTGGCAAAAATTTGATAACAAAGTGAATGTCTTTTAATCCTCAGTGATGTCTCAGAAAGAGTTATTACATTTATTCCATTAAATTTTCAGTCAATAAAAATAACTGAGTTAGAGATAAATCAATTGGGACTGGAACTCTGAAAGGCTGGGAGGGATGAGCTGGGGTACCTCGAATAACCCTCTTCATGTTTAACATAGATCTTGATTTGTACCATCTCCCAAGGGATGAGAATCTGAGGGGTTTTAGCACTGGCTTGCTCCTCTTTCTCATTCCAGATAGAAATTTCTGCATATTTAACTCCTAACAGCTGCTTTACTCAGGAATGAAGTGACCACTGATAACCAGAAAGGTACCAACCCTTAGTTTACCCAGCTTCCTACAGAATTCTGACTCCTGATCTAGGCTCTACCCTATATCACATTTGAGCCAAGCAGGCTCTGTGACTCAGTTCCATCTTGGAAGTATGGTCCTCCTAGAGAAGCACTCAAAACAAATCCCTTCTATGAGCAGAAAGTCTTTTGCCTACAATTCCCTGACTCCCTGAGTAACAACTTGGTTGTAACAGCTTTGTGGTCTGTTTTAGTGTTCTTGGGTTTCTATAACAAAATGCCAAAGCCTGGCTGGCTTAAACAACAGACACTTATTTCCTACAGTTCTGGAGGCTGGAAGTCCAAGACCAAGGCACCAGCAGATTCAGTTCCTGGTGAGGGCTCTCTTCTTGGCTTACAGACAGCCACCTTCTCATTGTGCCCCTCTTATGTGGTAGTGTCTCTTCCTCTTCTCATGAGGGTGATAATTCTATCATGAGGTCTCTATACTCATCTAAACCTAATGGCCTCCCAAAGGCCTCACTTTCTATTACCATCACATTGGGAGTTAGAGCTTCAACATATGAATTTGGGAAAGACACAAACATTCAGTCCAGTGCATGATATCTGAGGCATCTCAGTGTGGTCATCGAGAACATAGGCTCTGAGACCAGACTAAATTCTGCTGCTGCTGCCACTTACCAGCCATGTGACCTTGGGCAAATTTCTTAGTCTTTCTGTACCCCAGTCTCCTCATCTATAAAATAGGTTAGGAGCAGTATATACTTCATAATGTGGTTATGAGAATAAATTAGTTAATATATGTAATGGCTATAGAGCAGTGCCTTGGCCATACAAAGAGCTTAATAAATGTGATTATCATTACTATCTTTTGGATCCAGGTATGTCTTAAATTAATCTCTTCTTGAAATACTCAACCTTGTTGGAGTACCCCCACAGCTTTCTTTCTATTCCAGCCTTTAGTTGAACCTCCCAGTTTAAAAACAGAACAAAGCTGTGTTTATTACACAAACAATGTTATAGTAATGGGGTTTCATGAAGGATATGGCTGAAATTCCTGGGGGTAGAAGAGGGAGGGAAGAATTTAAAAAGTTCTCCCCAGCCATTCCAGTTTTGCAATGGTATGGCAGGCGCTGTACCCCGGAACTGTTCTGCACTTGTAGTGTTGCTATTTGCCATTTTCAGAAGCTCTATTTAGCCATTGTAATTTGTAACCTTCTTCAAAGCTAAGTATAGAGCAAAACATAATAATGCATACTAGCGCATTCTGAGTTGAAACTAGTTTTCTCTCACCAAATTCCCTTGTGAGTTTTAATAACTTCTTTAATTTCTCTGTTACTTTACAATATTGTATACCTGTTCCAGAAGTACTCATTTTGTCTTTTCTAAACTAGCTTTCCTATGCTAAGAAAATGACCAAATTATTCTGTTTCCATTCTCCTTCTATGCTTCTATTTTTTGGTTTTCAGCTCCGATTCTGGGTTTGTAACCAATTTAGCAGCTGTTGATCACAGCAAGAGGCTATAACTGAGTCAGTACTGGAGATGGAATGACTTGTCAGAACATTTTATTAGAGGGAAACCATTTCCTGGACACAGGGTGAGAGAACAAGCAGGACCATACATACTCATTGCATTCGCTTAGAAACTAATAGAACAATTGCCAAAGTAGAGTTAGCTTGCCTTATTTTCTTTGACTCCATGACACACTTTTTTTTTATTTTTAAAGTTTATATTAGCTTCCAACAGAAGGCAGGAAAGTTCCCTGTCTGGGCTGAGGCATGGACACTGTGTTTAGAACATATGTCCTCAGAAAGAGCAAAATATTAATTCTTACCATGTCATGGGAGCTCAGAAAACATGAATTAAAATCTACAGACAGAAAGAAAAAGCCATGCTTAGAAAAGACCATGTGTTGGTCTTTGGTTACAATATGACTGCTTTTACAGATTATGTGTAACTGTGTCTGTTTCCATATTTGGATCTTCCTACCAAATATTTTAAAGTATCAGTATAAAAACAATGAGTAGCCGGAGTTGAAGCTTAGGATGAAAGGGGCAGGAGACTCCTCCTCCTCACTGGAATGTGAGAGGCTCTGGGGTGCTCTAGGAACGTCTGAGATGCTCTTCTACCCATATTCCCCCCGGACTCGATTGCCTACATCTTCCTGAGCACTCTGTATTCTTCAGAATTTCTGTGCCTTTATTTTCTCTGCTGAAGCATCTCTTCCTACAGGTGCACTCACTGTCCCCACCCAGACCCTATTCAAACAATGCCAAGTCTTCTGCTAGCTGGAGAAGCTAATCCCACCCATCTCTGCAGTCCCATAAGACTCTCTTCATGCTTCTCTTACTATCACATTCCAGTGTCAATGCTTCTTCTAAAATTAGACCCAGAATGAGGAGTTTAGGTATAAGAAGCTATTTGTGAAGAGATACCAGGAAGCACTTTGAGGGAGTAGAAAGTGAGACCAAGAAAAGAGAAAGCCGATGTTTTAATGAATGGGTTACTGCTGTGAGCAACTGGGGCTCAAACCCGTTGGAGAACCCCTGAGAATCTGGGTGGCACATGCTCAAAAGTGTCCTACTGAAGGGCAAAAAACCTCCCACCCTCATTGGATTTGAGTTCTGGAGATGTTAATCCTCTGACACTTCCAGTCTGCTCTAACTGCTGAGCTGCTCAGAGGTAAAGAAATGCCTTTATGTGGAGAGATGCTGGAAGTAATAGCCTCTAGCGAAACTATCCAGAGTGGGAGAAAGGAGAGGTTGATGGGATATGGACTTGACAAGGACAACATGGTACAATGACAGTTGTGCATGTTCTTTGAGGGTAGGGAATGAACTTTATACACCTTTATATACCCCAAATACCCAACATGTAGTCTGGTACCTAGCAGGTGCTCAATCAATATTAAATAAATAAAGTTGATTAACATTTAATATATCTGATAAATCAATGATAATTAAACAAATATGTATTGAAATACTGACTGTGTGCCAGAAAGTAATCAGATGGGCCTTGTCTCTGACCCTGGGGAGCTGACAGTCCTACAGGAAAGATAGGCAATAAACAAATAATTACTATGAGGGTGATGAGTATATTGACTGACATCATCAATGTATTTATTGCTCATTGGCACCACCTCTATCACTCATTGGTACAAAATCTACCATTCAATTCTCAGCAGAGAAGGGAGAGTTTATTTTTTTCCATAGAGTGTAGGGATAGAAAATAACTTTGATGAAGTTTTTTTGGTGTCATTTAATACACCAAAATGACATATACTCTGAACTTAATGGACTTGGATTTAAAATAGATATAAAAGGAAATAATAATGAAAATGTAGAAACACAGCCTACTTATTCCTTTCTATTTTTTTTTCTTGAAAAGATCTGTTAAAATAGCTAAGTAGATTCTTAATGCAAGAAACCAGAGGCAAAAGTATATTTTCTCGCCTTGCTTGATAAATAATATTCAATGAATGCTAAGAAGAAGCTAGAAAAAGAAAGAAAAAGTGTCCCTTAACAGTGGGCTTATCTGTTCTGACTTCAATTTGAGATGAAGAGGCTGAGCGATATCACTAACAGAACTGTTGACCACAGTATTTTAGTTTTCCAGAACTTTAGGTTAAGAGTGAACCATAACATAAACTATAGACTTTGGGTGATAATAATGTGTCAATATACATTCATTGATTGTAACAAACATACCACTGTGGTGAGAGACCTTTATAGTGGGGGAGGCTGTGCAAATGTGGGGACAGGGAGTACATGGGAATTCTCTGTACCTTCTGCTCAATTTTGCTGTGAATCTAAAACTGCTCTAAAATATAAATTTTATTAATTAAGTAATAATTGAATTGTTAGAAACACAAACCTGTATTTTGTCTAATTAAAAATAATTTTTTTTGAATCATGGTACAACTAATTAACTTTAGAGTGACATAATTTGACATGAGAATTCATGATGCCTTTTTGCTTTTATATTTAAACTAAATGTAATTCAATAAAGTACTTATTATGGATTCTACTGCTACCCACTTTGACAAGTACTATTGAGAAATATTAATCTTAAAATACATCATTCAGAGATGTTACATCATCTTTATTCATGAAATTATGTTCTCAGGAACAGTCTAGATTTTATTTACACAATTATGCTTCCCTGCATTTCATTTCCAAATTTGTATTCTCTGCCTCTCTTCCTAAGCATACTAAGGGCTCCACAATGGTACATGATTTGCAGTATACATATGGAGAACAGACTTAAATTGCTTTGGACTTTAAGTTCAGAGTATATATTGGTGTATAATTGTTAGACTATTTATGTATTATTCTAAATACAGATAATAACTGTTTTAGGAGTCTCATCTATCAACAAAAGAATTTTATCTACAGGGAGATTAGGTAACTGAATGATCAACTTGTGCCAGACTGTAAGAATAAGAGAATGTAGCAAATTTGGGGGCCAGCTCTCACCTAACTCCTCCTTAAATTCAGAGAACATTTCATTGATACTGCTGATGCCTCCTCCTGCAATTTATCCTGAATAACACATAGTTTTTTAAAGTAGATTACCAAGACTTTTGTTTTTATCTTTTTTTCTTCCTACTTTGTTTTTAGTAAGCATGCATTACGGATGTAATGAAAAGTTTTGGGGGCCAGAAATTTGTTTGTGTATTTGTTTGAAAAGCTTATAGATGAGAAATTTCAGTCAGGAATTCTTAACCACTTTCGTTCTATGAGCCCCTTTCATAGTCTGGGAAAGCCTACAGACATCTTCCTAGAAGATCTGGATAAAGAAATGCTTGCTATTGAATAGAATGTAAGCCTGGGTAACACTATGAACTGAGTTAGGGCTGTGAATGAATGACTGAGCAAACAAAGGAAAGGAAACTGATCAAGGATTTTCATGAAGCTCATGAAAAGCTTCTGATGGAATGCTGCTTCTGCTGCTTTGTTATGACGAATACCCTTTTAGGTAGTTGCAAGCCTATCTTTTTCATCATATGAGCATTCCAACCAGGACATTTTAAATAGTAAATGTCCCATTTTCCATAAGGCTGGTTTAATTAGCAGACATTCACAGAAGAGAGGTTAGACCCTGACATTGCTCCCAGTGTGTCCCTCCCCATTGGGGACTTCAAGCTGAACATCATCAAAGGCCTTGCCAGGGGCTTATGGCTTAAGTATATCAAAATTACCTGGACCTGGAATTTGGCGGGGCCCAGGGCATCTGGGAGCAAGACAGGAATTCACAATGAGAAAGTTACTTGTGGCCTGTGTTGGAGATCCTTTCAATTAAAGCTTTTAACATTTTTCACAAGCAACCCCCAGGGATTCAGTCATTCTCATCATTGGCTTTGATGGATGGCAGGTTAACACAGCAAGTGACTTACTCAGCTCACTACAAACACTTAAAATTCAGATACTCTTCCTTCTACAGAGAGCTCCCTATGCTTCTGACAGGGACGTAGATCAAGAAGCTTTAAGAAATGTTAAGCTTTAAGCTCTATTAATTGTTTACTTAAACAAATGCATAAACACAAACTCTAGCAGAAATTGTTCCTGTTGTTTGTTTTTGTCCTTGAGTCGTTAAAGATAAAGAGAACAGTGTCCTGTGGTCTTTTCAGAAACTGGACGGCAACCCTGTGTCAGGAGCAGAACAGCCCTGATTAACATCCCAGCCTGGCTACTTAGTGTATGATTCCTGGCAAATTACTTAACTTCTCTAAGTCCCCTTCTCCTCATTTCTGCAATGGGGGTAAAATACCCATCTCATAGTTTTCATTCTGATGCAAAAGAGGGACCTAGTCAGTACCTAAAGTGTAGTCGTTATTCATGGGTCTAACAATAAGGAATCATGTGTATAAATAATGCTATGTATGTATATATGTATGTATGTACATAAAAGCATGTATGTATGTATCCATCCACACATATCATATATGTATATATGAACCAACATTTAAGAACTGAAAAATTACATACAAAAATTTTAGGTTTGCTGTTTCTTTTGAAAGTAAAATCAGAAGATCTGGCAACATTGGACTGCATCTGAGTGGCAACTGCCCCTTGAGTCATGGCAAAATTGCACAGTCCCAACACTTCCTGGACCACTTCTCTTATTCTGAGACCAACACTTCAGTCATTTGACTGCACCATTTTCTGTCTGCACCCATGCCCCTCCCCACCCTATTCCACAAGTCTTGTGGCAAGAACTCTTCAGAAAGGTAGAAGCAAACTCCAGCTGAAATAGACTGGGAGTGGGTATTTGCTTTCAGTGAGGGGCCTTTTTTGTCTCTCGACTTTTTGGGTAGTTAAACTTGGTAGAGAAAGAGTCAGAGGAGATGATCCAGTTCTTTAAATTAAAAAATATTTCTGGCCTAATCCTGTTCAACAAGGTCCTCTCCTCTGCCTTTCTCTATAGTCACCTGGTTGAGCAAATAGTGTTGCTGGAAGTAAGGAGGAAGCAAAGGTTCCCAGGGCATATTTCAGCTGAGACAGTGTTTCTCCATCAGTGTGTCAATAACTTGTGAGGCTTTTTGTTTCAGTTGTCACAATGATTTCAGGGTACCACTTATGTTCACTGGGTCCAGCCAGGGTGGAAGATCCCCCGAAATGTGCAGGAAAATCCCCCACAATAAAGGATTTGCTATATCCTCCACAGTTCTTGAATGGCTTGCCAGTTATTCATATAGGTGAAAAACTTAATTATAATTAATCTGAGCTCAGAACCCAACTCCATTATACATATAAATACAAAGTGTTCTCAAATTGTTTTAATAGGCACTGAATTTTTTAGGAGTTTAGGTACTGTGTAAATTTAGGAAGGGGTGTACTTTGTTTGGAAATTTACCAAGAGTTGGTCTGTACTTCAGAAACTATGTGAAAGCATCACTGTTCGGTATACTTGGACTGAATTCAACCAACTGCCTGTATAGGTGCCTCATTCAGGATATTGTTATCAACGGTGGCAAATGTCTGATTACTTCATTAAGGATAATGTGAGGAAAATTTTGTATTTCAGTGGAAAACTATGCACTATTGACAATACATTCCTCTGGGTTATCTGATTCTGATTCCATGGGAGCTATTCTACAACTCTGTAAAATGCAGCTGATAGCAATGCAAAATAATTTTTGTCTATAGACATCCAAATTCTGTCTTGTCTGGTAGAGGTTCAATTAACCTCTCTTCCCCACTGTTGAAGAAATTAGTTTTGCCTACAGTTGTATCATTATAATATTCCTGATCTATAAATGGGTCTATTCTTTGGTTTCTCTCTTAAATAGGTTATAATATTTGCATAGGTCCACAGTTATTAGTTAATTAAAATACATACATATGTTCATTTTTATATCAGAATGAATCATGATTTTACCTGTGTGTTTTTTTAAATTGTCTTTTAACAGTAGTCTTGTCTGGGTATTTGCAAATTGAGATATATATCTTATTGAAAATTCTTTTAGTTTTCCTTTTATAACAGAATGTTATCTTTACTTTTAATGTGTAATATATAAATATCATTTCAGGATAGTAAAAAGAGGGTACAAATATTTGTTTGGAACATGGGCTCTAAAAGGGTTGCAATCACAGATTTCATCAGAGATTCTCTGAACAAGCTCACATATGTAACTGATCAGCTGGGTCATTGTTTTTCCTAGTCAAACAGAAAGTTCTAGAGCTCTAAGCTATTTAGAGCAACAACAAAGGGTGAATTGTTTTGGAAACCACTTCCTTTTCCCCCAACTCAAGCCTGGTTTAGATAGGACAGTTATAAAGTAGCCATTTATAAGTACCACTGACCCAATTTTTTTTTCAATATTTCCCCCAGATCATCAAAAGCCAAGAGTATTCCAAACAAATTGCCTTATCTAGCTATCTTAGGTAATGTCAAAAAAAGTTCAAATGAAGGCACTTTTCCTAACTGCCTTTTCTTGATACATATATATTTTTTTAATCTCAAGATGAGAACTCCCTGCCCCAGAGTGTGCATTCCCCAAATCACTTCCAGGGAATCATAACCCTGACTGCAGCCCTGCAGTAAAGTCTGAGCCCTAACTATTGTACTACTTCACCTGATGTGACATTTTAGAATCCAGAAAGAATGGAGTTTCAGGTTGAAACTTCTTTAAGCTCAGGAATAAACAGTGAAGTTGCTCACCTATCTTGATGCCTTAAATTTCACCCTAGCTGCTAGATGGGAATGTCTTCAGCTGACAATGATGAATGAAAGAGAAAAAAAATCACTCCTGGTTGTTTACTACTAAAATATCTTTATTTTAAGATATTGTCTTTTTTTTTTAATTAAATAAACATTTATACCCCCAAAAAAAGTACAGAAGAGCTTGGCAAATAGAAATAAACTTTAGAAAATTTATAAGCCTGGTTTATATATTGCTTTATTTAGAGGATAATTCTCATATTTTTTTTTTCACCTACCAAAGGAACGTGCATAATAAATGAAACTAAGCTTGGCAGGCAATCTATCAATAAGGTTAATTTAAAGTGTAGGCAGGATAGCAAATCTCCATATGGATATCAAGGGGATTGTACTTGTTTCAAAACCAAATGACTTTCAGAAGTCTGAATATGCCTCTCTGAAGAACCAGAGAAAAGGAAATCCCCGCAACTTAAACATCTACATACCCATTCTGATGATTGTGTTCTGGGAATTCATTTTTAGGATCACTTACAATATAGGAGCAAGGCTGAGGCTAGATATGGGGCTGTGCTGGTGAGCAGGAAGCTCTAAACCTAGGTGGCCTGGTTACAAACTCTGGCACCATCATTCCCAAACCCTATGATTTTGGCTGGGAACAACAATTCCCAAAGCCTCAGTTTCTTCATTTGTAAAATAATGACAGCATACGGTGCTGTATAATGCTGTATACTTTAAGATAATCCATAAGAAATTCTTATTATTGTGCCTGGTATTATTATAGTTATAAAATATTTAAGACTTGATATTTTAATATCATAAATTGGTGAGGGGGGTACGTGTGCAGCAATATAGGAGAGCATCATTTTAGAGAATAATGACTTCAGAAGAGCAGCACCTCCAAAAAGGAGATAAGAAAATAAGATAAGGCATCAGAAAATAACAGAACATTTTGGTTTTCAACATAAACAAATTTAGCTTTCCCTAGGGCTTTACTCTTTTACTGGCCTAAGTCCTCCATCAAAGACTGTATTGGAAAAGGCCCTGAGTTACACTGGGGAGAAGATAGCTTTCCTGTTGATTCCATTGGGATTAAATGTGTGCATAAAATACAATAAACAAGAACCTTGGGAAATTAGTGTTTTAAATATCTTCAGTAATAAGACACTTCCTAATTCCTCAGTTTCCTAAGCCATAAAGTGAAGAGTGTTAAAACCAGTGCAATAAGGTATGTAAAAGAAATAAAAGGCATGTAAATTAAGACGGAAGAAATAAAATTATTTTTTCACAGGTGACATGATCTTATATATATAAAACCTTAAAGATTCCCCCCTCCAAATTGTTAGAACTAATAAACAAATTAGTCAGAGTTGCAGCATACAAAATCAATTCAAAAAAATCAGTTGTGTTTCTGTACACTAACAATGAGTAATCTAAAAAGGAAATAAAGAAACAATTCCACTTATAACAGCATTTAAAAAAATACTTAGAAATAAACTTCACCAAGGAAGTGAAAGACTTGTATACTGCAAACTACAAAATATTTCTGAAAAAAATTAAAGAAAACACAAACAAATGGAAAGGCATCCCATGTTCATGAAAGACTTACTATAACTAAGATGTTCATATTACCCAAAGCAATCTACAGATTCAACATGATGCCTATCAAAATCTCAATGGCGTATTTTACAGGAATAAATTCATCTTAAAAGTCATATGGAATCTCAAGGAACCTCAAATAATCAAAACAATTTTGAAAAAGAAGAACAAATTTGAGGGACTCACATTTCCTGATTTCATAACATTATGAAGCTACATTAATCAAAACAGTCTGGTACTAGTATAACGACAGACAAACGTAATAGAATAGAGAGCTCAAACATAAACATTTGCATATATAGTCAAGTGAACTTTGACAAGGGTGCCAAGAGGTGTCATTTTTCCAATGGGGAAAGGGCAGTCTTTTCAAAAAATGGTGTGGGAAAACTGGATATCCACATTCAAAAAATAAAATTAGATCCTTATTTTGTACCATATACAAAAATTAACTCAAAATGGATTAAAGACCAAAATAAAAGACCCAAAAGTATAAAACTGAGAAGAAAACATAGGGGGAAATCTTCATGACATTGTGTTGGCAATAATTTCTTGGATATGACACAGAAAACACAGGCAAAAAAAGCCAAATTAGACAAATGAGACTATTCCAATTTAAAAACATTATCTATTAAAGGAAACAATCAACACAACAAAAAGGCAACCTGCAAAATTGGAGAAAATATTTGCAAGTCATATATCTGTTGAGTTAATATCCAGAATATACAAAGACCTCTTACAGCACTACAGCAAAATATTAGATAGCTTGATTTAAAAATGTACAAAGACTTAAATAGACATTTCTCCAAAAATGATATACTAATGATCAATAAGCTAAGTATCAAAAGATGCTCAACATTACTAATCATCAGAGAAATTCAAATTAAAGTCACAATGAGCTATTACCTCACACCCATTGAGATGGCTGCTATAAGAAAGAAAAATAAAAAGAAAGGCGGAAGGGAGGGAGGGAGGAAGATGTGTTAGTGAGGATGTAGAGAAATTGGAACCCTTGTGCACTGTTTGTGGGATTGTAAATGGTACAACCACTATGAAAAAGAGTGAGGAAGTTTCCAAAAAATTAAATAGAACTACCATATGATCTAGCAATCCTACTTCTGAGTGTGTGTGTGTGTGTGTGTGTGTATATGTATATGTGTGTGTGTGTGTGTGTATGTGTGTATGTATATATATATATACTGAAAGCAAGGTCCATTTTCATATCAGTATTATTCAAAATAGCCAAGAACTGGAAGCAACCCAAAAGTCCATTGACAGATAAATACACATGAAAAATGTGGTATATAAATACATTAGAATATTATTGTCTTAAAAAGGAAGGAAATCCTATCACGTTTCAAAATGGATAAACCTTGAAGACATATATGCTAAGTGAAATAAGCCAGTCACAAAAATATAAATATTGTATAATTCCACTTATATATCTAAAGTAGTCAAATTCATGGAAACAAAGTAAATGGTGGTTACTGGGTGGAGTGGGAAAAGAGCAGTTGTTACTTAAATGGTATAGAGATTCATATTTGAAAGGTGAGAAAGTTCTTGGAGATCTATGTCACAATAATATGAATATACTTAATTCTACTGAACTATACACCTAAACATGTTTAAGATGGTATATCTCATGTTCTTTTTTAACATAATAAAAAATAAAGAGAGTTAAATGAGATGCATGTAAAGGATTTGGGAGTATGCTTGGCATGTACAAAGTGTACATTAAATACAAGTTATTAGCTAATAGTAGGGTTATCAAATGCTAGTCCTCCAACATGGTTCTTTCCCTACTACCCCCTCCTCAGCTGTTTCCCCATAGGAACAATATATTCCTTCTCAGTCTGCACTTGTAGTCTGTCCTGTTTTATAACTATGCTTACACCTTTGTACTTTGTATCGAAGGCAGGAGCAGTAGGTGTGTAGCAGGTGTGTACTTTTTTAAAAGTTAAGTTTTTTTCCCCTTTCCATTATGAGTATAGCACATCACCTAAGCTGAAAATATGAACAATAGTAAAGTAAGAAATGGGGGAAAATATAATACAAAGTCTCACCACTTAAAAGCAATCACACTTAATACTTTTTAAGTAACTATTTCCTGAAATAAAATACTAACTGCCTGAAAAGGAAGGCAAGAATTTAATATTTACATAAATTGAATTGTTTTCTCTGGGAATATTTTAGAGTAGGTTGAGGCACCTGGTAACCAAGAGCTTGATAGAAAGTTGTAATAAAAGAGCCAGTATAATTATGATAATACAAATATAGCTCTTCTAGTTAATATTATTTTGGATTCAGTCAAAAGAATCCAGCTCTGGCAATTAAAGCAGAAAGATAAATTAATTGGTGTCAAATTTCAAAATCTAAAACATAACTCTCCTACCCAATGATACAGTG
Organism: Eidolon dupreanum; assembly: GCA_028627145.1. Classification (NCBI taxonomy): domain Eukaryota; kingdom Metazoa; phylum Chordata; class Mammalia; order Chiroptera; family Pteropodidae; genus Eidolon; species Eidolon dupreanum. Next base: position 73,229,166 of record CM053507.1, on the reverse strand, counting down.
TATATGTGTCAAAGATTTATTTAACTAATTAATAAGGGAAACAGTAGGATGGTAAAGCTGGTTCAAAGGAGGATGCAAGAGATTGATAAATACATGATCAGCAAAAGATAGGGTACTGGAATCAAGCCAAAATAGATGCAAAAAAAAACCACAAAAAATATAACTATAGCTTCCACAGATATCTATTCCATTGGACAAAATTATTTGCATTTCTATTAGACAAAAATCATATGCATTTTAATTATGTAACATCTAACTTTTAGGAAACTGGGCTAGAAACAATAGTCCATTGTGGGCAAAAGTTCCTTCTCTACAGTGTCACAAGACCCTTAGGCAGGTCTAATGGACAGTTCAATACGACATCCAAAGGTGTGCAGTCATTCATCCTCTTACTGTATTTCCAAAGGTTTGATAATTTTTTGAAGTTGGGAGCCTCAAGTCACTGAATAATCATTATTGGTAAGTATTGAACATGTACCGTGGCCTGTACTAAATGCTTCGTACACAATGCCTTGTTTGATTTTCAAATCAACCCTTTGAATAGGTACCATTATTCCTGCATTTTATAGATGAGCAAGCTAAGGTGTAGAAAGTTACATAATTTCCCCTGAGTTATTGGGCTGATAAAGTGGCAAAGCCCAGACAGGGCTCAGATTTGTCTGAGCAGTCCTAATTCCAAACAGGGTCTCCAAAGTGGATGCAGGCACTCCAGGAAGTAACCTAAGATGAGGAGTTGGAGTGCAGCGGGAAAAGAGCAGAATTCTCACTGAGCATGACTTAAGTTCTCGTTCTTTATCTTTCCTTTCAGATGCATGCTTTATGATATGTATATTAGTGAAGTAGCACATATGAAGTTACTGAGCGAATATATACATGTATTATGGGGACAAAATCAAAAAGGTTTGGAGCCTTCTTCTGTAAAGACTTTCAGTTCGCTGGGACCACGGATTACTTGCATTTTCACATTTGCTGCTGGACATTTCTGACTTACTTCCCTAACCTCACAGATCTTATTTCTCAAAACACTTAAATTTAGATTCTAGCATCTTGCTATGTGGTTGGAGAGTCCATAGCTCCTTGCAGTGTGAGGAGGTGCAGCATTTCTGTATCTAGAGAGATTAGCAGATGTTTGAAGGCATTCCTCTTATGTACTTACTGGGAAGTCCTGGAGAAAGTAAAATCCACTCCTCCTTCCCTTTATCCCTGTGAAGGGAAAAAAAGTTTGCTTTGAGATGGAGAGTGACTCACACATGATTCTCAAGTTCTTACTCAGGGCTTTTAGAAATCACATATGTGGGTGACAGAAGTGATCTGAAGACAAAGGAAAGTAAACCACCGGGTCCCAGCTTTAGAAAAGTAAGGGACAATGAAGGCTAAACACAGAGTCCATGGGAATTCAGGAGATTTACTTCTCGAGCAAAGTGCCAGCATTGTCCCTAAAGCCAAACTGAGGAAATGCCCAGAGCTTTTAGACCAAAGCACTCCAAGTGTGTGATACAGCATCAGCATTATTCAGCCTTTTCTGAAATTACTAGTTATATTCAGTTGAATAAATGCTCCTAAATGCAATTAAGAATGTATTCATATTAACTTCATGGATGAGCTCAGAAAAATACTCATTATCTTGTCTCTGGAAGGTACTACACATACTCAGAAGCTTTGTGTTCTTACCAAAGTTGTAGTAGGGGAGAACACAGCTTCCAGTCCAGCTGGGAATGCCTTTTCAGCTTCTCTACACCCACACACAGACCTCATCACCCATTCTCCCTTTCCCAGCTTGGAAGCTTTCACTGAGAAAGCTGCAAATGGTGAGGTTGGGAAATGCAGCTTCCTAACTGGTCCCATATGCACGCCCCCCCCAAAGCAGATGGTCTCAGGGACTTCCAAGTGGTGGCCCAATAGGAGAGTGTGGCCCCAGGAAAAAGGCAGAGGTCTCATATAGGACATTGCTGAGACTCATAGCCTCCCAGTGGAACCCCTCAAATCAATCTCACCCTTTAACTAGGAGAATGAGATAAGCCCACGGCTGATTTCCTTTGTGCCTCCCTTTTCACAATTGTGAGGTGCTTCCAGAAGGAACTGTGGGTACTGGGCTTCAGCTCCCTTCTGCAGAGAAGTTTTGTCATTGGTTTGACAACTAGTCATGACAAGTACTGGGCTGCTTGGAAGTCCTTACCCTTTAGTATAGCTGTTAAGAGGGGCTTTTACAGCCTCCTTACTCAAATTGAGGTCCCACATCAGCAGTGTCATCATCACTTGGGAGCTTGTCCAATATGCAGATTCCAAGTTAGGCAGAAGTCTAGAAACAGATTCTGCCTCTGAACTGGATCCTCCAAGTGATTTTGATTTGTCAGTTTGAGCAGCACTGATCTAAAGTTAACTGGTCTGATATCAAAGCCCAGCTCTATCATTTGAAACAAGTTTCTTCACTTCTATGAGCCTAAGTTTCTTCATTTATAAAATGGAAATAAAAATAGGTCCCACCTCACAGGCTGTTGCAAGGAGGAAGTGTGCTCCTGTGTGTAAACGATAGCACAATGTAAGTATTCTGAAAATAATGTCTAATAGTAATGTGCCATACCACCTCACCCCACCCCCCAAAATCCAACACTGCCACATCTGTGTATTAAAGGGTATCCCAACTTGTCTGAAATCTTCTTTTTTCAGCCTATATTTACAAAAGGCTGATTAATAATACTTTACCTGGAGGTGACAGTGAGAGGTAGATTTGATATGTCTCAAAGACCACCAATGGGACTCACTGACTGTTCTCTTGCTAGAAATGAAGAAAATAAAATTCAGTCTTCAGCTAGTCACCCACTGTAGTAACCAGACTCCAAGACAGCCCCAATTATCTACCCCACATAGATGTCATGAACCTCTGTAGGCCCCTCAAAATAAAAAGGGCTGACCTGTGTAACAAATGACACTGCAGAAATGACAAAGTATGACTTCTGAAGGTAGAATATAACAGATATTGCAGATTATGCTTTGCTTTCTCTTGAATCACTCACTCTTCAGGAAGCCTCATGTAGTGAGGACACTCAAGAAACCCTAAAGAGAGGTCCATATGGCAAGGAACCTGGCCTCCTACCTACAGCAAGGCAGTGATTCATCTTTGAAGTGGATCCCCTACCCTGGTCAAGCTCCAAGTGTCTACAGGCCTGCAGTCACATTTTAACTACAACCTCATAAGAAATCCTGAGCCAGAATCACCCAGCTAAGCCACTCCTGACCTACAGAAACTATGTGAGATAAAAAAATATTTATTGTAGTTTTAAGTCACTGCATTTGGGGTAATTTGTTATGTGACAATAGATAACTAATACATACACTAGAGTAGCCAAATGTGTGTGTGTGTGTGTGTGTGTGTGTGTGTGTGTAGTCTTTCCCAGTAAAATTCTCATATCTAAGATCAATAGAAAGAAAGAAAAAGAAGAGAAAAAAAATTCTTTCACTCTCATTTGATAAAGTATTCCAGCAGTTCCAGACAAGCATAAAGCACGCAGATCCAAGATAAGAATGTTAGCAAAGGGGACACTTTCTTCCTGCCTCCTCTTAGGTTTCCATAGAAGGAATGGACTAACCACTCCATTTCCCAGGAAAGAAAAAAAAGCCTGAGCATTTCCCTTCCCCTTACTTTCTTGTCCTTGGGGCAGCAGACTTACCTGAAAGGTGTATTTGGGAGAAAGAACTGTATATACTCAGCTCAGCTCAGCGCTCCCAGTCACAGGGAGAGGCTAACTCTTCAGCTCTATACTGAGCTTACAGAAGTAGAACCCTGCAGCCATGCTGCCCTTGCAAGGAAGCTGTGTAGAGTCTTAAATCAGGTGGGGTGTTAGGATCCATGTGCCACATGCTTAAGCTATGTCCTCCAAGTCAGTTTTATCAGTAGCAAAGTGTCACTCTGATCTGTGTGATTTTATGTCTACCTCTCAATGGGTTTCAAACTTGGAAGAAGAAGGAAAGGGTGTTATTAGGCTTCTAAGCCTCAGCAAGGAGCATACATTCGACACAGATACAAGTTATTCTAAATGGATTTTTTATGATCAGTCATCCTCAATATTTTTCTAGCTATCACTTCCTCATGCTACCATCAATATAAGAATCCTCTGGTGTATCCTAATTCCAGTCTCACTTTCTCAAGATAATTGCTTATCTTCAAAATCCAAGTAGTGCGTAGTAGAGGGAGAACCTACTTGGTTGAGGAAGTCAGACCTTCTCATTAATCATAGTAACAATAATGACAACTACTATGTACTACTATACTATCTATATAGTCTTTCCTTTAATCTTCATAATAACTATGACATAATGGTCACTTATCCCCATTTTATTAAGGAGAAACCTGAGACTCAAAGGGATGGGCTCATATAGAAATAGCAGAATATCCTAGGATTTGAACATGTCTGGCTAGCTCTGAAGCCTCTGCTCTTTCTAATACACAATATTATATTTTAAGCCCTACTTTGGAGCCCAGTCCTTAGTTTAAAAAACATTATTTTAAATCTGACCAAAAGGGTCAATTTAATAAATAGAGTTTCAGAGAAGCATGGAATTTCTGGACTGAAAAGGTCTCTAGATATCATCAAGTCCCACCTTTATCCTTCTCCGTTTATAGATGAGTAAACTCTCAGAGAGATTAGATAACTTCCCAATAATTCAATGGTAATTTGTAAAAACTGTGGATAGTCCAAACTGCTTATACGATTACTAAGTTAATCGTGCAGAGATTTTATTCCCAGATGTCTTGACATTTGCTTATCTCATTGTTAAAATATACTCTGGCCAACCAACTCAAATGTATGGCTTAGGCACAGGAGAGCCAAACACCTGAATTTATAACCAAAGGAAGTGCTATCTGTCCCACTCCCTGCCACTCCTTGCAATTGCTTCTGAAGGCAGTTTTAAGGGGGAAAGATATAGTTCTTTAAATGACCAACAGAAACATTTGGTTTGTTTCCATACAACCTTTGGGTTTCAATTTTTGTAGTTTGTTACAGAATGGTATTCATCAGTGAAATATTTGGTCTCTAGATCTGAAGAGAATTGAGGCCATGTCATAATTACAGATGTGCAAGAGTTTGTATCCAATTTGCCTTGGATACAAACTGACATTTTTTAAGCATTTTGGATTTGGTTCATGTTGAAAGCTATTAATTACTACCTCAAAAGTAATCTTTCTTAGCTAGAAATAGACTTACAAACTCAATTTCTGACACTTTTGGGAATTTTCTTGCAATTTTATCAGGAAATGTCACTTACTTTGAATGGAAAACAACTCCCATACTTTTTTGTAAATGACCCACTGCTGTGTGAGGAAACACAAGCATACGCTGCCCAACCCTGCCGGGCCCTGCCTACATAATGGAGGCCAGTGAGCCCATTGCAAGTCCAGCCTCAGCCAAATGGGAGATGAGTCAGAAATAATGCAGGGCGTTCTGAACTTTACCTCATTGTTCTGGTAGTGCTGCTGTGCTGGTCCAGTGACCAGACTTCAGCTGATCACTGGAGCCTTCCCTTGTCTCCTTCCCCTTGATGTAATGCCCTCTTCTGATGCTCTTCCAGAATCCTTTGGAATGTGGTGTGAAGCAGTGAAAAAAGCACTGACCTCAAAGCCAGATGGTCCTAGGTTCGGTTTTTATGCTAGGATCATCATACTGGTTTGTGACCCTGGAGATGATTCGGTGCCCTCTGACCCTTGATTTCCTCTCCTGTGAAATGGAGATAAAATATCTAACATAGAGTTGCTGTGAGGATTAAAGGAAAAGATATTGTCTAATATCTAACACAATACTTAGTGTGTGTAGGTGCCCATAAATCAGAGCTCTCACTCCCGGTAACACCTCATAATTATCAAGCGCACCTTTTAAAAATACCCATGCTCAGGACTCATGACCCAAGGATTCAACCTCATTGTCAATTTTTAAAAGCTACCCATGTGAATCTAATTACAGCTAAGGTCATGCATCCACTGTCATGTTTCTCCTGCTCTTCCTTACTTTTACAATTCCTAATAGAGATGAAAATTCAATCTTGAATAATCTAGAACAGTTCTGTTCCTAAACTGACTCCATGCCTAGACTCTGACTTAGGACATGCTATCCCGCTTCAAAAATGTTATAATGTATTCAAGTTATCCCATGGTACATATTTACTGTAGCTGTACATCCTAAGGTTCCTTCCATTATGCCCAGCCTTTTAAAACATTTATTAAAATATAAATCTCAATTAATCTTAATTTATCCATTTGAGATAAGTTATATTATTGTCCCCCTTATACAGAGCAAGAAACTAAGACTCATAAACGTACATTCATTCTTTCAATAAATATTCATTGCATGCCATAAATATGTGCCAGCCACTGCTCCAGATGATATGTCAAAGTGATACCTCTAAGTAAATAAGCTTGCCTGAGTCACAAAACTTTAAGTAAGAGAGGGAGCCTGGGCTCAACCTCAGACTATCTGACTCTAAGTGTACTTTTTGCCACATAGCAGAAGTTTTCAACCCAGTATCTGGCACCAGGAGAAGGGACTCACATTCAATCATTTCTTCAACCCTCACCCTCCAGGGTGTGCCTCTCACACCATATTCTGCTTCACTGCTCCTGAGAGTTGTGCAAGCTAGTGGCCTTGCCATTTCTATCACTTCCATTCTACAGATGGGTAAACCAAGGTACATAAAGGGTCTTAGGGTCACAAAGGCAATAAGTGCCTCTCAAGACAGGATGTTTTGCAAGTTCTCAAAGGACAAGGAGCTCACCTTCTGTAGTCCATTGCCTTATATCCTACAAGTGTCTGAGCCACATTAAACAACAGCTGAGCAATGCCAGACAGGACCCTTCTGAGGGAGTCAGTGCCCTGAGGAAGTAGGGAGGGTAGCAAGTCTCATAGCTGTGGTTTCCAAGCCGATGCCAATCCTAAGCATGTGGTGGTTGTGAGTCTTAACAATTATATTTAGCTTGTATTGCATCACATGTTCAGCCAAGCACATTAAAACACAGTGTCTGCGTCCAAAGAACTAAATATACAAAAAGACAGAGAGAAAGAGGGAATGTGTAAGGAGGAAGAGAGTGAGCCTCTACTTTCCATACTGTTTTGGGGTTCTGGTTTGCACTGAGAGCTAATATCAGATACTGAATTAATACTTGTCACTTGTCGTTTTTCTAACCAATAGGTACATTGAAAGGACATGGCCATGAGAGCCTGACAACATGGTTCTCATTCCACTGATTTCTCGATACAGCATACGAGCAGTGAGCAGCTTTGATCAGGTTGCACCCCAGCCTCATTCAGAAAGTCTAGAATGCTGGTTCTCCAACTTCAGTATGCATCAGAATGAGCCCGAGAACTTGATAAGACACAAATTGCTGGGCTTATTCCCAGAGTTTCTAACTTATTTGCATTTTCTACAAGTTTCTGGTTATGTTGTCATTGCCTACCTGGGACCACACTTTTAGATTTTCTAGTCTCCAACAATAAGTAGTTCTATGGATGCTGAAAGGGCCCCAAATCTAAGATATACTGTTGAGTGACTAAAAACAAAGGTGAGGGAAGCAAGGAAGAGTTCACTACTATTTATTTAGAAAATGGATTGACATATACATTTGTAGCTTATATGTACATAGACTGTTTCTGGATGGTTCTAAAGAAAATGCCAACAATTATTGCCTCAGGGGGCTGAGGGCCAGGGGTGCTATGTTGATTGTTCTCTGAGTCCCTCCCTAAACCCAACACCATCCCAGATCATTTTCCTTTTTCTGCTCCCTAGAAGGAATCAGTCCTCCACAGCCTTCGTCACCCTGTGTCTTTTGGTGGTTGACTTCCTCTTGGGTTTGGCCAATGGAAGGCACCAGCAGGAGATCTGAGGGTGAGAAGAAAGAAATCCTGAGAGATTTTTTTCATGCTCTCTCCCCACTTTGGTGCAGTGTCTGTAACAGCTGCATCTGTCTACAGCCATCTCAGTGAGCTCCACTAACACAATTTTCTTTTCAGCTATTGCTAGTCTTTGGGGCCTTCACATCCCTTGTTTGTCCCCTTGGTTCTTCCCACTCTCTATAAGTGGTGTCTTCATTAACATCTCTGAATTTGAAACTTCTGGAGGTGAATTTCATTTTCTATCAGGATACTGACTGAGAAAGGTGGGAAATGTATTATTCACTATATATCCTTTCCTATCATTTACATATTTTGCTGCGTACCTGTAATACCTGTTTAAAAATGCTATGTTAAAAAAACAAATCATAGAAATGAAAGTTAAGTTTTAAATAATCTAGATCAGTAAGTTCCAAAGTGAATCACTGGAGAATTGGTCTACTTCAGCATCTAATGTGTCCCCTCATTTTGTTTGGCTTTAATCTGATGCCAACAAAGAATTATTATTATCTTATTATATTCCAGCCCTGCTAATACAGCTAGGGTGAATGCTCCTGGAGAACAAGTACCACAGCTGATGTTTGCAGTGCACATGGTATATAGGTAGACTGAGTATAATGTGGTAGAAAGTAGATTTCAGGTTTGGAGTCACACAAACTAAACTCAAATTACATCTATGTCATTTGTTTGCTTTGATTCCATGAGATTCCTGTCTTTCCTGGGTCCTTATAAAGGTACTCATCACATCATATAAAGGCCTTGTATTATTTGGACATGGCCTCTTGGATGCCATGAAGATGATTACTTTTATATTCTTTCATGAGCCTAAAAAGCAAATCATTAAACTCATTCCTATTTTCATTTCAATGTATGTGCACAATACCCTCAACCTCCTGCTTGAGCCATTCCACTACTAGTTGGAGCAGGAGGTGGCCCTCAGGTCAAGCATAAGAAAGAGCTCAGACCTAAGGCACTGAGATTTAGAGGACACAAAAATTGTAAATAATGATTCTGAAAGCTTAACATCTACTTAGCAAGAGTAATGGTTTAAAGTGAGAAGCTGCCAGATGGTGTGCACTGTTAATAATGCCCATCTGTGAGACATATATTGAATTATAAAACTGATCTGGAGAACATTTCCTGTTGCTTCGCCTCCTTATAGTTCTGGGGGTCAGGTATGGGGTGAGGCAGGATGAGGTGCATGTTGCTTAAAAATAATACTATATAATATTTTTACATAATATTTGTTACTAATTTTTGCATGTTAATTTTTTATAGGTTACAAAATATTTGTGGCCTCAAGAGGGCCATGTCAGAACTTCCTGCTTCACACACAAGCCTGCCTCTAGGAGCACAAAAATGCCAAGCTATAGGCAAGGGTACTGTCTCCAAGATTGTGTCAAGTCAACTGCTGATCTTCTGCCCTAGTTCTGGTGGACCTGACTTCTGAGCCTCTTCACCTTCACCTGGACTCCTGACAAAGGCCTCAGGTTCTCTTGCTTTAAAGGCTACTTTTCTCCTGCTTCTCCACCTTGACCCTGCAAATCCTCCCCACCTGACGTCAGATAATAGGTGTTCTCACCTTCCTCCTTGGTCCCTCAGGACTAGCTCACCTGGATGCCTAACCTGAATTCTCTGACAGAAGAGGAGACTAGACACTGAGCAGATTCCTTAAGTCTCTGAGGCCTAGTTTCTTCATCTGTAATGATACCTCACTGAGGAGTTACTGTAAAGATTGATGTCAAATGCCTGGCAGGGAGTAGTAATGGGGGCAGAGGAGGCCAACCCTCAACTTTAGACCCAGGACAGTCTGCTTACTATTTCCACACCCAAAGCACATTTCTGAGAGCTTCTTTACTATCCTCACACACAATGTTCTTCCCTTCCCAGAATCCCTGTAGGCACAGCATTCACCTGATTATACTTTCCTTGTGCTGCTCTAAATTATCTTCACTGTGCTTATCATGTCTCTCAGGTAGATTAGAAAATCTCTTGAGAGCCATGCCCTCTATGTCTTTGAACCTTCTCCCATGGTGTGTCTTACCCAGAGTTGGGAAGACAGAGGGAGCTTAATTATTTCTGTTCACTGTGCAGTGCACCTTTTCCTATTATATCAGTGGTCCTCACTCCTCACAGTGCATCAGAATCACCTGAGGAACTTTAAAACATACATATTCTTAAGCCTCACTCCCAGAGACTCTGTTTCCATTGGTCTGGAATGCAGCCCACCTTTGAGTATTTGTTTAAAAGCTCCCCCAGTGATTCTAATGTGCAACTAAGAGTGAAGGCCTCTGTGCTATATGAACCAGGATGACTTTATCTTAATTCCCTAAGCTACTTCAATTTGTCTTCTGGCTGTCCTTTTTCCATTTTAATAGTTCAAATTATATCTTATAAGTTAAATCACAATCCTCAGCTCCTTTCTGGTATGACATACAAGGAAATGTCTTTAAGCAAGTGAAATTTTCTGCCATTACCTCACTGGGCAGACAGTCAAGCTGTAAAAAAACCAGCTGAGTAATTCTCTTTGAAATGAGACTGTCGTTAATCAATAAGCTGTCCTCCAACCACCTGCATGAAGCCAGGCAGTCACCATTCATGACATTCTACTTTCTTGTCCACATAAATCGGACAGGGGGCTAGTAAATAGCAAAGACCAAAGGTACTTCTATGTATTAGAGTTACCAATAAGCAATGATAAGGGAATAGGAAAAGGGGAAAAAACAAGGATGATGAATTAATGAGGCTATTATGACAAAATGATTTAATGGGAAATACATGAAAGCAAATTAATGAGGCTTTGATGGTATTTACAAATTTAAATTCCCTTGAGTATCTCAATGAATTCATTATCTCCTGGAAAGCTCTTAAGAATATTCTATTTTGAAGATTTCCCACTAACGAGACAGGAAAAACAGCTTTGAGGAATATTTTTCTCAGTCACCTCTTTTTGGTTTACTGCAGTTTTAATTATTGGTGAAATTAAACCATGAGGTAAAAAGGAAAAAACTTGACAAACCACAAAACTCTTAAGTAGCTAAGATGCTTTTAAATATAAATTTTTGTTAGATGGTTAAAACAAAAAAGAAAACCACGAGGAAGTGTATACTATAATGGAATTGTCTCTAAAGTATATTTTTCAAAATTTTCCATCAGGCACCAATATGTTTTTAATATTCTGTCAGATTAATTTTCTTAACAATTGCTTTAAAAAGAGCTCTGTTTACCTGTTCAGAACCAAGAAAGCTATTGTACTTTGTTATAAACTGTAGAGGTGCTTTGCTGAGGATCTATTACTTAAACTATTTCTCTGTAGTGTACAGTTAAACTAGATTCTGGAATATAATAATTGCTTTCTGTATCTATCCCATCATTCTTTTTATGAAACAAATTTTCAGTATTCATGAATCTTTGGTATTGAGCAGTTTACTGTTTTCCTTGGAAATCATTTTGAGACATTGTTTTATTAAAATCTGGCACTTATCTCCTACAGAGAAGCCACTAGGTGACACACACTACTCATATACTGAGAGATTTCACACATTATAATTCTTCCTTCTAAAATAGGAACAGAGGCCAAGGATTACCAATATTGAGAAAATGCTTCAATATGAAAGAGATCTCAAAACAAATACAGGTTTCCCTCACTAACCAAAAGTAGAGCATTCCTGCGAAACCTTTTGTAAGCTGAAGTGGTGTAAAGCAAAGAAGCAATTACCATTAATTGATATAAAAAAATTCTGTGCTTTCCAAGACCCTCAAAATAACCTACAAAATCATACCAAATAACACACAAAACTGAAAATAACACTAACATATAGTAAAAGCAGAAATAAAATGATCAGTGCACAGCCTATATAAACTAGAAATAATGTATGTATGGTGTAATTTCACTTACCAAAGTGAGCTGCCTCTGTGACAGCTTGCTACAAAACAGACACAACACCATTTTTGCTTTTTGCCTTTTGTGTGTGTGTGTGTGTGTGTGTGTGTGTGTGTGTGTGTGTGGCACAATGAAATTCCTCTTAGAATTTATTTCAGATAGCAAAAACAGGTACAGGCGACACTTGAACAGCGTGAGAGTTAGGGGCACCTAACATGCAGTCAAAAATCTACGTAAAACTTTTGACTCTACAGTCAACCCTTTGCATTCGTGGATTCAACCAACCTCAGACTGAAACAGTATTTTTAATCAGTAGCTGGGAATCACCAATTGGGAACCTGCGGTTAGGAATTTAAAAATACTGTTTTTGATCTATAGTTGGTTGAATTCACAATGTGAAACCCACAGATACAAAGGGTCAACGTCATTCAGTGAAAAAACTTCACATGTAAATGGACCCACACGGGTAAACCCACATTGTTCATGGGTCACTATACTAACGTAGTTCATAAAAATGAAGTGGTGAAAAGCAAACTTTCAGAAAGTAGGGAATACCTTTTTATAGACTAAAGGAATGTAGATCAATGGAATCATGAAGAGAGCAGAAAAAAACACTGAAACATTTATTTCTTCCAGGAGAAAAAAGAAGCTATTGTATCCATTAAAAAAATCAAACCTGGAGTGTTCAAGTCAAGATGGGAAAGTAGGTAAACATGCTCACCTTCTTTCATGACCACCTCAAAATTACATCTGAACTACAGAACAACCATTATTGAGAAGCACCTGAAGTCTAGCTGAAAAGAAGTCTTACAACTAAGGATGTAGAGAAGCGGCCATATTGAGACCAGTAGGAGGAGTGGAGATGCAGAACAGGTTGGTCCTACACCCATGTGTGGTAGTTAAAAATCAGGAGGGATATCTCAGCTGCAGAGGTCCTCCCAGAGGAGTATGGGATCCCTTCCCACACCAGGATCCCCAGCTCAGGGTTCCAGTGCTGGGAAGAGAAGTCCTCATAACCTCTGGCTGTGAAAATGAGAGAAGATTATGGCCACGTGAGACAAAGGGTGGCTGGAGTGCCAGGTGTTTCTCTTAAAGGACTCATGCACAAACTTGCTGATGGACTAACTCACACTGAGCTCTAGTGCTGGGGCAGTAGCTTGAAAGGTGCCAGGGATGTACAGGGAGGATCTGAATTGTCTGGCTTCAGGGCGAGGGCTGGAGGAACACCTCTCCCAGATAGAAGTGCTGGCAGAACCATTGTTTCTTTGTTGAGCCATCCCACCACTCCCCACCAACATGCTGATGCAGGCAGCCACCATATCTGAGTCTCCATCGACCTAGCTAACACTGGTTGCCCTGCCCTGGTGATTCCCTGAGACCCTTCCCCACCCAACTTGTAGGCCCACTAAAGGTAATTCTAGTGGATTTTCCATATAAACAGCCTATCTTGGCTCATGCTGTAGACTTTCCTAAAATTTCTTAAAGATTCACAAACTCCAAACAAGCAGCATCTGGCCTCAGTGTGTCTCATAATCCTTGCTAAGCAGCCCCAAGTCCATTACTATTGGCAGCTGGCCTTGATTCCCAGTTTAGCCTCTCCTAGGCATCTCCAAATTCAGCACAAGAGGCAATCATCTCCAGATCACTTTGTAGCTCATACCAAGTAAGCATGGGTGGGGCACAGGCAGCAGCTGATCTTGGTTGGAAACAGAGCCCCTCTCAAGAGGCCCCAGAACCAACACACCCACTGGCAGCTTTAGACCACACTAGAGCACCACCCAACTACCTCCACAAATGACACACCCGAAGGGCAGACTAGGCAGGCACCAGAGCCCTGCTAAAACAATTACTGCTCTGTAGGATCAACCACTGCACAACAGCTCCTGCACTAGTAATCCTCACAAGTAATCAGCCTGAGAGCCAATCACTCCTATTGGTGTGCCAACACCAATCAAGGCTCAACTACAACAAGAGGGCATTCACAACCCATACAAAGGACACACCTGGAGCCCCTGGCTCCGGTGACTGGGCCTCACAGGACACCTATTACATAAGGCCACTCTACTAAGACCAGGAGACATAGCAGCCCTACCTAATATAGAGAAACAAACACAGGGAGGCAGCCAAAATGGAGAGACAATGAAACATATCCCAGATGAAAGACCAGAATGAAGCTCTAGAAAAAGAACTAAACAAAATGAGGACGAGTGATCTACCAGATGCAGAGTTCAAAACACAGGTTATAAGGATGCTCAATGAGCTCAGTGAGAACTTCATCAAAGAGACAGAAAACATGAAAATGCAGATAGAAAACATATAGAACCTGTCAGAAATATAGAATACATTAGAGGAAATCAACAGTAGGTTACATGAAGCAGAGAATTAAATTAGGATTTAGAAGATAAGGTAGCAGAAAACAACCAATGAGCAGAGCAACAAGGAAAAGGAATCCGAAAAAAAATGAGGATAGTTTAAGGGAACTGGGGACAACACCAAGAATAACAACATTTGCATCATAGGGGTACCAAAAGAAGAGAAAGAACAAGGAATTAAAAACCTATTTGAAGAAATAATGAACAAAAACCTGGTGAAGAAAATAGACATGCAAGCTCAAGAAGTGCAGAGAGTCCCAAACAAGATGATCCCAAAGAGGCCCATGCCAAGAGACATCATAATTAAATGTCAAAGGTTAAAGACAAAGAGAGAATCTTAAAAGCAGCAGGAGAAATGTAGTTAAATACATACAAAGGGGTTCCCATAAGACTATCAGCTGATTCTCAACAGAAACTTTTCAGGCCAGAAGGGATTGGCATGAAATATTCAAAGTGGTGAAAAGAAAGGACCTACAACCAAGATTACTCTACCCAACAAAGCTATCATTTAGCATCGAAAGACAGATCAAGAGCTTCCTAAACAAGAAAAAGCTAGAGTTCATCACCACCAAGCCAGTATTACAGGAAATGCTGCAGGAACTTCTTTAAGAAGACAAAAAAAAAAGTATAAAAAATGTGAATTATAAAATGGAAATAAATACTTAACTGTCAACAATTACATGTAAATGGATTAAATGCTCCCATCAAAAGACATAGGATGGTTGAATGGATAAGGAAAAAAAAACACTTACATACTCTACTTACAAAAAAACCTCACTTCATATTGAAAGACATAGCACAAAGGAAAACTAAAAGTAAAAGGATGGCATAAGGTATTTCATGAAAACAGAAAGAAACAAACAAAAAGCTAGAGTAGATAAAATGGACTTTAAAACAAAGGCTATAAAAAAAGACAAAGAAGGACCCAGTAATCCCGCTTTTGAGTATTTATCTGAAGAAACCCGAGACACTACTTGGAAGGGACATGTACATCCATATTTTCATCACAGTGTTATTTACAATAGCCAAGATATGGAGGCAACCTGGGTGTCCATCAAGGGACAAATGGATAAAAAAGAGGTGGAACATATATGCAATGGAATACCTACTTAGCTGAAAAAAGAATGCAATCTTGACATCGGCAACAATATGGATAGACCTAAAGGGTATTGTGCTGAGTAAAGTAAGTCAGACAAAGACAAATGCCATAACTTCACTTATATGTGGAATCTAAAGAACAAAATAAACTAAGAAACAGAAACAAATTCATTGATACAGAGGACATTTTGATGATTGTCAGATGGGAGGGGGGTTGAGGGGATGAATGAAAAGGGGGAGGGGATTAATAAGTACAAATTGGTAGTTACAAAATAGTCATGGGGATGTAAAGTATAGCATAAGGAATATAGTCAATAATATTGTAATAACTATGTATGATGTCAGATGGGTACTAAATTTATCGAGGTGATTGCTTTATAAGTTATATAAATATTTAATCACTATGTTGTACATGTAAAATTAATACAATATTGTATGTCAACTGTAATTAAAAAATAAAGAAATATTTTTAAAAATCAAATATGTAATAAAGGATGTAATCAAATAATAAGGAAGAGCTCATAGAAGTTAAAAATATAATAGTCAAAATAAAAATTTCAGTAAGGATGGGATGATAAAGTCAAGGAAATCTACAAGTAGAACAAAAAGAAGCACACAAATGGAAAATGAAATGAAAACAATAAGAAATTATTCAGGATGTTCAACAGCCACCTGTAATTCAGAAAGAAAAAACAGGGGTGTGTGGTGGAAAAAGGAGAAAATGATACAGAAATTTTCCAGAACTGAATGATGTGAGTTTTAGATGGAAAAGTATGCATCTCAGGAAGTCAATTATAGTGAGAACAGGTATGAGTATGTATGAAGGGGATCCAAACTAAGGCAAATCATTTTAAAATTCTAGAACACTAGGGAGAAAAAATATCTTAAAGCTTGTGGTAATTATTTCTTTCAAATTTATGTTCAGTGGAAGAAGAATCAAGATGGCTCCAGCTTTATCAATAACAATGTTAGTCACTAGAAGACAATAGAAAAATGCTAAAAAATTATGAGGCATCAAAAATTTCACTTTTATCCACCCTTTCTTAGGAAAGTATTGAAGAATATATATTCCAGCAAAAATAGGAAATGAACTAAAAAATAACAAAAATAATTGAATTGAAGAAACCAGAGATCCATCATGAGAGAACAATGGGAAGTTCCAGAAAAAGGGAAAAGGGAAGTTCAGGCCTACATCTGTGGCGAGATTGGAACAAGTTTGAGATCTCTGGAAATTCTCCAGAAAAAAAAATAAAAAAGGATTTCCAAACTGATGGTTTCAATTTACATTACCTTTAGTAATGTTCTAGCGTTCTAGTTGCTCCATATCTTTGTCAACACTTGATATTATCGGTTCTTTTTTATTTTTAATTAAATTTTTTAAAATTTTATTTTAGCTGTCTGGTCTCATTATGGTTTTTATTTGCATAAGGTTTATTTGCATTATGGGTTTTATTTGCATCTCTCTGATGACTAATAATGTTGGGCACCTTTTCATTTGTATATTGACCATTTGGAGATCTTTGTGCAGGCTCAAACCTTTTGCCCATCTTTTAAAAGGTCATATCTTTGTCAATGGTAATTCTTTCATACATTCTAGATTGAATTCTTTGTCAAGTTTTTCTTTATACTCTGTTAAAGGTATCTTTTGATGAATAGAAGCTATGTGTAAAGTCCAATTTATCAATCTTTTTCTTTATGGTCAGTATTTTTTAATATCCTGTTAATGTTGGAGTTTTCATTTCCAAATTGGGATTATTTCACATATACTTTTTATAACATTTTAAAAGTTTTTTTATTTAAGTGTAGTTGGTGTAAAATATTATATTAGTTATATTAGTTTCAGGTATATGAATCAATGATTAGACATTCTTTTACCTTATAATGTGATCACTCCACTAATTCCAATAATCATCTGTCACCATGTAGACTTATTAAATATTATTGATTATATTCTCCTTTACTTTTTTCACTCATCCCTGAGCCCCTTCTTCTTTAGAAATCATCCCTTTGGTCTCTGTTTCTATGAGTCTGTTTTAATTTTGGTTTGTTTGTTTTATTTTGTTTTTTAGATTCCACATATAAGTGAAACCATACAGTATATGTCTTTCTCTGCCTGATTTATTTCACTTAACATAATACCCCCTAGGTCCATCATGTTGTCACAATTTACCAACATATTGCAAAGCATTCAACATTAGAATGTTTCTTCAAGAACACTTTTTAAATGGCTGCATAGTATTCCATTGTATGGATGTGTCATTCATCATGTAACTCAGCTCTTACTCATACATTCAGATTGTCTTAGAACATTATTTAAATAAAATTATAAAATTGACTGCATTACAAATTTGAAACTGAAGATTTTTACATCTAAGTTTGATTAATTCCAAATTTCATTCCCCAATGAGTATATATGGAGCACCTAATGTTTCTTCAACACTGTGCTGAATATTCTAGAGGACACAAAGGGAAAACATAAGGTGAGACCCGTCCATATGTGCTGTCATTATAGTTGATGGCCCAAACTTCACCTGTTAGCAATTAAGGAATAATTGCTAGCTCAACTGTTAATAATTACATATGGAATAGAAAGAAGGTCATGGGAAAACAACAGGGAGTGGGCTATAATAATTGATTTCAAGAAAGAAATGAGTCTTGAAGCTTCTTCAAAAGTTGAGGGTGAGCATAATATAGTGCAGGAACTGTATTATCAAAGGTGTGGACTCAGGAATAAGTACTGTGTGTCTGAAAAACAGAGGAGTTGTTCTAGGTTGAAAGTCAGGATAAATGATGATGGGTTGTGGAAAATAAGAATGAATAAATAAGATGAATCCACACCCATAAGGGTTTTGACATGAAGATTTTAAATTTGATTTCATAGACAATAGGTCCACTGAGGCTGGGAGTGAGGAGATAGGGTGAATATGAGGTTGGGAGCAGGGCCATCAAATTGTAGTTTCGATATGTTCCTTTAGGTTAATGGTGGGGTAGGAAGTGTAGTCAGAAAGACAGATTAAACAGATTAAAATTTATAGGAATAATTCAGAGGCCAGGTGATTTTATCTTAAAATAAAAATTCACATTTAATACGATTTTCAAAAGAATCAGAGACTGGATGTTTGCCTCCATAGTCTCTTATTTGATTCTAACTAATACCCTGAGTTATTTTTTAAAATGGCATTTCAAAAAAAAAAAGAAAGAAAGAAAGAAAAAGAAAAAGAAAAAAAGAAAAAGAAAAAAGAAAATATCTTTTTTAAAATTAAGTTTATTGGGGTAATGTTGGTTAATACAATTATATAATTTTCAGGTGTACATTATCATTTGACATCTGTATATTCTATTGTGTGTTTACCACCCAAAGTCCAGTTTCCTTCAGTTACCATATATTTGATCCCCTTTACTCACTTTATCCTCCCCCATCCCCCTATATTTGACCTCCTCTACCCGTCTACCTCCCCCCTCCTCCCCAACCCCATTAGTAACCACTCTATAGGCCTCTGGTAACCACTAGTCTATAGTCCATTTCCATGAATCTCTGTTTGTCCTGCTCATTTGTTACTTTTAGGTTTATATCCCACATATAAGTGATATTATGTGATTTTCAACTTTTTCTGTTTGGCTTATTTCGCTTAGCATGATTATCTTGAGGTCCATCCATGTTGTCGCAAATGGCTATATTTCATCTCTTCTTATGGCTGAATAATATTCCATTGTATATATGTGCCACAGCATCTTTAGCCAATCATCTATCATAGGACACTCCAGTTGCTTCCATGTCCTGTTCACTATGAATAATGTTACTATGGACATTGGTGTGCACATATCTTTTCAGATATGGGTTTTCAAGTCTTCAGGGTAAATACCCAGTAGTTTTTTGAGGAATTTCCATACTGGTTTCCATAGTGGCTGTATCAATTTGCAGTCCCACCAGCAGTGTATGACAGTTCCTTTTAAAAGAAAGCAACTTGACCATAATTATTGAGAAATCCCTTACGAGTGCTGTCTCTAAAAAACTTAAAAAAATTTTTAATCCATGTTAATGAGCTTTGCTTTTTCTAGCCAATATTTATTAAGTCCATGCCTTAGCAATAGTTGTTTTTTTTCTAAAAAACTTCTTATACACAGAAATAGTTATGATTCTGTCACTGCTTAGGAAAAACAATAAGATTTGTCAAACAGAGACTTTATGTTTTACTTACATAAAAAAACATTAGAACTTAGTGGTCTAGGTTCAAATTCTAGCTATGCCATACTAGAGAAGTTATTTAACTTCTCTAAATTTCATATGTAAAATAGGGATACAATAATGAGTAAAATACCTGTCACATAATAAATGTTAACTATTATTATCCTTTAAGGTCTATGTTCTTATTTTAATAGATTCATTAATTAAAATATTGGCTGCATAGAGCTAATTGATATTGGAAAGAATACCCTCATTTCTTGTAGAGGTAAACAAGGAGTTAAAAGATGTAAGTAATAAGTAAGGAACAAGGGGAAATTTGATCAAGTCACTATCTAAGGACAAAGCACAATTGGCTTTGCATCTATTATAATTTTAGCATTAGTAATAGTAATAAAGTGCTCAGTTTCTATAGTGCCCAGAACTTGGAAACAAAACCAAGTGATTGATTTTTATTTATTTATTTATTTATTTATTTATTTATTTATTTATTTATTTATTTATTTATTTTCTTGCTTATTTGATGGTGGGAGACCTGGCACAGAGTTCCACTCAGTGGGATGAAATGCATGCCTCATGCCAGCTTCTTTAAAGAGGCTGTTATTCATCACAGCTGTAATGTTCCCTTCAGAGAGCTCCCACTGGAATGGAAAAGGTGCACTGGCAATTTATATACAAAAGTCAACCCACATTGGGCTTGGAAAATTCACTGGGAAAACTATCTGCAGTCTGTCAGTTATTCATGAACATGCTCCTGTTTCTAATGGAAGTGCTGTGGTTTTGTTTTTCGTCACAGTAAAATTAGAAAGCAGCAAAGAAAAATTAAAGGACCTGCCTATAGACACCTTCTAGCCGACAAATCATTATGTAAGTTTCCATGGTTCAGTTGCTATGTAAAAATAGTCATAATTCCACAGCCCTGTGTTTGGAGTGTGCAAATTGGCCTTTGCCTGTACTGTACATCCCTGCCCCTCACCTTCCTTTGGTGAAATTACATAGTCATTCTCTACCCTAGGAGCCCTCAACACACCCTGCAAAGATGCTATGGCTCTGAGATGCGCTAATACTCTCCTTCCAAAGCAGTGCCATTTATGTAAACTATATTGGAACATTTCTTAACATCTAATGAAATGGCATAACCAAAATTATAAATGGGTAAATTGTTTTACAGTTAAATCTTGTCTCCAGTTAACTTTGGAGCCAGAATAGTTTCCAACCCCTTAGTTAGATGACTGCCTAAATCTAGACAAGATTCCTCCCCAAGTAACATATTATCTCACATCTGCAGAGGGATGATGTGCTATTCTAAAAGCACATTCACATATGCCATCACATCTAATCCTCACAAGAAATGAGAGAGGGAGACAAGGCAAGTATCACAGTGCCCATTTTACAGATGTGGACACTGAAGACCAAGAAGATGAACTAATTTGCCCCAAATCTCACAAGTAGGAAGGGCAGAAATAGAGCTCAAATCCAGTGCTAAAAGTAGATAGAGCTTAAATCATGCTATGTTCCTGAAATGTGTCTTGCAAGAGAAATAGGGCTTTGTCTCCTATAATGATGAGTTAAATCTTTAAATAATAAAGATAAAAATAAGTCATTTCTTTTAGTCCAAGCTAGAAAAGCAAGCATGATATTGGATTACTTAGGTATAAAATATATAAGAAATGTAATGCAATCATTTTGTTGGTTTTTATTTTCTCCATAGGATTAGCTCTGTACTCATCTTAGTCTAATTGCCTTGAACAGAGCAACAACTATGTAGCAAACAATGTGCTAGACCCTGGAGATATAAAGGAGCAAATTCCAGCCCTTATCCTGACAGTTCTTTGTGGAGACAGACAAGCAAACAGATGATATCTCTATATTTTAAATGCTGTGATAGGTATGCACAGGCTGGTAGGGAAGACCAGAGGAAGAGTTGGGTGTGTCAATTCAAATGGATCAAAGGAAACATCTAGGATTAGTTTTAAAAGATGAATAGGAATTCTCTAAGCAAAGAAGAGGGGAAAAGAATTCTAGTAATGTTCAGATAAATGGAGATATAAAACAACAGGAATAAATATACTTTCTGCTGAGGAATCATTTTAGAGGGGAATGGCAGCTAAAGTTCACATAGTGCTTTCCATTGCCAGGCTCTGTTCTAAGCACTTGACATATACGAACACATTTAATCCTCACAACCACCCTGGGAGGTAGGTGTAATTATCTTCTCTAATTTTGCAAACAGATAACTGAAGCACAAAAATATTAAGCACTTGGCCAGTATTCTATGGCCCATAGAATTTCTAGTGAATTTCAACATTTTGCTATACTGTCTTTCAAAAATGTGGAGGTGGGGGAAAGGGAGAGAGAGAAGGAGAGGTAGAGAGAGGAAGAGAGAACAGTTTCCAAAGAGAGAAATGAAGATGAGAAAAGTTTTTTAAAAAATTAAAAAACCTGTAAATTTTAGAAGAAATTAGACTAATTAATTAAAGGGCCTTATTTTGGAAAAGTGGGCTTAGAAGGTGATACGAAGAAAATGAATCTCAATATTATTAAGGAACCTATAAATTAAACTCAACTAAGAATTTTCTACTGATTGGAAGTAAGCCATGTCAGACCCACATCTCCCAGGGGGCTTGTCAACTAACCTTCCTCCAGGCTGTGAGCCTCATAAATGTTTTGACTAGTCAGAATCCTGCCAGGTTGTTAGGCAGCACATGAGAAAGGCACATGAGTCTATTGGAATGTGTAAGCCCTTTGAGTGCAGATGTTCAATAAATATTGATTGACAGCAAATCATATTTAGTGCTATAACTAAGATTAGTAAAATTAATTGGAAACACATTTAATAGTTGTTATGATTCATGGCTAACAGGTAAAAATTCATTAAGTAAACTTGTACACTTTTTCTCTTCCTTTTTTTTTAAGGATTTTAGTGTAGATGAGCTGTCATTGGCTATTAAGAAGTTCAAAGTTAAATTTGCAGTCATATTCTGGCAAGGTAGGAAGAATTCTGTGATATGTATTTTAATTGCTAATCTCATCCTCATTTTATCTTATCTTTTCAGTGCTTATTTCCTTTTCATATACATTATTTCCTTTTTAAAAATTTTATTGTACTATATGTTGCTTTGAAAATGACTGCTAATTCTTTTGCAGTGAGGTAAGGTATAATTAAATACATACATACACCAGATGTTACTTGAAGACCCCTTGGAGATTTAGCTAAAATTAGTTTACCCCAAATCCAAGGACCTCAAAGAATCCCCACAATATCCACACTCATGTGGGCCATGTCAGTTTAGGCTCATTTATTTATTTTTATTCATGCTTTCAAGTATTTATCGACCACCTACTACATGCAAGCATTATTACAGATTATAGCAACACAATGGCAAAAACCACAGGCAAATTTCTGGTAGAACTTAACATCCTAGTAGGTAAGAGGTAGGCAAACAAGCAAACAAAAGTAAAAGAATACTGTGCATGAAAAAATAGTTGCAGTGAAAAGTTTGATAAAGAGAATGAAACAGCGTAGTGTGAAGTCCTGTGACACAGAGGGGGGGGTGGGCAGTGAATTTCCCCTAGATGTCAGAACCCTGAAAGATGATGACAACGTGGGACCTGAATAGCCAGTTTGGTGACCTGCAGATCCAAGGGAGGGGTCCTGGGCAAAGGGAACCACCAGGACCAAGGCTTTGAGCTTGACAAGATGAAGACAATGAAGGGAAGGTTCGTGTGGCTGGGGTTAGCTGCATGCTGGAGAGATGGGATGGTGATGAGGGACAAGCAGCTGTCAGGGGCCAGATCACAAGAGGCTTTTCTTTTGACTTTGATTGTCAAAATCAAAAGAAAGAGATGGTAGTTTATTCTTCATGGGGGTCTGAAAGACTTCTAAAGACCACTGCTTCTGTTTTGTGTGGAGAAGATTGGATGGAGCAGGAAACTTCTGCAGTTGTCCAGGGGAGAGATAATGGCTGCTGGAACTGCAACGAAGTGTTAGACACACAGATGGAAATGGGTGGAGGCAGGTTCAGTTTTAGAGGTGCTGAGAGAGAGGCAACTTCTGTCCTCAATCCCCCACTTACTTCCCTCAAGAAATTCGACTGCACCAAGATAGAAATTATTGGAATTTTGCTTAAGATCTGTAGAGGCAGAGGGAGGGCCTCACTTGGGGAACATGTAGGCACCTTTGACATGGCCCCTTTTATCTCACTGTGACTCTCTTAAGGATCCATGGTGCCCACCTGTGACCTCTTGTGTATGCAAATCCTCCAAAATGTGTTACCCTGTCCCCACTGCTAGCTTCCTCAGAGGGGGCAAGGCCCCTTGCATCAGTGTCAGTTTAAGATCATTGAAAACACATTAAATCATATGGAAATCACCCATATTCTGTTTAAAAATTATTTACATGTGAGTTGACTTGTGGCTGACTAGGTGATATGCTATTATGGGTTGCAGCGTTTAATTAGACATTTATTTTATGATTAATTTTCTGTTGCCTAATCAATTTTTTTTCAGGCCTCTACATTTCATAAGTTATTTGCAAAGCTTGCATCCTCTGTGCTCGTGGAGCTTCATAATTCAAATGGCTGTGAACAGGCCTTTCCGTGTGGCCCAGGCTCACAGGTGTGCTGATGAACGACATTTTCTCCATGTCACTACACATGCACACAGAAGTAATGTCAGCTTCAGCAGGTTTCCATGACACCGTGTACTATGTAAATACACATCTTTCCTCCACTCCCCTCCTCACAAGGCCCTAAGAGGGCAGGCAGGGCTTCCTGTGCCACCAGCCTTACTCTTACTTACTTAGGATGCTCTCTTTCCTAGGATCTTGGGCCTGGGATGGTCAACTCAGATCTTGAGGTAGCAGAAATTCTGGGCCCTGAGTTTTCCACAGCTAACCTGGGGTGATGGCATGGTCTCCATTGAGCAGCTGGAGGCCACAAACAGGAACTGAGTGTGGGGTGCAGCCAGGCCAAAGAGAGGATATAGTGAGAAAGGATTCAGGACTCCCACATGCAGGAATCTTGGGGCAAAAAAATGAGGACAAAGCTGGGAACAAGTGGGAAAAAGTGGAAGGAGCAAGAGCATAGTGAAAGGCCAAGGCGGGGAAACTGCTGGGAAGACAGGCCTGTGCCTGGTAGAATCTGAACAACTCATCCATCTCTACTCTAGTAGGTGCTGCAGCTGGTGTTTCAGCAGCCACATAGGTCACCCCTGGCCCATCACTCTGGCATCATTTGCATGTTTGTCCTCCCCGGCTTCTTTTTCATTCTCTAGGCAATACCAGAAGCTCTCTCCACATGCAGAGGCCTTTGAAACTGAGACAGTAGATTTGGGGGTTGAACACATTAGCTCTGGAGCCAGACTGCTCGGCCTCAAATCCCAAGTCTGTGTTTAATCACTGTGGACTCTGGGCATAATTCCTATCATGCCTGTGCCCCAGTTTCCACAGTTGTAAAATGAGATCATAGTTCCTATTTCACCAGGTTGTTGTGAAGTTTCCTGCAAAGTGCCTAGCATATGATAAAGACTCATGAATGCTTAGCTATTATTATTTTAAGGAATTGTCAAAACAGGATCATAAAATTGTGGTATGTTTAAATGTAGACATTAACCAATTGTAATTTTAATTTAAAAAACACAATGCTGATTAGCTGTGCTATTCACAATTTTTTTTTAAATTAATTCCTAGCACCCAAGAGGTAATTTGGTACAATCATGGGACGTAAGTTTAGACTCGAATGAGAAGCATCTGTGTCTATGACTTTATTTATAACCTCATTTGGAAACAATGTCAAAAGTCTGAATTTGAGGTTCTTTGTGAATGTTTGTCTGCAGGCCCAATGCTTTTCTTGGTCTCTTTCTGACCCCCATTAATATTTTAAAATAACTAGGGCAAAAAAATGTGGAGAGTTGGAATAGGCTCTATCTCCTGTCTCTTTGATTTCGAAATTAGATTAACAGGGCACTAGGCCTTTAATTCTATAGTTGGATGATTTATGTGTGTTTACATATACATATATATAGCTTAAGATGCAAACTTAGAGGGAGAAATAATGCAAAGCTAAAACTCATTTGTTCTGTGAACAACTGAAATCAGACTGGTCTTTGAGAAGACGAAGGCCAGTAGGTCCTGGCAAAGAGAAAATAGCAGGAAGGGAAAGCGAGCTTCCTCTACAGCACAATTTTGTTTTAACTCATCTTGTTTGTGTGCCCAGTAGAAGCTGTGTGTAAGACCAGCATAAAGTGAATGATTTTCAACCAAATAGTACTGCACAGCTACAAACATGACCCTAAATTACCAAAGCCCACAATGTAGGAGCCTGAGAGAGACTCAAAGTTAACACTGCTCGTGGTTTCCTCTGGAAACACCAGTGCTGCAGAAGGGCTCTGTGATTGCTACCCAGGGAACATTGCTTGCAGAGCTTTAAAAACAGGAGCCTCAGGCAGCTCTCCTAAGAGCTGAGATGAAAGCCTACCTAGAGTAGAGCGGACTGGCTGACCCTTCAAAGGCCCTTTTATCCTTGAGAGCCTATGGTTTTGATGCAGTGTTGAGTATTTTTCAACTTCCTATCAAGAAGAGTCAGTGAGTATATAAAAAATAAAGTTTGGCTCTTCACTAATTCCCTTATGCATTCTTAAAACATTTTTATAAATGGATAAGCATTGTAGTTGTTCAATAAATAATAATTCCAACAAGATGGGAAATTTAATTTTTTTTAATTTTTGCAAGTATAAGAGTTTAAAATTCCTATGAAAGAATACTTGGAGAGAAAATTACCATTTTTTAAAAATGGGAAACAAGTTCTTGTTGCTCTGCCCATAGTAGGAACACAGCTCATTTTTGTCTATTGAATGAGTTAATGAGGAACACAGCTTTCTGTCTTAATGTTAATTATTTTGGAAAAAATAAAGTCAATGAATAATGATGATAACTTTTAAAAAATAACATTTACTGAGTGCATTTTATCTTGGTTATCTATTCCTCTGTAAAAAATTACTATAAAATATAGTGTCTTAAAACAATATTTCATTATTTCTTAGGATGTTACAGGTTGATTGGGTTCAGCTGAGTGGCTTTCTGCTCCACATGGTATCTCAAGCAGCTAGAATGTCCAAGATGACTGTCCAGAGTCAGCATAAGGGAACACTACACAAAGACTGGGATGCATGATTCATTTGGGGTCACCAATATAACAGTCTACCACCTATGTGCCGTGCCTGTGTTGAGCACTTTATATTGATTTATCCTCTTTAAGAATCAAAACAACCCTATAAGGTGAATACTACTTAGAATATTCATTCCAAGATGAGAAAACCTAGGCACAAAGAAGTTATCGACTTCATTGTCCAAAGTCACACTAGTAAGAAGTGACAGAGCTAGGACTGAATTCAAGCCATATAACCCTAGAGCCTGAACTCACAAGTCCAAAGGTATAAGCACAAGAATAGGAAATTATCAACTTTTCAAAGTAAATAATATCTCAACAATGTTTAGATAATATTGGATTTAAAGGTTTACACATTCGATAGCATTTATGAAAGTTTTGTCCTCCTTTTTTATAACAGTTCATATACATCTTACCTCTGGAAAGAACTGTGAACTAAGAGAGGCGAGGGAACTAGCTCAATGGGTTCCATTGGCCTGAGTCAGAATGTTTCTTCTCATTACCCACTGAGCCACTCAGTGACTTAATTTCCTCAACTATAAAGTGAGAATAGTAATATCTAACTTGCAGCATTGTGATGAGGATTAAATAAGATAATATAGTGAGAATAAAGTATCCAGAATGTTGATACCTATGTATAAATATACATACTGGACAGAGCTATCTGTAGTAGGACTTGTGAGGAACAGATTTTAAGGGATTCATGAATTCCTACATAAATTCACTAGAGAATGATTAGAGCAGTGAATTTTCACTATAATTTGCCCACAGCTGGGAAGCATGGACCAAAACAAGGTGAGAGAAATTACTGGTCTGGAACATCATCCTAGGAACAAAAGAAAAATAGACATCATCGTCCCTGGCAGACTCAAGACTGATATCTGCACAGAATTAGTCTGTCTAACCCAACCCAACTTGACCCTCCTCCTTGGCTATATTATTTGCAAATTTAAGCCAACTCTAAAAATCTTTTAGGACATCCTCCAGATTTGGAGAGTCAGAATTGAGCCCAGATAGGCTCTATTATCTAGTCCTTATCACATTCCAATACAGAAAACTCTTTTTGACTCTAGGGAAGATATGGGAAAAGGAAGAAAAGAAAAAAAAATTAATCATAGGTAACTTTCCATATCTTAGTTTTCCTTGTCTGGTTATGTCAGCAGCTGTCTGTCGATTTTGAGACAATTTACAGCTAGAAGAAATAGAACTCCACATTTCTTCCTTTGGAGTTTGAATGATGGCTTCTACCATGATATTATGGTCATAGTTCTATACAAGAGTTATGGCAACTTTAAATTACAGCCACAATATTATGGGAAAAGGAGTAAATCCCTCACTGCCTTCTTTTATCTTCAAAGAAGATGGGAAGTGAGGAGGAGGCCACTTTCCCAAAAGGAGTAAAATAATGTTTGGGGAAATATCTGTGTCAGAAATGGCAACTGGCGGCAAGCATTGCTGAAATACCCTCAAATGCTACTACGTTATAAAAATCTCTCTTCTGCAGATGCAGGAGAAAGGACAAAGTGAAAGAGAATGAATGAGGAGAAGAGATCAGGGCAAGCCCTTTTAAAATCTTCTCATGCTTCTTACATCACTGATAGTATATTACCCAAATACTGCTCTCCAAGGACTCAAGGATACTCTTCCCAAAGCATAGCTTTTGGTTTATTTAAGGTAGTTTTCCATAATTCATTAAATGTGTTTCTTACTATCTCACATGCCTGAATTACCCCTGAGTGCAATGGCTCAATACTGTGCTATGGTTTCTATTTTATTGGCTATGTAAAACATATGTAAATTATTTCACCTCATTAAGCTCAGTGTTGTCATCTGTGAAACGGACATAATGACACCTACATCACTGTGTTATTGCAGTAGTTAAATGAAGTTGTTTGCACCTTCCTTTCTCTCACTCTTCTTCCAGACTCTATCAATTTTGCATCCCATATGTCTCTGAGATGGATTTTCTCCTCTCCATCACCCTGCTGATGCATCATCTCTCACCTGAACCATGGCAGGATGCACATAGATCCTCCTCTGCCTGGAGCCCTTTGCTCATTCTTATTGGCTATTGGGTGATGACCAAACTCCAGAGCAGAGCACTCAGGTCTCTGTGATTTGGCTCTGTGTAACTCCCTACTCCACCTCTACCTCCACCTCCACCTCATTTTTAAACTAAGTTTTCCAACTTAACAAGATGGTCAGGGGGTGGTGTGGCCATTGAGAAGGGAACAAAAGCTATTTGTCAGATGGCAGAATTGAGAATCCAAAAGATTCTTGTAACTGTCTGATCAAATGAATGGTGGCCAAAGCTAAAGTTTTGGTTGAAGTTTTTGTATGGAATTTGTGTTTGGGCCACATATCTTTGTCCTTAAAAGACCATTACCAGATAAGGTTTATTTCTGAACAAATGCATTCCCTTGTATTCTTTCCCCAGCTTCAGAATTTGTCTGTTAATTATAATTAAAAAAAAGAAAAAGAAAAAGAAAAAGGACGCAGTACTCTCTTGCTTCAATTAGAAAATTCCAAGGAATTCTAGTCCTTGGGAAGAGACAGAGGTACTTTGGAAGCGAGGGAAGCCAGCTCTGACATAGCACTGTGGCACGGTGATGACACTTCTGAGGTCAAACACCTTCACTCCACATGTGCTCCTTCAATGGTGTAACCAGAGCTTCAGTCTCAGTATTTTAAGAAAGAAAAAAAAATAATATGAATGGAGGGTTTTTATATTCTATGCAGAAAAGAATTGGAAGGTGAAGAACAACTTTGAAAACCACAAAAGAACAATAGACTTCTATGCAGTGGTAAAAAGGAAACAATTACTGTTACATGCAAAACCATGAATGACTCAAAAGCATTAGACTAAGTGGAAAAAGCCAGGTACAAAAATTTACATACGCATGACTCCATTTATATGACATTCTGGAAAAGTAAAACTGCAGAAACAGACAGATTGGTGGTTATAGGTAATGAGGTGGGGGGATTGACTACAAAGGGGCATGAAGAAATTTAGGGGGTGATAGAGCTGTTTTGTGTCTTAATTGTGGTGTTATTACAAGACTGTGTCAACTCTCATCTAACTATATACTGAAAAAGGATGAATTTCATTGTATGCAAATTATACTTCAATAGACCTCACTTAAATATACACACTCAGGATGATCCCACTAGACTGGCTGGAAGCAAGTCTGTGGAGGTGTCTAGGAAATGGTGCTAGGATGCTGCCTGTGTTATACATTAAGATTTTCTGGCATATTTTGTTTATAAAAAGAGTTCTGCTGCTAAAAACACTTGGAAACCACTGGATAAGACTAATGTCAGTGAGGACAGTTGAGGTTTCTTAAAAGAGCAACACTCTCTTTGTTGTTTTTTTCTGTTGTAACTTACTACTAGACAGAAACTAGAAGAGGAAAAAAAAAGACTATATATAGTTACTTATCCTGAGTAACCCCAAAGTGTTTTCTTTCCCTAGAATTTTGTTGAAATAAGAACTCTATGCTCTCTATATTTAGGACCAAAGGCTTGGAAACCACATTTCTTTGCCAGCCTGGGCAGGCCAGCTAAAGGACACTTCTCAGTGTGAGTAAGTGCTAGCAGTGAGGGCTTCATTCAACCCAAACAAGCACCTGATGGCTTTCCTGGCCCCCAATCAGCAATAGGTTGGTTTCCTAACCCTGCCCGCTCTCATGTTTATAGTCCTTTCATCACATTCTCTTCAGTTAAATGGTTTCATATCTGTTAGAATAGTGACCATTACAAATTCCCTACCACAAATTCTATAATGGCTTCTCAGTGTCCTTAGGACAAAACCTAAACTTCTTTATGCCTCACCTCCCTGACTTCAACGCCTAGTCTCCTTTTGTCCACTATGTTCCATCCTGTTCAAACTCTTTCACATTTGGGGCCCTTTGCATTTGCTGTTCCCCACCTGGAATGTTCTTTCCCCATATGTTTGTGCAGCTGCCTCATTCTTATGATTATGGTGTTAGGCCAGGTATCACTTCTTTAGAATGACCTTTCCAGACCACTCTAGGTAAGTAGCCCTTTTCCTTTGGATTCTCTCTGTTCCATTACCTTATTTTACTATTTTTTTTTAGCCCTTATGAGTATCTAAAATTTTATAAATCATATTTGTGATAATGTTTGTTGTCTGTCTCTCTACACTAATGGTCAGGGTTAAAGCAAGAAAACAATGATGGCACATATAGACTGAGTCCAATGAAAAGAGGTATATAAAGGAACCATTTAGAAAGATGAATGCAACAAAAGATAACACAATATCCTGGAGCTGGTAAGACCAAGGTAATCAGAGAGTTTGCCAGGACTCTGAGAAGGTAGCTGAATGGGGAGGGCTGCCTGACAGAAGCTGTTGCCTCCAGTTGCAAACCCACAGCAACCTAGCTGAGAGGCAGGTTCACTGTCATCGCCTCTTTCCCTACCTTCTCACATCCTGTCAGTGCTTCCCATCATCCAATGGGAAGTTGGAGAGCCAAAGAGTTGGGGCAATTCATACAGGTATGCTTTTTGGGACACAGAGCAGGGTGAATAAGATCCAAGCACACATCGGAAAGAGCACAGGCATTCAGCACAACCACTGGACTCGCTATATTCAAGACAGTGCTTGGCACCAGGTCCAGCACATTTTATAACTCAGGGAGCACTATATACCTAGAGTTATGCAGGCTTGCCTGGCCGTGGGATCTCAGAAGTGGAGGAATAGAATGACTCCATGAATTCCTGTGGGTTTGGCTCCAGGTTCTAGGAACTGTTAGGGGAACATTTACTCCCTCCTTAACACAAGACAATCAGGACAGATAGACATTCACTCCATGGCAGGCTTCCTGAATAGGGCTACCTAGATCTCAGCCCTGGACCTGGTAGGATTGAGAGAGAGAATTTCTACGACCGGTAGGCTTGTACATTCCGTGCCAAGGACATTTCTGAAGTTGAAGAACAACCTCTATTTATGTGCAGCATGGAAACAAGAGTTTGTTTTGCATTGTTTGGAGGCAGGGAGGAATCAGGTAGCAAGCAGACACTTCTGCTTTTCATGGAGGGTAAAGCTCTCCAGGTTTTGTGGGGGTAGGAACAAAATCCACCTACAAGATGTGGCTGAATGAGGAAGAAGCCCAGTCATTAAACACTGCTGCCATTAACTTCTAGCAAGGTGTGGAGTTGCTATGGTGACATTTATGGAGTAGGAATATCTAAGTGGATTATTAACCAGAAATCCCCCTTGAGTGCCTACTAAGTATGGGAAGTGGTGAGAATTTACAACAAATTGAAGACAGAAGACTTGCCTTTAACCACAGACTGTGAGAGAAGCAGTAGATGCATAACTGACAAGGGGACATACTACATTACTAAGGGTGGAGTGGGAGACACTTGTCAAAAGGGTTAAAATATTAAGCTAGAGAGTAATATGCTCTAATGAAAACTGCTACTCAAACAATTTTCCCCATTTCCTCAATTAGGACAGCTTGAAAGAGGAGGGCCCCTGGTATGGCTTTGAATAGAGAAGCAGGGCAGACAGGGCAAACTGTCGGAGTCCACAACTCAGTTAAACTGTTTATGCCTGATGGCTGCACTGTGTTATTTCATAAACACAACAGAGTTGCAAACAGCTGTGAGCTCTGTGCTGCTGCATTTATCTGGTAAATTTAATTTCTCAGCACACCTTTCGGTTTGATCCATCCTATATCGTTTGCATGAAATGATGTTGTCACTGCCTTAGCTCTGTTACAAAAGGAAGAAATACGTATTGCCAACAAATGCTGATTTCTGGTAGGAATTCTGCATCCCCATAAGGGAAACTGCTGCATGTTTGTTAACTGATGACACCAAAAAAGAATCAAACCATAATATCCTCTGAGGACATTACTTCAAATTTATAATGCTGAAACTTGTTCTTTTTTGCCATAAACCACCCTACGCCACCAGCTCATTATAGATTAAAAATTTACTTTCTATATACAGTTTGCATTTGATAAGGGGAATTTTTATTCGACATTTATGGAACCCTTACTATGTGCCAGGCTCTGTGCCAGGCCATGGAAGATACAAAGAGGAATATGATAGCCACCTGAGAAACTCAGTCTAGTGTAGGGGGTAGGAATGTAGGGTACAGAACAATATTGTTAGGGTGAGGATCACAGGTGGGACCTAATAGTAGAGGCTGCTGACCAAGACTGGAACTGGAAGGTGGTCAGGAAGTGTTAAAGGTGTCTTCCATCTTCCTCTCCACTCTACTCTGTGCCATGGGGGCTGGCTTGTAGGGACTACATCAATACCCTCAGTGCCTACTGCTTCTAGTTGGACTTGACCAACGGGGAGCCCCAGCAAAAGATGAGCAGTAAGGAGGAGGGCAAGTCTGGGGTGTTAATTCTCTGGGATTTCTCCTTTTAGAATCATTGCAGAGTGGCTATATCTACCTCTCCCCAAGGATGCAGATCCTCTCCAGTGGCCCTCACCATACAACTCTTTCCTCTGGGGTCTAGTATCTTCTCTCCCCTAGCTATGGGGTACTGTGCCATCACTTTTTGGTTTCCTTAAGCCCTGTTTCAATCTTTATAACTAGTCATCTTCTTCCTGCTGGATCCTGAAGTTATGGAAGATTTCCAAGGAGAGGTGATGCCTGAACTGAGTGTGGAATGGCAAGCAGAGTGATTTGGGTGAAAAAGGAGGAAGGGTCCAATCAGAAGCAGCAATCAGCTCATGCAAACACATGGAGGGAATAGAGTTTATGATGTGTTACAGATGCCAGGGCAGGAACCCTGAACTCTCCTTCACCCCCAACATCCACCTGGACACCAAGCCATGCACATTCTACTTCCTCACCATCATCCAATCTGCCCATTTCTGTCCATCTCTGCCACCCTCAGCTTTGCAATCATTCTTATATCCATGCTAACAACTCTTTACTAGCACCTCATAACCTTCAGGATAAATGCAGATTCCTGCTCAGGGAGTGCAATGAATGAAATCCCAGTCCCACCATTTACTAATTGTATGACTTCAGCTTTAATTTTATGCCAGTATTCCTTGGTTACTTTTTATGTAAAATGAGAAATAATAGTACTAATTAACACAGAGGACTGATGTCATCATCACGTGAGAATAATACACATAAGCAGATAGCTCGAACTATAGAAAGCTTTTATAGTGCAAAAGTGAAAAACCCTGACAATCTCAGAACAAGAATTTCCCTCTAGAATCGCATTTCTTTGTCTTTAGCTTTCAAAACACAGATGAGCCCCTTAACCATTAGATACAGCGCATATGAAAATGTTGTTTATTCTAAAATCAGAATAAAATAAAATAAAATAACAATAACTATGGTCTGGATGATATTCATCTTTATCCCAATGCACTTATAAAATATGATTTTAAATCTTTCTTTAAGTGGAGGAAAGGTCCATGAATGCATAGGGCCCATGAAAGTCATGTGTCTCTGTTTCTCTTATTGTCCTGCTATTGTTATTCCAATGGGTAATTTGATTCAAATTACCATAAGCCAGACACTGTGTTATACAGAATGAAATCTAAAGAAGATTGAGAAGGGCGAGGTGCACACTCGGCACAGTATTAGGTAATGGTAGAGCAATGAAGGAAAACATAGAGATGGAATAACCCAGAGAGAAGTACTGTTTCCTCAAAAAGCCGATGATGTGGGTGGATAGGAAGTTCCTAACACATGATCCCAGTATGATGAACTCTGCGTGTCAAGAGGACGATGACACAGCATGTGGCATTATATCATTTTCCAAGTCAGGAGCCTGAAGCTAAAAAAAAATTTTTTTTAAATATATAGATGATAAGATGGAACAATAGAAGTATGATTTTCCTTTTTGATATTTGTAATGTGTCATGTCAGTATTAATCTTGATTTTGTTGAAATACCTAATATATAAACTCTGAAAGAAAAATAGTAATGTGTAAAATGTGAGGACATCAATGGGTTTTACAACATGAGTATCCAGATAAAATTATAATCATTTGGGTAAACATGAAAATAGAAGCAAATTATCAGAATACTGTAATAAGTGTTCTATTAGCTCTGGGATGGAGTGCTATAGTTTATTTCTACAGAATGGGATTGTGAGTTATTTTATCTTCTTTTTGCTTATCTCTCTATTTGCTTCTGTTTTTACAATGAACACTTGCAAATTTTCTCTCTAAAAATTAATACAATTTTCCAAACTCAACTGTACAAATTACGATGTCACACAATGAGAAATTTCTTTCAACAATAATTAGAGGTGCATGAAGTTTTTTATAAACCTGACAAAGTGAAAGAAGTTAAATATTAGTCAATACAGAATTGATTAAATACATTTTAGTCTGCCCTTAAATGGTCATTAAAATTATTATTTAGATCTATATTTATTGATGTGGGAAGCATTCACAGTGTATTATTGAATATAATATACAAATATGTATAAATGAGTAGAAATGACATAATTCCTTTTTAAAAAATTTTAAATGCCCTTTTTAAAGCCAGCATGGATATACATTAAAATATCAGCAGTAATTTTGTAATGTTGGAAATACAGATAATTAAGTAATTGTTACTTCTTCATGCTTCTTTGTATCTAGTCTTATTTTTTTAGCTTTATCTTTTTATTCTTTACTCTTTTCTAAATACAAAAAACAATTACACTATTTCTACTTTTAAAATTATAGTTGAAGAAGATTGTCAGATGCCCATCAAATAGTCCTAAGAAACATTTTCCAGTCCTTGAACCCTTGAGCCTTTGAGCCACTCTTCTCTTTCTCAGGTCTGCTTCCATGTCCGGAAGTGTATCATTGCTTCTAATAAAGCTATTCTTTTCTGCTATAAAAAAAAAAGAAAGAAAGAAAAAAGAAACATTTCCCCTGAATGACACATCTTTCATTGAAATCCAATGAGCTCAGAAACTCAGGCACTTGTTTTCCAAACCAATGGGTTGTGATGGCTATAACAGCCTTGTGGCAAAATGAGGTTATGATTAAAATAGGCTTAGGAAAAAGGCATGCCAGGCAGAAGGAATGGCATGGACAAAAGATGGAAGTTGAGGATATGCACACTGTCTTTGGAAAATAGCGATGAGACCCTTAATGGATAAGTGAAAAGTTTGTGAGGGGAATGATGGGAAGTACAATAAAGTGGGCCAGATTAGAGGGTCTTAAATATCAGACTGAGGGGTCATCAGTTTACTAGGAGGTGACAGGGCCATTGGGTTTTTTGAGTAGAGGAAAAGGAAATTTAAGAAAGATTCATCTGAGGACTAAAAGCAAAAAGATTAATTTTACTGCTGTTATTTATATCTGGGATGAGAAGAGTCTGGATTAAGACTGAAGCAGTGAAAGAAGAAAGATGACAAAAATGAGAGACCTTCTATATTAGGGTGTTCCAGAGAACCCATATACACATATATATGGTGAGAGAGAGAGACAGAGAGACGAGAGAGAGAGAGAGAGAGAGAGAGAGAGAGA
This sequence comes from Eidolon dupreanum, assembly GCA_028627145.1. NCBI lineage: Eukaryota > Metazoa > Chordata > Mammalia > Chiroptera > Pteropodidae > Eidolon > Eidolon dupreanum. Next base: position 73,193,113 of record CM053507.1, on the reverse strand, counting down.
GAGAGAGAGAGAAGGAGGGAGAGAGCTTGTGTGCACAAGAGAGAGGAAGTATGCTTTATTATAAGGAATTGGCTCACACAGTTATGGAAGCTGACAAGTCCCCAAATCTGCTAACTGGAGACCTAGGAGAGCCAATGGTGTCAGTTCTGGTCTGAAGGTGAGTAGAATCAAGACCCAGGAAGAGCTGATGTTTCAGTTCAATTTCAAAGACAGGAAAATACTGATGTCCAGTGCTAAGGCAACCAGGCAGGAGGAGTTTCCTCTTACTCAGGGGAGAGTCAGCCTTTTTGCTCTATTCAGGCCTTCAACTGATTGGACGGAGCCCATCACATCAGGTAGGACAATCTGCTTTAGTCTACTGATTTAAATGTTAATGTCATCCAGAAACACCCTCACAGACACACCTAGAATAACATCTGACCAAATGTCTGGGCGCCTTGTGGCCCAGTCAAGGTGACACATAAAAATTAACCATCACACTTTCCAAAGGAAAAAAGTTTTACTATTTGCATTCAGGATGTCCATATGCAAGGAGTATGCCCACAAATTTTTCCTACCTCCAGGAAGACACACATCTGACATCTCAGACACAATCCTGACATTCTTCCATCCTACAAGGGCAATGGCTGTGAAGTCTACCATTGAGCCATCAGGCAGGTGTCACAGTGGTGGCGATCATCAGAGCTACAGGAACATCTGTCCAGACACACCTCAGAACATCCTAGTGAGCAGGCCTTATTGTGTTCTCCTCCCACTCAGTTTAAAGATAAGGAAAACCAAGGCCAGTAACATTTAAATAGTTTTCTAAAGGTTTCACAGCTATTAAGCAGCAAAGTTAGGACCAGGAAGAGAAACGAACTCCTGAGCATCCTTATGGATTTGGCAAGGGGCCAGGTACTCACTCTACTGTGGTTAACCTCACAATAACCCTAGATGCTATTAGTATCCTCATTTTATCGATGAAGAAATTGAGGCTTCGAGAGATTAGAAATCTTGCCCAAAGTACACTGGGAAACTTGGATTGGAACTCGGGTCTGTTCACTGATTACGACAAGTCACAAGAGAACAGAGGAAAAACTTAAGCAAGGGCAATGATTTAACCCACCACAAATGACTGGAGTGGATGAGTCAAAAAATTCTGATTCACTCTTTGGTATCTCTGAAGTCCATTCTCCCACTGCTCAGCCCTGTAGCTTAGCCCAGCCCTGTCTCCTAACAGTTTCCTCTTCCTTCCCACATAGGCCTGTATTCAAATGCTCACTACTACTTGAAACCACAGAAGGGCTTGACTTTTTTTGATCATGACAAAGAGGAACTCGGTGTTAACAAACTGAAAGTAGAAATTCTGTCAGAGATAGTTACACTTTGTACAAATGCCTATTCCTTTAAAAGACAAACAGTCCTAACTCACCGGCTGTCTGACTAATTAATGAAATAATCTTTGTACAGACAGAACTCAGAAGCCTCCAACAATAGAAGCAAGATCAGCTCTTTGGAATCACTTTTCCTCTGAACAGAATGCTTTGTGAACAATTTTCACTGGGATCTTAAATGTAGTTTCTTTAACTTGGAGTGATCAGTGTGTGGATGAAAAAAAAAAACAAGTGCTGGAAGCTCTCTTGGGAGTTCTGTTCATCCTTTCTGTTGGTTTCACTCCCATGTCACCTTTTGGGGTTAGGTTGATGGGGGAACGAGAAACTAAAAGTAAACAGAATTTGTTGGGACCACACTGTTCATATTTACACTGTAATGAGACATTTGTTCTATCCCTCACCTACGTTTACCTAGTTTCCTGAAGACCCCTTCTATGATCCTAAGGTCTAGCTACCACCCACATCTAAAAATTCAAAAAAAAAAAGAAAGGAAGGAAGGAAGGAAGGAAGGAAGGAAGGAAGGAAGAAAGGAAGGAAAGAAGGAAGGAAGGAAGGAAAGAAGAAAAGAAAAGAAAAAGAAAAGAAAAGAGAAGAAAAAAGAGAAGAGAAGAAAAAAGAAAAGAAAAGAAAAGAAAAGAAAAGAAAAGAAAAGAAAAGAAAAGAAAAAAGAAAATAAAGAAAAGGAAAAAGAAAAGAAACCACTGCTAACATTTACATGACATAAAAATGTTATCTGGTTGACCTTACTGAAAGGTATCCTATCCCAGTGTATGAGAGCTTCCTACTCCCTATACACCAGCCAAATGTACATTATCCATATCTGTCTACACTTTCACATAAACGTGATAGAATGCTCTTTGACCCCCCCCCCCAAAAAAAAATGTTTCCTTTCTCACATCGAACCTCTGATCTGGCATGTCTGTCTACACAAACACATAGAGAGGTCCTCTCTGTGAGACAAGAAAACAGAATTGTATGCCCTTAAGGCAGTGCTGTTACATGTGCACATTCCACTCCCTCCAGCTGATCTGTCTAGTTCGGTCTAGTCCCTGAGGGTAGAAACCTGTGCCCTGTGCATCTGAGAGTACCCTCCATAGAGTGTAGTCTGTGTATGACAGTCAGTGGGTAGATAAGAAGTTAGAGCTAGAGAGGGCAGGTCAGGGGACAGGTAGGATTATGGCAGGAGAAAGAATCCAATTGCAGAGGAATATCTAAAACCCAAGAATGAGCTACTTCTGCAGAACTGATGATAACGCTGACTTGGATCTGATTTTGCCACCCAGTTCCAGTCGTGCAGGAACTATGCCCAAAGCGGTGTCAGGTGGCTGCAGTGGGGAGGCAAGGCTACAGCCCTTTGGCAGCTAATGAACTGGCCAGAGGAAAGGAGAGAGGGTTCAAAGAAAGCAGTGAGTCATGTCTGCTTCTCCCTGCCAAGGCCTTGGTGAAGTTGCCACAATTACCAAAGTCCTCGGCCCCTTGGTTATGGTGGCCCTGATCTATGACAGTCTCTGAGTCCTCATAGGCTTTGAGAGGGCAGAAGAGACATTTGCCTTTGCACTGGTATTTCCATATTTAAGATGGTTGTCTTGGCTGCTATTTTGGAAACAGTTTGTCCCAACTAGGCTATAAGTGTTTCTCTGTGATGTTCCTTTGTACTTGACACTCTATGTTATAAAAGATACCTTTTTGTTTTTCGTTTCAATAGGTGATTCATCTAGATATTACTCTGTTTGTGGTAGTGGTAATGATTATAAAGCAGGATTGTTTAATTTATATTTAAGCAAGAAGCCAGGGTCCCTGATCTTCATTTTGAAAAGTACCTACCATGTTTGTTGTAAAACCAGGCGTTTTACAGAATACTTAGTGGTAATGGTGCCTCCAAAATTTCCATGCAGGAGGAGCTCAAGGTGCTGATATGTTTGGAAACAGAAGAGGAAGCTGGAAGCTGCATTTGCATGGCACCTTTCAAAATATTGAGCAAACCTCAGTTGTCCCTATCAAAGAGTAAGTGGGGACTGAAGTCCCTCTAAGTACAATCTCTACCCCTCTACCCCTGGGCCCTCATTTCTTAGCTTAATCATGATCTGTAATCTTGTCCTAGTCTTCCCAAGGGAAGTTTTGTTTGCTTTTAACATTTTACTCTCAAATCAATTTTGCAATTGATTTTCAGTATGGTTATTTCAACCTACAATTTTGATAGCAATATGAATTATCCTTGATGCCTCTTTTTTGAACCCACCCTCTCTTCTCCATCCCCCACAATCACAGCCTAAAATCAGGCCCCCATCATCTCTCTCCTAAACTATTGTACAAACTTCCCACCTTGCTCCTATTCATCCTGTTGCCTGAAAAGACTCTCTCCATGTGTATTTGAGTGAGTCATTCCCCTTCTTTATCAGTTCTCTGCAGTATCCAATCTGACTTCCTTAGGATGACATCTCTAGGCTTTTATGATGTGACCCCTTTCTGCCATTTTCAGAAAAATGAAAATAGTCATTTCTGTTGTTCCAGAGGTTAACAAGGTACTGAAAGCCTTTGTAAAAGACCTCCCGATTAGGGCTTGCTGAATGCTTGTCAGCATTTGGCAGCTGCCTCAGGTGACTTCTGCTCCCAGGGAGCAATCTCTGTCCTAGCAATAAAGACAATCATTTGGTTCTATCTCCAGATGAACTTTCTTAAGATCTTCCCAAGGATAGTCCTACAAGGGAGTGTGACTTCACATACGACATTTCTTTCCCAGGTAAATACCTTTTACCTTGGTAGCAGACAGAGGTTTATGAATACTTTTTACCATTATGAAAACTTTGAAGAACTACAATAGAAATAGCCAATCTAATTACCAGCACTATTCAGAAACTTTTGACTTAAGGACAAGCATATTAAACAGAAAGAGAAGGAAATCCACACGGGCCTATTTGAGCCCAGAACTGCCAGGGTGTTGGTTTGTCCTAAAAGATTACTTGTGCACTTCACTTTGTACTTGGCAACTGTGGTCTGTAGGGAATACTTTCTCTTTGGGCCTTGATATCCATATTGATTGCTTATTAAAGTGAGTGGAGGTGATGGCAGGCATACATGCTGATGGAGAGACCCATGTTACCCTCAGAACCAGCTAAGCTTGAAGGGGCCAGCCCTTGGCAAAATGCTCAAGGAAATAACAGTTTGTATACTATGCCACAGCCTCCCATTTGAGATCCTTTCATGACATCTTGCCAGAGTGATGTTGAGAGGGTGGCAACACTGTGAAGTCATCAGACCCGGCTTTGAATCCCTTTATTTATGGTCTAATGCAGGGGTTGTCAAACTGTATTTAGCCTCCCAGCCAAATCTAGCCCACCACCCGATTTGGTAAATAAAGTGCTATTGGAAACTACAGCCATGCTCATTTATTGATGGATTGTCTCTGGCCGCTTTTATACTCAACAGCAGAGTTGAGTAGTTACACAGAGATCATAGACTCTCAAATATTAAAACTTTTACTATCTGACTCTTTAAAGAAAGAGTTTGTAGACCCTAATCTAGAGCAAGTGCCTTAACCTTAATTTCTTTATCTGTAGAGTGCAAATAACATTATTCCAAAAGGTTTTATGGTAATGCTAACAGATGTTGAACAAAAATAAGTATATTTGGAAAACTCTAGGTTATTAACCTTAAGTGTTTCTTTACTGTAGGCCCTGTCAGGACTTTTAAGAAACCAATAAGGAAATCTGGCATGCATTTCCCAAATTAACCTTGGACACTATAGTAATGGAGTAATATACAAGAGTTGCCTTGATACTGGGTTATATGTACCTCAGGAGCACATGAAGACTTTCCAAAGTAAAATAATTTAAAACGAATCAATTTCTAAATCTAAATTTCATATGTGCTCTTTCATAAAGCTGATCTACCTGAGATTAAGATTGCCTCCCCCTTTTTTTTTTTAAAAAAAGGCTACTTTTTCACTCACCCCAAATCTTACCATGGGACCTTGCACTGAGATCCAAGTATCTTGGATTGCCTGCTCCTTTAATGTTAAATAATGGAACCTATAAGGTCCCCTATCTTATATAGACTTTTGTTAAGCCTGGAGCTTTGCATTGGTGCAGTGTTTGGGGCATGCTGAGATGCTCTGAATATCTAAAGTGACATAGGTTTGTGCTGTATATTTTGGAGCCTATAACTAGAATGTTTTCTGAGACTACCAAATTTTTTGAGATATAGCAAAGAAAACTTACGGATGATAATTTCAAGTCATTTTTTTTCAGATTTGATGCTTTTTATTCAATAAGCTAGTTAAAATTTATTTTATCAAGTCATATTATGAAATATTAATGTCAGTTGAGATCAATCCTCACCTTATTTCATGTTATCAGATGTTTTATGTTTTATGTCTACTATATTAAAAAAAGAATCTTTGACTTATGATGAAAAATTTTAGATATTAACTTAAAAATATATAAAAGGGTACATGATTTTTAAAAATTCTCTTAAGAATTAGGTGAGCAAAAAAATGTAGAGACCCATCTCTTGCAGAACTATCTTTCTCCTCACTCTCTCTGAGAAACACTAATTTAGACTACGTATATGAAGAGTCCATCAAGAAGCCAACTTGCAGTAGCTACTCACTAACAGTTCTTTCTTCCTGGTCTCTTTTCCCAGGCTGTTTGCTCCATGCATTCACATTCTCCCTCCCCTCTCCAAAAGTCCACACTTGCTCTCAGGAAAGGGTTTGATGAATTACTTCATACTAAGAGAAGACCGATATAATTTAGGGTGCATGCTCACATCGCTCACAATTTACGTTTTAACATTAGAAAAAAATACAAGCCAGTGGAAGAGGAATGGCAGTACTCGGGCACTTCCCTTGCTGTCTGACATCAGACCACTGAAAGGGACTGCCTATTTGTGCAGCTTTCCTTTGCAGGTGACATTTCACTGGGATGAGTGGGTGCTTTTCGAACCCCAAGGAAGGAATGTTTCAAAGAGCAGCCTCAGGGCATGGTTCTGGTCCCTGTGGGCTGGAAGGCTGAGGCTTCAGGGTGCATCCAGGACCCAGGAGCACATTCCCTTTGGAAAGAGCACATTAGGGAGGCGCGCCTTCTACCAGGAACACTTCTGCACCTCTCCTGGCACCACCCACACTCAGCCAGCTTGTGGTATTTGGGGCTGTCTTAACTTTCTTGGAAGTGGGAGAACAATCTGGATGGGCAAATTTTGTGAGTTTTCTCTAACCTCGCAGATGAATTCAGCAAAACTTGTAAATGAGTACAAGAAATTCTGACCTACCTCTTACCCTTTTAGGAAAGCCCAAAAAAGAAATCAAATAAAAGTGACAACATTCTCACCATTCATTCTCCGAACATCATTACTGGCCTTGTTTAACCACTGTTCAGCTTTTGGTAAGGGATGGTGCTTCAACAAAGCCTCCATCCAGGGGCCCAGCTCTCAAGTAATATTCCAAATCACCATCCCTGGAGAAGCCAGGAGGATTTATTTTTGAAAAGACTAGATTCCTGAAATCAATTAGTTAGGCTTTTGTGGCCCATCATAACCCCTCTTATAGGCTTTGCTTCTTCCACCTTTCCATAATGCATCAGTTAAGACTATATTGAAAGACAAAAACAGAAAATCCTATTCAAATTTGCTCAAATAACAATAATAATAAATGTATTTGTTCATGTATCTAAAATTTGTGATAAATAGTATGTCAGGTCAGGTTTGATCCAGCAGCTCAGGCAACACCACTGAAGTCCTCATTCCTGCCTCACCATAACAATTACTGTGATAACTTAGCATAAACAAAAACTATCTCAGTCTCTTCCAGACCATCCTCCCTTTGGTCCCTTCCAGTTAGCTTTCTCACTTCTAGTTCCAGCCTTTGATGAAGGGAAACACTTTATTTCTGCCCTTACATTAAGGGCTTCTTCATTAAGTCAGCTGTTTGCATTTCTCTCTAAGCAGCTTATTCAGAGATTAGTTATTACCAGATAGGATGGGAATAAGCCTCTAAGAGTATGGCAAAGGCTTGTTTTACTGTTCAAGTTCCCCAGAGGCTCACGCAGACTCCCTTCTTTCCTTGCAGGAATCTGGATCCATGAACCTCTGCTTTCCCCTGGGGCCCACCTCCCATCCCTGTGTGGTACACCCTATGTGGGCACCACTTCACCCAGACTCCACTCAGTGGCCACATCAGAGCTCAACCTGACATACATACAGCTAAGTCTTCCTCTGACCCTTGGTAATGGCTCAGCCAACCCTGGGAACAGCTCACTGTGCTGCTTCCATGAGCTGCATAGCTGATCTGTCATCCAAGGTCTAGGTGCTCTGTTTACCTGCCTGAAAATCTGCCTATCCTCCCCAGTACTGATCACTGGGAACTCTAGGGTAACAATACATGAGTCCTTTCCTATCTAAGCCTCATGCCCACTCCTCAATTTTGAAACACATGCCGCCTCCCCAGGCACACTGGCACCCCAGGATTCTGGTGATAGAAATTCCCTAAGGCAGCCTCCTGTCTATTCTAATCCTGCACTGCTCCTCTCAGATGAACCTCCAGTCCCAGTCAGCATATTCTGCTCCCTTTCTAAGCCTCTTCATTTGATTTTCCTCCTAAAAGCCACAATATTTCATTAAAACTTGACACTCTACTTTTTTCTCCCAATATTCCCATCCTAAAGCTGGAAGGTAGCCTGTCAAGGAAAAATATTTCACCCCTCCCATTTTACATTTGATGTACAAGTAGTGTTCTTTCCTCTTATCATTAACATATTCAAAAATTCACCTTTATATTTTTCACTGCAATTTTGTTCTGTGGTAACACAGCAGTCTACTGAATGTAAAGCTGGCTCACGATTTGCTCCCCACAGTCCTACTTTGCACAAAAAATGTTCTAGACTTTAGAGGGGCCTAAAACTTAATTTTCTTTCCTTTTCCTTGAGCCCTTGGGTATCCTTTTTACACACCTGTGTTCCTATGGGTGTCAATGCAGGGTTTTCCCAAAGGGGATATTTGGATAAAAACAAATGTACTTGAACACTACCTTTTCTGAGGCTGTAGTTATGGAAGTGGGTTCTTGCGCTAGATCTCTAGGCTGAGGAAGAGGTTCTTAGCATAATGTACTTCAGAAGATAGGCTAGAAGGAAGAGAGTGGTGAAAACATCTTTTAAAGGACTGAGGAGTTGGGGTGGGAGGGAAGAGAGAGTGGCATGAGGGAGAGGGCCTGTGGGGACATTGCCTGCCCATCAAGGGTATTCACAAATGTGCCTGACCATCTGGGCCTGAAGCCCATGACCAAGGCCAGGATTAGAGGTAGCTGACTCAACCAGTGATGCCACTCTTGATCTTTCTCCCCCTGGTGCTCTCTGGGTAGACTGGAACATCTTTGAACCTGAAGTGAACAACTGTTTGACCTTCCTCTGTGTTCTACCTCCCTTCTCCAATAATGGCCAAGATGTAAAAATCAAAAAAAGTTTTTTAAAAAAGATGTCTCCAGCCAAAAATGATGTTCAACTATCTCGCAACCTGCTTGTCAGTCAACATTTACACAGCTCCCACATTTACAAGTTGGGAAGCTGAGGGCAGTCAGTAATTAGCAGTTGGAACAGAGAACAAGACTAAGCTATAGGTTCTTTTTTAGATCCTGATTTATATTCTGAATGAACAAGCCCCAATCCCATTTACTTCAGGCCGAGGCCTCTTGCACAATTATAGTGCTGAACCCACAACTTTGCATCAGCTCCTGCTGGCCTATGAGGCCAGAGTCAACAGTTCTCTCCTTACAGACACTCCATTTCTCCTTTCCTCTTACAAGCCCCAGCAGACATAACCAAGTAAATCAAAACCTAAATAAATGAGGATGCCAAAGCTTACTTGAACAGTTGGAGAGCAATGAAATTATAAGCATCTTTGTACTTTCAGCTGACTGCTTTATTATTAATGTGAAATTAAAACTTGTTCTGACTTTGCCTGTTGTGGATATTTCACATAAATTGAATGGTATGATATGTGGCCTTTTGTGTCTAGTTTCTTTCACTTAGCATAATGTCTTCAAGGTTCATTTATGATATAGCAAGTATCAGAACTTTGGACTCTTTTATTGCCAAATAATATTCCATTTTATGATATACAGTAAATCCTCATTATTCACTGATTCTGTACTTGCTAATTCACTTACTTGATAAATTTATTTGTTACCCCAAAATCAATACTCACAGAGCCTTTATGGTCATTTGTGGGCATGTACAGACTCAAAAACTGGAGTCCCCAATGCACATGTTCCCAACTGAGGTCAAACAAGATAATGCTCAACCTTCTTGTTTTAGCTCTCATACTATAAACAAGTCTGTCCTTTTTGCAGTCTATTTAGTTGCCATTTTTTACATTTTTTGTGCTTTTTGTTGATGATTTTGCTATTTAAAGTGGCCCCCCCCCAAGAAAAGTGTTGAAGTGTTGTTTAGTGTTCTTAGGCACAAGAAGGCTGTGATGTGCCTTATAGAGAAAATGGGTGTGTTTGTTAAGGCATGAATAATAGTGCTGCTGGCTGTGATTCAATGTTAGTGGATCAGGTGTCTTTAAATAAATAATGTGTCTTTAAAAATAGCCAAACATAAAACAAGATTATGTGTTGACCAGTTCACAAAAATATTGTGACTAGAGGATCACAGGTACCTAACCTTGTATTTCCTCTAGATGTAATGGTTCAGTATTAGCTGCTTCAGTGTTCATGGTAACTTTATCAACTGTGTTACATTTCATTTACTTATTCATCAGTTGGTGGACATTTGGGTTATTTCCACTTTTTGGCACCATGAACAATATCAATTATGAATATTAGATACAGGTGTTTGTGTCTCTATATTATTTTTGATTTTCTGTCTACTTATTCCATTGATTACTAAGAGAGAAATGTTGAAGATTCCAATATAATTGTGGATTTGTCTATATCTCATTTCAGTTCTATCAGTTCAATTCCATGTATTTTGAAGCTCTGTGTTAAATGCATACACATTTAGGATTGCTATAGCTTCTTGGTGAACTAACCCTTTTAGTATTAGGTAATGTCCCTCTTTGCTCCTGGTAATATTCCTTGTCATAACTGAATGCCAGACATTGTGAAGTTTACATGCTAGATTTTGTTATATTCCTTTAAATAGTGTTAGATTTCATTCTGTGCACACATAAGTTACTTGAAATCATTTGGACCCTCTTGAGGCTTGCTTTCTGGATATAACCTTTTTGACTTCCATTTCAGGTTCTTGAGGAGAGCTGGGGCTACTGTGGGTAACTAGAAGGATCCTTGCTAAGGCAAAAAAGATATTCACATTTATTGAGGGCTATAATGTAAGGTGCTGTGCCAGGCCTTAAAGACCTAATATGATAAAATCTTAACAGCAACCCTCATTTTACAGATGAGGAAATTGAGGCTCAGAAAGGTTGTATGCGTGCCTTCAAGTTGGGACTCTGTGCCATAAGATGGAAGAGACTACATTTTGTGGTGAGAACTCAAGCCAGGTTAGATGCCTGACCTCTACATAAGGTAATCACACAGATGTGTGACATATACTTGTACATGTCATAGTAAATTATAAACAGAATGATTTTCTTTGAAGAGTTTAACATATTGTCACAGTATAATTTAAAAAAAAATTAAAAACATAACACTTGTATAAATCTAAGATGAACACATATCAAAGATTTTATTCAGATCATTAATGAGGAAACTAGTGAGACAGTCAAGTTGATGCAAAGAGCATTAGAGAAACTGGGTACTTATAGGCAATAAAAAAAAATAGAAGAGATTGATAGATTAGATACAAAGCTGGTTACAAAACCATAATCTTTGAGATTATCTTTTCTACCAGACAGAAATCATTTACATTTCTACCAGATGAAACATCTACAAGTTAACATGCAATTTCACAAAGTCTGGGATCATTAAACATTAGTGAAAACAAAAAAAAGAAGTCAAATGAAGATATATTCCCCTAAACAATTAAACACCCTCTAATTAAGCAATGCCCTAATAAGTTGATATTGAAAGGCTGTGTGTACTCTCTTGGTCTTATTTCCAAGTTTTAGTTGATTATTTTTCTTAATAACACATTAGGAAACCTATTGTAATAGTGTCAATGTCTTTGATAAGGGTGGGTCAAAGTTTTATGGTACCTATAGCTTATGTAATGTTGGGGTCTCTCTTTTAAAAAAATAAAGAAATATTTGAATTTTGCAAATATTACAAAAATATATGCACATGAGAAGATGTGGCTTATATTCCTCCAGAGCCTTATAAGGGCCATACACAAAAGGGTCCTGAGATTTAAACTTCATCAAGCTTTATCTTAAATTGATTCTGCCTTTGGCCATAGTATTATTTTAGTATAAAAATAATAAAGTGGAAAAATTTTTTCTTTTTTACTTTTAGTCTCAAATATTCTATAATCAAGTACCTTTAACTCTGGGTTAGATAATGTATCATCAACCTAAATACCTATGATTTTTTGAGTTACCTAATATTGTATATCATATTAGGATCATTCAGCTCACTGATCCAAGTTATTAACATGGGCAATTCAGTTGAATAAATTCTCTGCACCTTGCAAATTGTCTTTAAACAGAAAACATATGCAGGCATTGAATTTTTACAGGTTAAGGGACCTTAATGGTTAGTCTGAATAAAATGTTTAGTCCACAAGTGACAGACTTAATGTTTTTAACAGATGTGTGTTCTTACCAGACTCTCCTCTACCCCCATTAAGTAAGAGGCTGCTCCCATCACTAGTTCAGTTACTTCCCAGCCCCAGGTTCTGTCTTTGCCAGACTAGTTCCTCCATCTTTTGATGGAGACTTGAGGTGGGAGAATGAGGGTAAGAAAGAGAAGGGAGATGCAAGGAGAGTATGAGAATGCAAGTGTAATTGTACTGAGTACTAACTATGTGCCAGACACCATTCTAAGAGTTCTGCATATATGAATTAACCTGAGACAGGCATTACTATTATTTTTATATTACAAAAGAGCAAAAAAATGATTAAATGACTTGTCCAGGTAAAGCCAAAATCTGCACGTTTCCATTCTAGACCAAAGTTATATTCAAACAAACACAAAAGATTTTGTGTTTTTCTTTGTAGGCCCTTTGAAAAACTTAAGATTCCTTGAAAAACTGTATCTACTCATTAAAATCTATTGGCTTCTCTAATTCACTGTGTATTTGGTTTCATATGACAAAACTCCAACTCAAACTTTCTCAAGCAAAGGGGTTCTGTTGAGGTTCTTATAACTAGTAGTGTTTTCCCTTCGAGTATGGCTGGATTCAGCACCTTTGGTGATGCCATCAAAGCTGTGTGTGTATGTCTCTCCACCTCCTGGCTCTGCTTTACTCTGTGTGGTAGCTTTGTTCTATAGGCAGCTTCTCTTACACTTCTGGGGGAAGTTGCCTCCATGAGACCCAGGCTTATACCATCTTACTCTAAGAAATCCCAGAGTAAAACAAACACCTTTTCTTTATCAGTGTCTATACATCATGTCACAAGGAAAGCCAATGCCCTAAAGAATTGAGACCTCTGATTGGTCATATAGGGCCATTGGGAGGTGGAAAAGGTCATAGGGAAACTTAATCCTTCCATGACCACATGGAGTATGAGAAGCATAGTACTCCAAAGGAAAAGTGGTACTTTGCTATTATCTGACAGAGAAGAAAGATACCAATCAGATGTAATCAACAGATGCCCATGACATCCTGAAATGCTCTGCTCTCCTTCCCTCTGCTTACCCAGAACTCCCTCTCATTCATGTTATTCAGAAACTACCATCTCACAACCCAACAGGCCTGCATCAGTCCAGTCTACTCAGAGGTCTCAAGAGATTATACTTCTGGGTTGCTATTCCCCTATTCCATGGCCTCTTTCTGATTTAGAAGTACATGTTAATCATTGACATTTGAATGTGATTTTTTTAACTAATGCACTGCCTCCCAATAATATTTGTATTTAAAGTCTAACCAAGCAATTAAAGCCCTTCATTCCTTCTTAAATTAATTTTAACATGGCAAACAGGGAGGGAGGCCCTTCTTTGCAACACATGAACATCCATCAGATGTCTTTTTTCCCTACTCAGCCATTGTCACACTGATGTCAAATCTTTCCACTGACCACACACCAGATCATCAAGGTAGAAAATCAGAATCTGACTGCAGCCTATACACAGAATTCCTTCCACAAACAGTCATAGGGTTTCTTTTAGGCTTGAGACACATGAACAGCCACTTCTCCTCAAGGAAATTTACTAGGGCTCAGAATGATCTTACCTTCTCTGGTTACCCAAACCAAATAGTTGGCTCTACCACATTTCATCCGATGTCACTATATCTGAGCAGCCCTCTTAAATATTCTTGCACAATTCTCTTTTTCTTTATATATCCTCTTTCTGTAGTAGCAAAAATACTTTATAACACCTCACTTTGGTTATTTTGACCACTTAATGCCTTTTCATTTATCTGCAAAGTAAATCTTTTAGACGAGGGCTGCCTACAGCAATAAAGGAGGGAGAATTATATTGGCAGGATGATAGAGCAGCACCCCAGATGCCACAAACAGTGGGAGTAAATAGAACATGACATTTCTTCCCCAGTGTTGGGCAGAGGAGGCTATTATTAAATCAAGTAAGAGCTCATGCCTAGAGCAGCAGCCGTGAGATCCCACTTCGGTTATTAAAAAATTCTGTCTTCAGGTGGCTCAATGTTTTCTCCAAATTATTTCTTGTCAACAAATGAGATTACTCCCTCACACCCCACTTTTCACCCCAAAGTGTTACAAGTTCAACCTCTACTCTGAAAGCAAAACAAAAGTGTGCATTTCTAGTCAGGGAAATGCACAATTTGTTCCTTTATTTCTTCCACATTCTTCTCCTTGGATTGGCATTGATTCACATAACAAACTTATTATCCAAGGAAAGGCTTTGCTAAAATAGGAATGTTAAACAGTATGCATATCACCAGAGTTTATTTTCTTCATTCTATTGGTGATATGGGGCCCTATGAGCCTGTAATCAGTTGCAGATTGCTATTTCCTTGCTGTAAAATGCTTTGCTATAAAAAATTGCCTCCCCTTCCTGTATTCCTTAGAGCAATGTTTCTCTGTCAACCTATACCGTCATCACTGGGATCCCAAGGACAGCTTAGGCTGTATTTCCAGGAAAATTCAGGCATGTCCAGTTCCTTCTGGAATGCTGTGGACCAATTAGAGAAGGCTGTTTGCAGGTTCATTTGCATGAAGATCCAAGAAGCTAATGGGAGAAGACTCAAAAATAAAGGAGAACTGGTGTGCTTGAGCATACAAATGTGAGTCAAGGAGGAGTGGTTCTGAGTGCAATGGAAAGTATGAGCTCACATTGCCCACTGAATTGGCTACCTGCTGCCCTCTGCCTTAGCTTTTCCCTGTACTCCCTCCAGGTCTCTGGCTGGACTCGGGGGAGGTTGAAATACAAAAAACAAAGAGGTGTTTCAGTAAAACCTCTGGAAGGCTTTGTGAACAGAAAGACACATTACCTTGTGGCCTGTGTGACAGAGTGTAACACAACTGGACAATAATGTATCTTCTCCATTTCACAGGGGCAACCTGGGATCCCAACATTGCAATCCAGAGCAGCAGAGCCAAAGCCACCCAGCATAAGCTAGTGCTATTATATGGAGAAAGCTAGGAGGACATCACAGGGAACATATGCAATGCCATGGAGACACGTTATGATCACGCCTCACTTAGCTGCCATAATTCTTCACTATATGGGAATAATTTGGTGGAGAGAAGAGATGGAAAGAATGCATAGCTAGAGTTCCAGTAATTCTATGAGTGGAGGCTGAGTCAAGAAAAACTATTATTATTTCTGTGATTCTGTTTTCCCCCACGTTTGGTGTGGGGAAATATGAAGTTCATAAATTATTATAAAAATGCATTTGGTCAGTTGTCTGTGCTCCCGCCACCCCAAATATAATTTCGACTCTAAGCTACTCCATTTTCTAGCTCTTAAATGAGCTGACAATTGAGATCAGTCTGGTTTTCTATTGGTCCTGTAATGTATACCATTTCTAAGAGGCCCTTAGAGGTGTCTAAAGTCAAAGCAGGTCCAGGGATTACAATATTGGTTTCAAATAACACATACAGTTCCAGTGGGAAAGAGAGCTGGCCAAATCTTTAGCCAAGCTTCTACTGGGTGTCCCATTTTTAAGACTGTAATTTTCGATTCCTGCAATTATTTGCATTTTTGTTACTAATTACTCCTGCCATTGGTACAACCAACCATTTTTGGGTGCAATTACCCGCTCATCGGAGCAATTACATATGAAAACAGTTCTGCACGTGCAGCTAATGGTGACAAAACAAAAGGAGGGCAATTTGGCTCATCAAGTCACAACTCCAGTTTCAAACACATGCCAGCTACAAGAAGGCAGAACAGTGGGACAGGGTCCTAACACCTACCTTGAATGTTATCAGCTACAGCACTGCATCCACTCTTTACTAATATATTTTTAAAGAATTAGATTGTGGATTTATTTAATTATGAAAGAACAACTCTTCTAGGCTATTCATTGACCTTTTGCTAAAATAGTTTCTAGATACCAAATCAAGCCAAAGAGCCCTCTAATTAAGCATCCGGACTTTTAGATAATGCCAGATTCTATTGAAATTCTGTTTTTCACAAAGGACACTGGCACATCCATCTTACTGAATTATAATGTACACACAGGTCTCTCCTCCCATGTCTCTCTATTAGACGTGCCAACATAACTTCTTCAGCCTGAGGATTGGGAATGATGGCTTAATGGGCTGACACATGAGGGCAGATTACCAGGAGCAGTGACCCCAACTGGCAAAATATATCTAGCATTCTAGATAATCCATCTCCAGGTATCTAGGCAGCTCACATAACAAACAATTTTCATATTATACCTTGTTGCCTGATTCAAATTTTAGATTTGAAATGAAAAATGGGAGTGCATCTAAGTCCATCATCAGCCTATATTTATTTCTATTTCAGTCAAATACGCACACACACACACACACACACACACACACACACCACAGGTACCCTACTGTACCTTTAGCTATTTTGTTTATGAGAGGCAGGTAAGTGTACAGGCTCTGGAGCCAGACTGCCTCAATTTCCTACTCTGTAAATGAGGGTAGAAATAGGCCTGCCTCATAATGTGACAGTGACTAAAACAGCTAATACATGAAAACTCTTAGAACAGTGCCCAGCACTCTATACATATTAACTATTTTTAGCATTACCTATAATATGTTATTGCAATTATTATTTCTAGATTTGTCTCCTCTCTGAATTAAGAAAAATTATCCAAAACAAGATAACTGTAGCTTTTCATGTAATAGTCAAGTATCATTTAATATGCAGGCCTAAGGGGAAAGTAATTTTATTTGACTTACTATTTTCTATTGATTAGAGGCCAGAATCTGGAAATTTTACATGTTAATTTGTAGATTGATAAATTGAAAATGATTTTTATCCAGTAACAAGGAAAATTCCAATAAAAAAGATAAAGACAAAGGTTAAGGTTTATAGGTTCCTATAGGACATTAACCAGTTTTGTACTGAACTTTGCAGTCTTACTCCAGCCTTTTCTTTTCTCCATTGACTAAATTTAGTCATTTTTTCTATCCTCTTTTGAACCAGTTTTGACATTGTTGATCCTCTCATTAATTAATTAGATAAATCTTTGATACATATTTATTATATATTTTTATAAAATCATGCTTTTATCTTTTTTTAAAAAAGTATGTTTTGCAAAACAAAACGATAGTATTCTTTACCAGAATCCAGGAGTCCCTTGCACATAGTAGTCATCTTTGTGTCCTACTTCCATGTCTCTCAAGCTTTAGTGCACATCCAAATGAGCTGAGGCTTCGGTAGGTTTGTGAAGAAGCCTGAAAATTTAGCATTTTAGTGGACACTGCTGGCCTTAGTCCTGAGCACATTGCCTGGATCTGGGAAACACAAGTGTTTAGAAAATGTTTGTGCAAACATCCACCTGTGAAAACAAATGACATTTTTTTACTTCCTCCAATACCTAGTTATTATTATCCTTTACCCTCAGTAATACAGAGGATTTCCCTTGGGCAGGGACATGATTAGTAAACCCTGCTTATCACAATGACCAGTTAAATAAGGGGTTAATGAGAGGGCAAGGAAAGATGGGTGAAGATTCACTAATAACAGGAAAAAAAATGGTCAGTTAGGATGTCAAAACTAAGCCACCTACGATGGTTACAGATGTCCAACCCCTGCAGACACATCACAGGACTCTCAGTGGCCGGGCAACCCTAGTGGCATTGCCTGAGTTCATTCCACAAAGGCCAACTGTTCCCTCTCTTAGGCAATTGTAGGCTTCAGAGAAGTGAATCAAAGCTGCTCTCGTCAACATCGTGAGGATTTTCAATGTAGGAACAGACTTGGTGTTCAGCTTCTGCTCTCTTGGGGCACCCCATCTTTGTGTGCCTTCTTGTATATATAATTAATAGCCAGTAAACACCCCACTATTAAAAAAAATAAAATAATTAGGTGCTTGTGTGGATTTAGGAAGAATTATGAATGTCGACCACAGTGGTTCTCAACCCTGGCAGCATGTTAGAATTGGGAGCATGATGTAAAACGTGCCTGGGCCTGGGCCTGGGCCTCATGCTCAGAGAGTCTGCTGTAATGCATCTGGGGTGGGACCTGAACAACAGTGTTTTTAGTATTGCACTATGTCTTTAAGGGAAGTAGCCAAGTTAGCTGCACTGTCATTGAGGTAACTGGAGGCGCTGGCTATCAACTCCTTCAACCATTCTAGCAACACATTAGTCTATGTGCCTCTAGCCATTTTAGGAACACTGCAAATTTTCAAAGACAGTAATTCTAATTCTCTGTACTTCATAATGTGAACATATTAAAACTGTTTTTGAGGGGTAAATACTAGATACTATAAAAGGTCTGGTGTAGGCAACACATGAAGCCTGGCCATGAGGTGTGACTTTCCAAGCACCTTGAAATAAGAGGAATAATATTTCATCTGAGGCTGAAACTAATAAAATCCACACATAATGAACATAATTTTCATTTAAAGCAGCCAAGAAATTGTAAATATGTGATTATAAAATGTTCTTTGGTATTTTGTACAGAACACTTTCATTATTGAAATACTCCCTTCATATAAGTGGGTTCTTATTTATGCCATGAACTAGTTAGATACCAAATCTAATCTCTTCCTATCCCACCACCACCCGCCCCACCACCTTTCCCTCAACCTTATCCTTCTTCCACTTTCCCTCTCTCCTCCCAGGTCCACTCCTTCTTCCTTCTTCTATCTTTTTTACCTTTGATTGGAGGAGCAGACATCCTCCAAGCCTCAGTCTTCTTACAATTTCTCCCTTAAGAGATCCAATCCATTCTCATGAATTCAACTCCTTGTCTCAGTCTATAATTTCTACTCTGTGTCTCTAGTTCTATTCTCTCACCTAAATTCCAGGGCTACCAGACACATTCATACAAATGTTGTTCTATCTTGTCTCCAAGAAAGCTGCATTGATTCCTTCTCTCATTGAAATGTGGAACCCATTCCTTCACCCCTTTAAATTCAGGGGGTGGGGTGAGGGTGGGCTGTGACTGCTTTGACCAACAGAATATAGTGGATGTGACATGGCAAGACTTCTAAGGCTAGATTTTAAGAAGTTGGACAACTTTCCCCTGGGTCTCTTGGAACAAGAGAAGCAAGCCCTGGGGGAAGCCAACCACCATGAAAGAATACAACCAACTACCCTGAGACCACCACACTTTAAGGAAGCCCAAGTTAACAGGGAGAAGCCAAAGGGAGAGAGAAATGCCCAACCAGTCCCCAGACAGCCCAGATATCACAGGCCAAGCAACAGACCCATGAGTAAAGAAGCTATAACATAACTCCAGCTTTGGCTGCCAACTGACTGCAATCCCATGAGGAAACCCAAGTGAGAATGACCCAGTGGTGCCTATCAAGACTGCAGAATGGTGAGGGATACTACTAAATGGTGGCTTTGCACTACAAAGTTTTAGGGTGGGTTGTTATTCATTAATAAAATAATTGGAAGAGATATCTAACTTTCATTCCATCACTGGCTCTTCCATTCATTTAACAATTGTTTTTGAACACTTGCTGTATGTGCAGCAACTCACAAGGCACTAGGAATAAACAATAAACATGACAGGCCCAGTTCTTGCTAGAAAGATATTAAATAAAAATGTATCAACCATTTCAAACTTCGAATACCCCCTCCCCTGCTCTCATGCTTAGCTGGTGATAATAGAAATAATCAGGCACAAATTTCTTCGCAGACCTACAATATGGACCCTTAACCTACCAACATCTTTGTGGAATTCACCGCCTTCTCTTTTGTTTCTCTAGATAAGTATCCCAGAGGTCACCCTATCCACTTGAGCTCTGAATCTCATCTCCTTCACAATGAATTCTCCAACACTTCATCAGAAAGTAAAGAAGCTCCAGATGGACTTAACCAGGCTCTTGGCCTGAAATACCATCTTTAGGCTGATGGCCCAGGAATCCGTATCTCTTGCTTTGATCCCTTCCCAGAACAGTTATATATCCAGCCACCTGAGTGGTCCCTCAATTTAGTATGTTAGTAGACATCTCCAACTTAACATGATGCAACAGAACTCTAGATGTTTGCCTGATGCTTAGCCCCTCTCATATTGTTTACTGCCCCAATAAATGACTTCCTCACAATTCTATTCCTAAAACAAACAAGTTATCTTTGAGTCTTCTCTTTCTCTCACCCCCACCATATCCAATCCGAAAGGCAGCCCTATTGACTCTGCCTCCAAAACATATCCATTTCTCTTCAGCATCAGCATCTTCATCCTGGTCCAAGCCATCATCCTCTCTCACTAGATTGCTGAAATTTCAAACCTCCTCATTTCCACTCTTGTCCCTCCACAATCTATTTTTCCTTTCAGAATCCAGAGTTTCTTTTATCTTTTTAAAACTTATTTATTTAAATTAGTTTCAAGTATACAGTACATTGATTAGACATCTATATAGTTCGTAAAACGATCCTCCAATTACTCCCTCCCTCTCCTGGCCCTCCACCTAGCCATCATATTAATGCTAACTGCACTCCCTAACTCCCTGTGCTGTGCTCCCCATCCCCGTGACCAACTATCAACTACTAATTTGTACTTCTTTAACCCTTCAGCCCATTCTCCCAGCCCCCAAATCCCCTTCCCCTCTGTCCATCACCAAATTGTCCACTATATCTGTGAGTCTGTTTTTGATTAGTTTGTTCTTTTTGTTCCTTAGATTCCACATATAAGTGAAATCATATGGTATTTATCTTTCTCTGTCTGATTTATTTCACTCAGCATAATAACCTCTAGGTCCATTTACATCATTGCAAATGGTAGGATTTCATTTTTTTTAATGCCTGAGTAATATTCCATTGTATACATGAACCATAGTTTCTTTATCCAATCATCTGTTGATGGGCATTTAGGTTGCTTCCATATCTTGGCTAATGTAAATTGCAATGCCATGAATATTGGGGTGCATAGATCTTTACAAATTACGGTTTTGGTTTTCTCTGGATACATACCCATAAGTGCAATTGCTGGTCAAAAGGTATATCCATTTTTAACTTTTTGAGAAACCTCCATACTGTTTTCCATAGTGGTTGTACCAATTTGCAAACCCACCAACAATGTATGAGGGTTCCCTTTTCTCTGCATCCTCACCAACACTTGTTGTTCTTTGATTTATTGATGATAGCCATTCTGACAGGTGTGAAGTAATATCTCATTGTGGTTTTAATTTGCATTTCTCTGATGATTAGCCACTTTGAGCATATTTTCATATATCTATTAGCCACCTGTATTTCCTCTTCGGAGAAGTATCTGTTCAGGTCTTCTGCCCATTTTTTAATTGGATTTTTTTTTGTTGTTATTGAGTTGTGTAAGTTCTTTATATATATGGGATATTAATCCCTTATCAGATATATCATTAGCGAATATCTTCTCCCAAACAGTCATTTGTTTTTTTGTTTTCTTGTTGGTTTCCTTTGCTGTACTTATGTGTCTTTTAGACACATAAATTGTATCATGTGACTCCTCTGTTTAATAGCTTATCAATGGCTTCCATTGCACTTAGAAAGTTTGTATTTTTGTAACCTTGTTTCTAAACTCTGTATCCTTGTTTCCATGATTTGGCCTCTCAGACTTCATTTTACATAACTCTCACCTTCACCCACCACGTTCTAGCCATGACGTCTTTTTTCACTTCTGAGACAAGCCAAACTCATCCCCACTGTAGGGCCTTTGCAGCAGCTGTTCCTCCTGGTCTTGGCCTGGCTGACTCTTGCTATTCAGCCTTTAGCTCCAATGTCTCCTTCTCAGACTACCCAACCTAGCATGATGGAATTTTTGGCATAGCACTGGTCACTCTCTGATATGGCTCATGTTTATGTATTTTTTTAACTTATCTATTTTCCTTTTGTCTTCTACATTAGTATCTTTATCACTGCTGCCTCTTCAGCACTCAGAACAGTGCCTGGTCCACAGCAGGTTCTCAGTAAATAGTTGTCAACCAACTGAATGAAACCATCACTGGTGCAATGAGAATTATGAAGAAGAGTGCCAAATGCTATGGGAGCAAATTGTGAGTGGACTAACCTAGTTTCAGGGATGTGCGGGGGAAACCATTTCCTTGAGAAGGTGGCAGTCAAGCAAAGATCAAAGGATAAAAAAGGATAAATCCAGAGAAGCAAGGGGTGGGGAGGAGACAGAAGGGCGTGCTGAGAAAACCACCAGGTCAGGAAATTTCTGACTCTTTTAGGATCTGAAAGTCCTCAGGAAGGGAAACTGGCAGGTTAGGCCAGGGCTAGACCTCAAATGCAGACCCTTGGGGGATTTTTGTGCTTACAGGTCACTCGTTTTCATTCTATCTAGACCTTGCTCACCTTTCTGCCCATTTGGATTGTGCCTTTTTGAATTCATCAATATGCCTTTTCTAGACCTCTTGCATTCACCCACAGGGTCTTGGTATCCTGAGGTCACCTTTGTTTCTTTTCAGTTGAAATTTTGTGGTCCATAAGAGACATTGTCTAGTTGATCAGCCCCCTCAAATCTCTCATCTGCTCTGTGACCCCCATTCCTACTGTCCATATGGCAGAAAACACCTTTGCCTCATTCAGATCCTTAGGCCTTTGTCTCAGACCCTCTGAAAGCCTTCTGTCTGATCCCCTGCCCCCAACCTTCCCCTGATCCTCTTCAACCTCTCTCCCCTTTCCCCACACACATATCAATCTTGTCAGCCTGTGACTCTACACTAAATCTTCTGGGAAGTGGCCTTCATCACACTTCTCCAACCAAAGATTTGAGTGGCTTTAGTTCCAACAACATCCTCTCTAAACCCATCACCAGGCTCTATACCTCCCATCTAACCCAATTTCCAGCATCTCTTCTAAAGGGTGCTACTTCATAAGGCAGTGAACACACTAAAATCATTCCCTTCCTCATTTTCACACTTTCCCCAGAATGACCTCCTTTATTTTCTCAATGACTTGAGTCCTCTTATTGCATAAAACTTCGGTCTATCATGTAGTTCATGGCCATGGTTAAGAGCTCTGGTTCTGGAACCAGATTGCACAGTGCCACCTTTCACCTGCAGTGAGATTGAGTCGCTTAGCTTCTCTGTGCTTCATTTTCTTCATCCGCAAAGTGGGAACAATAATAGTATCCAAGTCATAGGGTTCTTGAGATGATTACATGAGTTAATTTTTTATATTGTAAAGTATTTAGGACAGTGCCTGGTACATTGAAAGCTCTAGGAAGTGTTTACTACTGTTGTTATTGATGTGATGACTCCATCTTTCTGTTCTAAACTCATAAAGTTTACAGGATAGTCCAGATCACAAATTTAATTCTTAATTTTATTCCAAATTATATTTTCCCCTACTGTTTCCTGAGACCCCCATTGGATTCTCATTTCCTTGAAGACAAAAAAACAACAAAAGTTTTGTTATATGCTAGCAGCTCAGGGAATGCTGTGGTGAATCAGACAGCATCCTGGCCTTTGAGTTGCTCATGGGCCAGTGGAAAGAGACCAGCCTGTAACTACCATTCAATACCATAGGGTATGGAAGTGTGATAAAAAGATAGGCATGGGGGCTATGGAAGCACCAAGGATGGGCTTTCTGGAAGCAAGAATGCCTGAGCTGTGGTTTGAAAGAAGACTTATCAGGTCTATGCAAGTCACTCCACCCACACAATCTAGCCTCCTCTTCCTAGGATAGTATCCAATGGAAGCACTAGCTCAACATCAAAAAAGCACTGAAAAGGGTTTTAAAACTCTCCTGAAGTTTTTAAAATGGGCCAAAAGCAATATAAACTACATGACTCACAATAAATTATCCTAAAATCCCTTCTCAGCCATCCATGCTTGTCTCCACAGCAGCCACTCAGAAATCTCTTTTGGCCCCTTACCCACTCTCTCTCCACAAACCCTCCTCCTGAACTCCTCCAGGGTTTGCTGTTTCCCTCTCCTTCCTCACTTCTGCTCAGTTCTTTGCTAAGGAGGCACATTTAGCTTTTCTAGGCATCTTTCAGTTCATCTTTTATTCTTAGTAGCAACACAAAGCCAGCCTCTAAGACTGTAGAAAAGAAGGGGAAGGCTGCAGACGTTTATTATTCTATACTTTTTCTTTTACCCTATCACAAATTCTTCTTAGTGAAAGCTTTGCAGGTCATCTTCCAAACTCATAACCCACCCAGAATACTTCCTATAACCCTTCCTTCTGATTGGGTTGAGCCAGACTCTCCTCTGACATCCCAGAGAGCAGAAGTGGTGGGGTGGAGGACACCACCTGTAAGGGCTGAGTCCTTCAGTTTCTTCTAGAACAATGACTTTTGATCTGTTTTTGAAACTCATTATAAGAAGTACATTTTACATTGCAGCCAAGTATATACATGTGCACACACACACAACTGAAACAAAAGCTTGATAAAACATTACTTAATCTTCGCTCTCTATTTTCTATTCTATGTGTATCACTTAAAAATGGCAATAATCATCATCTTTTAGGACTATATACCAAAGTATTTACAGATGAAATGACATGAGGTCTGGAACTTGCATCAAAATAATTGAGACGGAGGGCTAGGCTGTAGATGAAACAAGATTGACCATGAGTTGATAATTGTTGAAACTTGGTGATAGGCACATGGTGGTTCATTATACTGTTCTCTCTAATACTTTATATATTTGATATTTTCCATAATAAAAAAATTTAAAACAAACAAAAATATTGCTCATGTCCCAGTTAATTGATTTTACAATCCACTAACAGGCCAAGAGCTACAGTTTGTAAAATACATTTTAGAAAATCTAGGAGTTGGGAAATATGAAACTAGATAGAAGGGAAACATGTCAACATCTAAATTTAATCTAATACATATATCCCACCACAAACAAGGTCTAATTCTTTTTCTGGGATTGGAAGGTGTGATGTTTGTTGAGTTCTATTTCCCTTCAGGGTACAGTTGCTTATCAGATGTCCCTGTTTGTCAAAAATGAACCTACACAGTAGTTATCTCCACCGACAAAGATTTTAGTCAATTTCTCATGAACTAAGACCTCCTAAGGGATTTGTTTCTGAGACCCACGGTAAGCCTGTCTATGATCGCTCCAGTCATATTGGAAACAAATTAGGGAACACTGTGATCAAACTCTGCAGAGAAAGCACAAAAGACTCTGACAGCACACAAAACCCTGCTCATTCTTCCTCCACAACCAGCTGGTAACCACTTCTGGCTGCTCAGGTATACCGCAGTGCCTCCCTGGTGGTTTCTGAGGACCTCTGTGGTCACTCCATCCTCTTTTTTACTTGCAGTTAGTTTATTCAAGTGAGATTTCAGGCAGCCCTTTGGTGTGTGAAGGTTGTCTGATATTGTCAGTGCTGAGCTGATCAGGAAGGGAGGTTTCGGTGGTGAGACACCCATTTGGAAGAATGCACAAGAGGCCAACATGAGAATGAAATGGAAGGCACCAACTTTATTGTGGGGAACGCAGTTCTATTGCGGGGAGTGCGCTTCTGCTTCTGCTCTTCTGCTCTCCTTCTTGTGCTCGCCTTCTGCTCCCCAGGGAACCGCATGGCTCCACATGTATCAGAGTACAATAGTGGCATTCAGCCACACATGAGTAATACAATAAGCTGAATTATGTTTACATATTTCAGGAGTTGGCTCCCTAGTACACTAATGTAACATTCTAAATCCGGGATCTTATTCTTAGCCATGAGCCTGGATCACAGCCAGACCTGGGACCAGCCAGGCCTGGGACCCACAGGTATCTCTTAGTTATAGGGTGCTCTGAACTAGCTTTGACTCTGCTTCTCCAAAATTCTCTGTCACACTGTGCCAAATGGATGTTACAGCCACCCCTTGTATCAAAAAGTGCATGTGGACCAATTCTCTATTCCCTTTAGTATGCAGTTATGAACTCTATGTAGAAACCCAACTTCAGTAAAAAAAAAAAAAAAAAAATCTTCCCGTCGATGAAGCAATTGGGCTGTAAAAAAACAGAGGCTTTTAGGTTTCGAGTTCACAATGCTGATCCTATAGACCCACATTTCTCTTGCCAGAAGCCTGTCATTTTCATAACTCAGGATTCTCTTCTCCTCTTTCGTCTCTAATTTCTCCACTTTCTGACAGCAAATAATCCCTCCTAGTGGTTTCCAAACCCTTATCACTCAAACCATCACAGCGGCCCAGTGGTGCCAGATGCTATTAGTATCTATAAGGAAAAAAAGTAATATGGCACACCAGTGTTCATAGCAGCATTATTCATGGTGGCCAGGACATGGAAGCAACCAAAGTGTCTTACAATAGATGATTCGCTAAAGAAGCTGTGATACATATATACAATGGAATATTACTCAGCCACAAGAAGAGATGAAATACTGCCATTCGTGACAACATGGATGGACTTTAAGATAATCATGCTAAGTGAAATAAGCCAGACAGGAAAAGTTGAAAACCACATGATATCACTTATATGTGGGATATAAACTTAAAAGCAACAAGCAAACAGGATAAAGACTCATGGACATGGACAATAGACTAGTGGTTACCAGAGGGTAGGGAGGGAGGGGGGAAGGGAGAGGTAGATGGGGTAAAAGTATCAAATATGTGGTGACAGAGAGAAATCTAATTATGGGCGGCAAACACACAATGCAATATATATATATACCTTACTGTTGAATTGTATACCTGAAACTTACTAAATTTTGTTAACCAAAGTCACCATAAAAAAATTACAAGTAAAATTTCAACTAAATCTTTTGTGTTAATTTGTGAACAGTATTGAAAATTGAGCATCATTGGTTTTTTTTAGTGTAGGTAAATAAATATTTCTTCTATTTGGTTCTACCTCTGATTATAAGGGGATTTTTTCAGCTGTGACAGCTACTAAATGCAAGTATTAAAATAAACTTAACTTCTAAATAGACCTTTTAATTGCTTCGACAAAAGATTTTAAACCAAGCTTTTCAAAAATATAAGTTCTGGTAATACAAAATAAAATTTAAGATGGAAGGGAAAAAATAATAATAATAATATGGCAGAGCAGTGAAAGTGCACCAGAAAGGTATTTAAAACTGCAAGGCAATCTTGGATAGTGTCTGTTTCAAAAAAACGAGGTGACTGTCATACCCAATCTAGATGTGACAATAAGCTTTCCAGAAATCAATAGCTATGGTAATCAGTCCTCTGGGAATGCTTTATAAAGTTTGTATTTGATGTCAAGTTGCTGGTCGCTTGAGATATGATTGCTATGGTAGGGGTTACTGCCCTTAAGAAACAAGGCAAGCTCCTGGTTGAAGAAGGGTAGATGGTGCCTATTACCTGTAATGTGGAAGGTGTGGTCCCATGTCCTATCTGGACCAGATGGCTATATAGCTTGATCTGAGGCTGACTGCCACCCCAGCTCTCCTGGGTGGCAATGACTGGACAGTGACAGATTTGCCTCAGGAGGGCCCTGGCTGTGTGGCTCCTAATGGTGTACTTGCAGTGTCTGAGTGAAGATTGGCATGCAAACCTCAGCATCATCATTCCTGGAAGCTATCAGCAAAATATTCAAGCCCAATCCTCCAAGTCCTAACTAGGTATACAGGAAAAGAGGCCCCTAATTACGCTACTGAATTATTCTGAGTTTATTTAAACAAGATTACAGAAGGGTACTCCTGTCTTATAAACACAGAGACTACCTCCTGGAAGAAATTACAAACCATCTCCATTCCCATAAAGTGGACTGTGAAAAGCTTGCCGTCATCCTTCATAATAGCTTACATACAAGGACTAAAGATTGCAGTGGATCCTTCTTCACCACATTGGCAATCCACCATGGTCAGACCACAGTGAACCCTCTTATTTTATTTACTACGACCCCCTACAAGAACCTATTCCCCAAGCTGCCATTGAGCTGCCACCACCAGCTCCCTTGGAGATGCCCCAGTTGCAGAACCCTCCAGAGCATCACTTCCTCCAGCAGGCTAAGAGAAGTGCTGACCCACTCATGGTGACTCTGAGTGTGAAAACTCCACATCCCGGTCCAAAAAAAAAAGTCACACACACTCAGCAGGCTGCTTCTATAAGCTGTGACATGGTTGCTACTATTGTTCTTAAAATGGACATTAGCCCAGAACCCAGAGGCAGGGGAGGAGGTCTGGTTTAGGACTAGGGCATAGCACTGTGCCTTGGCTTTAGACAACCCTGCTGTCAGAGTCTTCAGTCACAATGGTGGACACTTGCCAAGTGGCACCAAATGCCCCCACAGAATGGGATGAGCAGCTCCCTGCAGGCATAGGGACCCTCGGCAGCATGTACACTCTTCACACTACCCACCCAATATCCACTTCTGACTTCTTTTCTTATCTGGAATGGATTCATGTTTCAGAAACTATGTCCATGGAAGCTCAGATTTAAAAATCTGCATCCAGCCTGCAAGCAGACGAGGGGTGGACCCTGTCAATCTAGAACAGAATCTAGAGGCCCTGGGCAAGCAGGACCCATTGGGGTCCTGGATTGGACGGTCCCCACAAAGCTGGCCCCATGGTTTCCAAAGGGGTTCCACATTTTCCTAGGTTCTGAGGTGCTGCTCCACAGAGAGAGGCTGCTGTACTGAGTTGGCACCATCAGCTTTGTACCATAAGTCCGTCAGCCAGCAGTCTTGGTGAAGGTGCCCTTGAAGTTCAGTTTGGCGGGAGATCTAACTCAGTGGCTGGCTGGGACCTCAGAGCCAAGGGACAGGACACCTTCTCCCTATTTTGTGGAATTGGGCACACAGAGTGGCTAAAACCAAAGGAGTCAGGCTAGGAAATACTAGAAGAATATAACTTAACTTTTCTCCTTTTCCTTTGCTGCTGATTTCAGAGTTGAGGACCTAAGAAGGAGGACCAAATTATGACCTTTGAGGACCATATAAACTTTTATCTTCATGGGCTTCTTCCTCCGTAAAAATAAATAAAATTTATATTTTACTCATATTGTTATAAAGGGCAAATATGTCAGCATTATATAGTGAAACATTTCTTCAACCTAAGAGTTATTATTTTTCTTCTGATTTGAAAAGAAATTAAAGCGTTTTTATGCACCCTTAAAAATATTGTGGGTCCTAGGTACTGGGCTTGTGGGCCTAATAGATGTCGATCATGTTAATAAGTGCCCATTAAGTACCTGTAGATGGGTGGGTAGATTAAGGGCAAGAACACGATATTAAGGAGACAGAGGTGTGCAGAAAATTCTTCACTGTGTTTCCTTCCATCTGTCCACACTCCCCCAAGCTTCCAGTTCTCAGCTGTGATGACTGCTGAATCTCCAATTCACTTTGAAGAGTGGAAGAGTGTGTGTGAAGGGAAGTGTCATTTCCCACATATGAGTCACCACGATACTGTAGTAATAGATGATTATAGTTTCCAGTTTTAAAGGAAAATTTATTTAAGCATGCTAACAGAAATATTATATTAGTAATAAATCTTGTCTTTTACTGCAAACACCACCACAGATGTCCTAGCATTAGTCATGAGAAAGACCATTTTAAAAGATGTTTACAAAGATACCTACAGAATCTTGGGCTTTGTTATCATAATATTTTCAGCTGTTGATTAATTGAGTATCCAGTCTTATGATCCACTGAGTCGCAAATAAAAAAATACATAAGATTGACATTGGCTCCAACAATATTTCACATTTGTCGTTTTCAGAATTTATCACTTAAACAATTTATTATAATTTTCTTAGTGTAGTTGTAATTCACTTTTCCCTATCTTATTCTACAGGTCTACAGATTTCAGGAATCTAAGGTGGAATCCTGAAATTTCCTATTCTTTTCAAAAAATATTTACCTTAACACAGAGATAGCAGGCAGCACATCTAGCGGTGCATGTCCTCCAATGAGGGTGGAGTGTGACAGAACTAGAGAGATTGAGCACTGCTCTTAATATCATTAAAACTAAGTGAATTGAATTATTACTGTTGGGGATGAAAAAATAACTTTCCTTACCCTTCTAGGTCCTTGGCTGAGACTCCCTGTAATTAAAAGATTGACAAGAAAAAAAAAATTTAATTGTGTATGTATGAGAACCCTACAAAGAAATGAGACTCAAAGGCAGCCAAGCAACTAAAGCTTATATACCATCCTGAGCTAAGGAATGGGTTGGAGCCCTGGGACTTCAAAGGAGAAGAAGGCAATTCATAGGAAGGTGAGAAGAGCAAATGTTTGGTAAATAAATATTTGCCCTGCTGGCAGATAAGTCTCTCAGATGAAAAAGTTATCCCTGGTAACAGTTCTCTTACTGGTATAGGCCTCCTTTCTAAATTGTTTTAGGCATTTAAGAGGAAGGTAAAAAGCTTTTCCTGAGTCAGCTGGGTCTTGACACCTTCAGGTCAAAATAGTCCATATGCCAAAGCGGTACATTCTGGGGTGACTTATTCAGAACCCCCTCATTATTTTAGCAAGACTACAACCTATGGACCAAATCTAGCCTACTACCTGTTTTTGTAGAGTTGAGGAGACAAGCCCATTTTTTTACATTTTTAAATGATTGAAAAAAGACAAAAGAAGAAAATATTTAGTGACATGTGAAAATTTGTGACATTCAAATTCCAGTCTCCATAAAGTTTAATTGAATCATAATCATGCCAATTCACTTATAGATTATCTGTGGTGGCTTCTATGCTAAAGGGCAAAGTTGAGTATTTTTGACAGGGACCACATGTCCCACAAAGCCTAAAATTTTTACTCTCTGGCCCATTACAGTAAATGTTTGTTGACCCCTGTCTTAGGGCATAAGAATTCTTACACAAGATCAGAGCCACAGAGTTTTTCTAGTAATCACATTACAGGAACTCGTATACATGAATAATATTGCTAGTTAACTTCTGTTTACCTCTTACTATGTTCTGGACCTATGTTAGGTATTTTTATCCATTATCTGATTTAATCCTCACAACAACCTTGTGTGGTAGACAGCGTCATGACCTCCATTTCATACATGAGAAATATAAAGCTCACAGAGATTAATCAGTTCGTCTAAAGTCCCTCTTAGCAAATGTTCTCACTGGGATTTAAACTCAAGACCATTTAATACAAAAGTTCATACATATCATATCCTGTGTCATTCACCCTCACTCCCCAAGCTTTTCTTGGTGTTATGGTTGCACCCAGTATGTAGTCTGCAGTAAAGATTTGCATAAAACTTACTAACTACTGTGCATATTAAGGCTTTCTTTTATATATACTAGTTTGCACCTTTTCTAATTTCACAAGGGAGCTCTAGATATATAAACTCGTTCTTGGCGAGTCTGTTCATTCAACCATATCCTCTCCTATTGTAGGTATCTGAGTCCCATCTGCCTTTTTTGGGAGAAAAGGGGTGTCTCTGATCTCAGCATATGAAAGTCTCCTCTATTATTCTTCAAGCTTGCTATGATTTTGTTTTGTTTTGTTTTGTTTTCTTCCTTCCTTTAAATGCAATGACCAGAACAACATATGATATTTCCAGGTTCAATAAACCGCTGGAACCAATCGCATTCCTAGATCATAACTTTATTTGGTAAAAGCTAAGGGTCTTATTATGTTGCTCACATTAGTTTTCTTGGAATAGTTTGAATATTATTTTCCTGCATAGTTTAAAGTTTTTAGTTCTCCTTCTAAAGGGAAATGAACCACACACATTCCTTTACAGGAACTGGAGCTTCCAAACATCTCCCCATGAACACCAGACACGATCTAACCTCTGAATTGGAAGTCGGCAGACT
This sequence comes from Eidolon dupreanum, assembly GCA_028627145.1. Classification (NCBI taxonomy): domain Eukaryota; kingdom Metazoa; phylum Chordata; class Mammalia; order Chiroptera; family Pteropodidae; genus Eidolon; species Eidolon dupreanum. The sequence goes on along the minus strand of CM053507.1, from coordinate 73,161,421 downwards.
GTTCCCATGACTCACAACTCTAGATATATCTTTTAACAATCAGGTCTTTACTTCACGAGGATAAAAGTATCTATCACCTGAGCAATGTGGATAAAGTAGATCCTTTTTAAAGGTTCTCATTTATTCTAAAGAATAGAAACAATATTTTGATTTAGATATACTTTACTCCTGTCTCCTTAAACATATTTTCCAAAACATGTATTTTTGCCAGTTTTTTAGGTAAATATTAATATAAGCATTTTTTTCCAAATGCCTCAGCATAATTGTCAGTTGGTGATAGGGAGCTGATCCTGACACAGCTCCTGACAGGGCATTTTTAGGTTCTCTGTGGTAATCAGTTTCACAGGCTGTGTGATTAGAGATGCTGTCATTCATCAAGCTAGATGAGAAAGACTGTGCGATTCCTGACTAGAAATTTCTCTCCAGAATTAAAGACTCTTTCTGGACATTCACACAACTTTTTCAGTTTACTTAAATGTTTCTTTTTTTATTTCTCTGTAATATTCATGTGTGTTCTGTCTAATCAGTTAGTTCTTTATCTTTACGTACTAACTTTTCTCCATCCCTTTTTGGAAGACCTAACAAAAATTTCATCCACCCTCATTGTTCAACACATTTCCTATCCTCTATTTGTTTTTCATTTCATTCTGTTTTGTCTTTTAGAAAACCAAGCCAAGGAAATGCTTTTGTGATAAGCATTCCCAAGTACCCATGTCCACTGTACTTGGCTATCTTCCTCATCAGCATCACAATGTCCTGAGTTCTTCCAGGTTCCCTGCACCTGAAGAGTGGTTCTGTTCTGCTCCCATGTAATAAATTTCAATTATGAAAAACTAATAATTAGGACATTGTCTTAGGATCTATTTTTATAACTATTGTAATAGATGAACATAATAAATTCATGTGTGAAGATAAACAAAATACAAACAGAACACATTTATTTGCTTATTAAGAACCCTATGGAGTAGAATCTTGCTTCACTCAGAACAAAGATTCTAAAATCAATGTGTAATAAAAAACTCACATATAATACAGTGTTCTTTTGAAAATAAGTTGTAAATCCCATAAAGTACACTGTATATGTATATGTAGCTACAGGGTATGCAGGGATGTACAGAAAATAATAAAGAATACATATGCCAAATATTTTTACAGTATTTTGATTCCATGAAGAGATAGTTGAATTGAACTCACAAAATGCATATGTAATATGACTCCACTATATCTCATCTCCTGAGTAATAATAACAACAAAACAACAAAGCAACAACAACAATAATAATAATAAAAGATGTTTAAAATGTGCACATGGCCATTTGTAGACACTAAAGTCACTGCTATAATCCATATCCTGATCAGATCTCTTTCCATGTTGTAGGATCAACCTTGACCAAGGCTAAAATGATGCCCACAAAGTTCAAAAGTAAACTAATTTAAGCATAATATTTCAAATGTCTCAAAATAATAGCCAGCCCAAACTTTGGATATCTCTAGTCCCTTTATTTTCTTGCTTTCCAAATAATTTTCTAAGATTGGCCAGCCCTCTCAGTCACCTCCATATCTCATCAATGGTCTGAGTTAAGACTGAGCACAGACCTGGAGAAGCAGCTTTCTTTGACATTTCTTCCTGTAGCCTCTCCTTCCCATTAAGGACTTCCATTGGGGCTGTACTTCTAGGCTGGCTCTCTTTTGCTACCTCCATCAGTTCAGCTTCTCATGTGCTTTGTGAGTGGAGATTCTCCATCCCACCCCACCCATAAGAGATTAACTAATGTGGAAATTATTAACATATTTATTACCCTTTATTAGATAAGATAGAAAGAGGAAAATTATAATCAGGTAGTTATGCTCATAATTCACATGGAGAAGTCACCTAAATTCAATCTGCTAGTATACACAGTTAAAACCTGGACTTGCTGAGGCCCATCTCACACATTTCTCAGATGGTCAGAACTCCACAGAAAAGGGGATGCCCTTACCTAGTTTTTTTAGAATTGATGCAATTTCATCAATAACATGTCATATATTGACAACAAATGTATTCAAACTTAGTGCAGATATTATGTCACAGAACCAGCCAACAACTTCAGAGGAGGCTCCAAAAACATTCCTTGACAATCAAAGTCCAAGGAAAGTGAATCAAGGTGAATGCATGGCCAGATTCAACCTGAAGCACAGAGAGCTGACTGAGACCCCAAATTGAAAAGAGGCTTGCTATTCCTGGCCTCAAATGGGTCCTACAGGACAGAGGTCCCCATCCCTTAGACCTCAGACCAGTACCAGTCCATAGGTTGATAGGAACCAGGTCACACAGCAGGAGGAAAGTGGCAAGCGGGCAAATTAAGCTTCATCTATATTTGCAGCCATTCTCTAGTGCTAGTATCACCACCTCAGCTTCACCTCAGATCATCAGGTATTAGATTCTTATAGAAGCACCCATTCCTGGTGGCAAAAAAGTTGGAGACTGCTGCTATAGGAGATATAGCCTGATATTGGACTAAAGCCTGTTGAAAATAGGAGTAACCAGCCATGTTTGAATCCTGAGTCAGGATAAAGAAGCCACAAATCTGGCCAAGCTAGAAAAGACAAATTAATGCTTTCAGCCATGTCAAAAATAATTGAGTAATGTGAGTCTCTAATCTTGTAATGACCTATACTGAATAAAATTCTCTAGAACTGGATAAATAATAGTACGTGGTCTTGAGATTTCTGTGCCCACAGGATGTGCAGTGAAATGTCTATTGAGAGGCAAGAAAAGATGAAAATTTAAAAATCCCAGGGTTGCATCTTTTAGAGAAGACACTCCTGTACCTTTTAAGAATTACAGAATGTTAGCTATCACCTAGAGAGGCCACCCTGGATGGGGTGCTTTAATAAGATATTAGGAAACCTTGTAACCAGAGACAATCTTACATTGAGAGAGCAGTTTGGAGGTAGCTCTTGAAACAAGTATTTCTACAATCAATGTTGGTACCTCCCTGTTTTATTAAAATGCAGTATATAATTGAACTCTTATCTGTTTTAAAAAATTCTTAACCACAAAATACATTAAAAAGAATGAAGAGGATAAAGATGCAACCCTATGTTTAGTCATGTAGTCATTCTGTTTTCTACAAACAACTAGATAAGAAACTATTTGAAAATTACCAATGCTTCTTATACATTTTCAGAATTTCTTTTTTATTTTTTCTTTTTATATACTCATTAACTGATTCCCTAGATCAATCTCATTTTGATAATGCATTGTATGAAGATAGGAAAATGTCATAAATATGGAGCATTTATACCTAAAAACCTGGTCTGAAGGATCATATTTTTATATACTATGTGCATCAAAATATGCAATCATATGTCATAATCTGCCCAGTTTTGGAAACAAGAATGATTTTGTCATATTGCAGCAAGCCTTTTCTATCTAGTTGAAACCTTATTTTTATTATTTTTACTTTTTTTTAAGTTTATTGGCGGTAACATTCATTAATACAATTATATGATTTTTGGGTGTATATTATAATTTGACATTCTATTGTGTGATTACCACCCAGAGTCAAGTTTCCTTCAGCTACTATATATTGATTCCCTTTACCCACTTCACCCTCCTCCAACCCTCCTATATTCGAAACCCTTTACCCTGTCTACCTCTCCCCTCCTCCCTCACCCCTTATCTGGTAACTGCTAGTTCATTGTCCATGTCCATGAGTCTCTGTCCTGTTCATTTGTTGCATTTAGGTTTATATCCCACATATAAGTGATATCATGTGATTTTCAACTTTTTCAGTCCAGCTTATTTCACTTAGCATGACATTCTCGAGGTCCATCCATGTTGTCGCAAATCGTAGTATTTTATCCCTTCACATGACTGAGTAATATTCCATTGTATACATGTACCACAGCTCCTTTAGCTAATCATCTATCATAGGACACTTCGGTTGCTTCCATGTCCTGGCCACTGTGAATACTGCTGCTATGAACATTAGTGTGCAAACATCTTTTCTGATATGCCTTTTCAAGCCTTTGGGTAAATACCCAGTAGAAGGATTGCTGGATCATATGGTAGATCAATTCTTAATTTTTGAGGAACCTCCATACTGTTTCCATAGTGGCTGTACCAATTTGCAGTTCCATCAGCAGTGTATGAGGGTTCCTTTTTCTCCACATCCTCTCCAACATTTGTTATAACTGGTCCTGTTGATTATAGCTATTCTAAGAGGGGTGAGATGGTATCACATTATGGTTTTGATTTGCATTTCCCTAATAGCTAGCGATGTTCAGCATCTTTTCATATATTTGTTGGACATTGTATGTCCTCCAGGTAGAAGTGTCTGTTCAGGTCCTCTGCCCATTTTTTGATTGGATCATTTATTTTTTTGTTGTTACTGAATCATATGAGTTCTTTGTATATTTTGGATATTAGGCCCTTATCAGAGGCATTGCTTGCAAATATATTTTCCCATTTGGATGTTTTTTTGCCTTGTTGACAATTTCTTTTGCCGAGCAGAGTTTTTTAGTTTGTTGTAGTCCCATTCATTTATTTTTGCTTTTATTTCCCTTGCCTTTGAGGTCAAATTCATAAAATCCTCTTTAAATCCAAGGTCCTTGAGTTTAGTTCCTATCTTTTCTTCTACGTATTTTATTGATTCTGGTCTTATATTCAGGTCCTTAACCTGTTTTGAGTTAATTTTGGTGTGCAGTGATAGACAACAGTATAGTTTCATTCTTTCGAAAATTGGCAGGTGGCCTTCCAATTTTCCCAACACTATTTATTGAAGGAGATTTCCTTTCTCCACTGTACACTTTTGGCTTTTTTGTCGAAAATTATTTTCCCATGTAAATATGGGTTTACTTCTGGACTCTCGATTCTGTTCCACTGGTCCATGTGTCTGTTTTGTTGCTAATATCATGCCATTTTCATTACTGTCGCTTTGTAGTATAATTTGAAGTTGGGCAGAGTGATGCCCCCAGTCTCATTCTTTTTTCTCAGCATTACTTTGGCAATCCAGAATATTTTGGCTTCCATACAAATCTAATGATTTTTTGTTCCATTTCTTTAAAAAATGCTGATGGGATTTTGATGGGGATTGCATTAAATCTGTATAATGCTTTAGGTAATATGGTCATTTTAACTATGTTGATTCTTCCAATCCAAGAAAATGGAATATCTTTCCATTTCTTTGTATCTTCTTTGATTTCTTTTAATAGGGTCTTATAGTTTTCATGATATAGGTCCTTCATATGTTTCGCTAAATTTATTGCTAGGTATTTTATTCTTTTTGTTGCAAAAGAAATTATTTTTTCCACTTCTTTTTCTGATGCATCATTATTAGAGTACAGAAATGCTACAGATTTTTGAAAGTTGATTTTGTATCCAGAGACTACTGTATTTGCTTATTGTTTCTAGTAGTGCTCATGTGGAGTCTTTAGGGTTTTCTATACAGGGAATCACATCATCTGCAAGTAGTGACAGTTTGACTTCTTTGTTTCCTATTTCATGCCTTTTAGATCTTTCTCTTGCCTGATTGCACTTGCTAGGACCTACAATGGCAGTGGCAATAGTGGACACACTTGCCTTGTTCCTGATCTTAGAGGGAAGGTTTTTAGGTTTTCACTATTGAGTATAATGTTGGCTGAGGGTTTGTCATTTATGGCCTTTATTATGTTAAGGTACTTTCCTTCTATACCGATTTTGTTAAGTGTTTTGATCATAAATGGATGCTGTCTCTTGTCAAAGGCTTTTTCTGCATCTCCTGATATGGCCATATGATTCTTATTTTTTAATTTGTTTGTATGGTATATCGCATTAATCGATTTGCGCCTGTCGAACCATCCATGTGCCCCTGGGATGAAGCCCACTTGATCGTGGTGTATAATCTTTTGAATATGTTGCTGTATTCGGTTTGCTAGTATCTTAGCTAGGATTTCTGCATCTGTGTTCATGAGAGATATTGGTCTGTAGTTTTCTTTTTTGTGTGTTATCTTTACCAGGTTTTGGTATCAGAGTAATATTGGCCTCATAAAATGAGTTGGGAAGTATTACCTCCTTTTCAATTTTTTGGAAGAGTTTGAGGAGAACAGGTATTAAATCTTCTTTGAATGTTTAGTAGAATTCACTGGTGAAGCCATCTGGTCCTGAACTTTTCCTTTTGGGTAGGTTTTCAATGATTGTTTCAATTTCTATACTGCTGATCGGTCTATTTAGATTTTCCAGATCTTCTTGATTCAGTCTAGGAAGATTGTATTTTTCTAAATACTGGTCCATTTCTTCTAGGTTATTAATTTAGTTATTATATACTTTTTCTTAGTATTTTTGCATGATCCTTGTATTTCTGCAATGTCAGTCATAATTTCTCCTCTTTCATCCCCGATTTTGTTTATTTGTGTCCTTTCTCTTTTTTCTTTAGTGAGTCTAGCCAGAGGTTTGTCAATTTTAGTAACCTCAAAGAACCAGCTCCTTGTTGTATTTATTTTTTCTATTGTTTATTTGTTTTCAGTGTCATTTATTTCTGCTCAAATTTTGATGATTTCTTTCCTTCTGACTTTAGGCTTCATTTGTTCTTCCTTTACTAGTTTTTTAAGATGAAGCATTAGATTGTTTATTTGGGCTCGTTCTTGCTTTTGGAGATAGGCCTGTAATGATAGGAACTTTCCTCTTATGACCGCTTTTGCCATGTCCCAAAAGTTTCGATATGTTGTACTATCATTATCATTCATTTCTATGCATCTCTTGACCTCTCTTTTTATTTCTTCCCTGACCCAGTTATTCTTCAGTAGCATGTTGTTTAATCTCCATGTATTTGTGGTTCTTTCTGACTTCTTTTTGCAGTTTATCTCTAGTTCCAAAGCATTATGATCAGAGAATATGGTTGTTATGATTTCAACCCTCTTATATTTGTTGAGGCTATCTCTGTGTCCTAATATGTGGTCGATTCTTGAGAATGTTCCCTGTGCACTAGAGAAGAATGTATAAGCAGTTGTTTTGGGATGGATGGCTCTGTTTATGTCAATTATGTCCAATTGGTCTTATTTCTTTATTGATTTTCTGTTTGGATGATCTGTTCATATCTGACAGTGGGGTGTTTAGGTCCCCTACTACAATTGTGTTTTGGTCTGTTTCTCCCTTTAGTTCTGTTAGTAATTGCTTTACATATTTCAGGTCTCCCTGATTGTGAGCATAGATATCAATAAGTGTTATGTCTTCTTGGTGCATGATTCCCTTATCATTATGAAGTGTCCCTCAGTATCTTTCTTTCCCTGTTTTATTTTGAAGTCTATTTCATCCGATATTAGTTCCGCCACTCCTGCTTTTCTCTAAATGCCATTTGTTTGAAATATTATTTTCCACCCTTTCACTTTGAGTCTGTATTTGTCTTTGGAGCTGAGATGTGTCTCCTGGAGGCAGTGTATAGTTGGGTTTTGTTTTTTCATCCATTCTGCAACTCTGTACCTTTTTATTGGTAAGTTCAGTCCATTTACATTTAGGGTGATTATTGCAATGTGAGGTCTTCTTATAGTCATTTTATCTCTTGCTTTCTGCTAGCTCGGAGTTTCTATTGCTTCCTTATCCTTGTGTTTCCATTTTCTTTATTTTGGTTGGCTTTTGCCTCTGGTTCTTCTTGTTTTATGTTATATACTTCAGTTATGAATCTTTGGTGTGTGGTTACCATTACGAGTATGAAAAAGATAGTTATATATATACAATCATCCATTTTCTTCTGTATGTGACTTATCTCCTTTCCCCTTAGTGACTTTGGATCTTTGAATCCTTCCCTTTTATGTCATTGTTGTCTCAATTTGTCCCTATGTATGCTGAACGTTCATTATTATCTTGCTATAGAAAATCTCTTCTTATTATTTAAGCTTTTAATGCCCTGTTCTTAGTAAGGGTTGTACTCCTCTGCTTCTATTTGCCTGACAGTCACTGTACTCCTAATTATGTATTTTTGTTGTTATTGTTATTTTGTTTTAGGTGAGCTGACCCCTTTAAGAATTTCCTGTAGTGCAGGACTTGTAGTGGAGAATTCCCTCAATTTTTGTATGTCTGAAAAGGTCTTAATTTCTCCTTCATATCTAAAGGAGAGCTTAGCTGGATACATTATTTTAGGCTGCTAGTTCCTTTTGCTTAATAGTTTAAGTATTTGATTCCATTCCTTTCTGGCTTGTAAGGTCTATGCTGAGAAGTCTGATGATAATCTAACGGGTTTTCCTGTATCTGTTATCATTTTCTTCTCCCTGGCTTCCCTGAGAATTCTATCTTTGTCATTGATTTTTGATAACTTTAATACAATGTGTGTTGGTGAAGGCCTTTTTGGGTTGAGATAATTGCATGTTCTGTTGACTTCTTGAATTCCAAGTTCCAGTTCATTCTTTCAGTTTGGAAAATTCTCATCCAGTATCTGTTTCAAAATGCTTTTTAGTCCCTGATACTTCTCCTTGCCTTTGGTAATGCCCATTATTCTTATGTTTTTTCTCCTGAGAGTATCAGCTAGTTCTTGTATTTCTCTTTCGTTATTTTTATTCTTCAGTTTCTCTCTTATTCCTTCTGATTTATTTCTAGATTTCTGTCTTTGATATCATGGATCCTTTCCTCCATTTGGTCGACTCTATTTCCCAAGCTTGCTATTTCATTTTCCAACTCTTGCAAAGTGTGTGTGTGTGTGTGTGTGTGTGTGTGTGTATGCGCGCGTGCGTGTGTGTGTGTGTGTGTTTTATTTCCAGCAGATCTATTCTGTTCTTTTTGAGGGTTTCAATCTCCTTGCTATGCTCGTCTAATTGTTTTTTTTCAATTCCTGAAATTGTTAATATGAGGCATTTCGGAACTCACTGAGTTTTTTCAGAAGTACCATCCTGAATTCTCTGTCACTTAAGTTACATATTTCTATGTCTGTAAGCTCATTTTCTGGAGATTTTTCTCTTTCTTTCTGAGTAGCCTTGTCACCTTTGTTGTTCATGGTGTTTAATGGACTGGGCATTAATGGAAGAGTATTCTGATGTTTTTCCAGAAAGAAGATTTTTTATACAAAGGTCTCTCTTTAGCCTGCTGCAAAGAAGTTGTTTTCCTTTTAGTTTCTAGTAGGTGGCATCTAAGCCTCTTGGATTCCTGCTTTATATAAAGCCTAAATGTCTTTTTAATTTTCTTGTAGATATTTAATCACAGCTGCTACTCTCAGTTTCAGTCCCTTTCAGTGTTAGCAACAATTTCAGTAGCATTTGCTCTGATTCCCCTGGAGCTCCACAGTGATTGGTCTTGGAGTATATGGGGGTAGAGGCCTTCTGTGTTGGGAGTTAGGGACTGCGGCTCAGCCTCGGTTTTGCAACCAGGGCAGTATAAATCAACTGTTGTTTCTCTAAGTCTTGTCCCACTTCTCTGCATTCTGCCCTGATGACTGGGCCCTGGTGCCAGCTGCTAGAATTTCTGGCACTTCCAGGGAGGCTGATCAGAGAAGTCGCCGCACCTTCACCCCTCCTCCTCCTCCTGCAAGGAGCTCTGGTGGCTGTGAGAAGCAGCTTCTTTATTTCTCTTAGTCCACCACCCAACACTCGAGGTTCTGACCTGTGGTAGCTCTTATGCACAGATCCCCACACTAAGTAATGCTGATGTGCAGTTTGGGTGTTTTTTGTTGAGTTTTAGAAGTACAGCTTATTGTCGTTTCAGGGAGAGAGATCTGGGGATGTCTCTCACTCCGCCATGTTTCCTCGCCGTCCAAATCTTATTTTTAAAACATTTAATACATTACATATTTCACACAGTCTGTTGATTGCTCAGTGGAGCATTTTGAGGGCAAATTCAATATGCAGACCTTAGTGTTCTATAACATAATCAAAGTTAGTTCTTTAAAAAAATAATTCAAATCAAAAAAATTAACTTGCTACTTTAATATTAGAAATTGACTCAGAGATATATTTTTCCTGATTTTTCTTTAGCAAAATCCTTTCCAATATTAATATTGCTAATACAGCTATTAATGATTTATTTGGATGTCTTCATAAAATTCAATTTAGAGTTCCGGTCCTGGTAATGGCAGATAAGTTTATATCGGCCTAATATTCTTGCAGATAACAACAATCAACTTTAGATGAAATATTTAAAAACTACTATTATAAAATACCAGAGAGCAACTAAACTCTGGTAGAAACTGAAGAGAATAAGGAAGAACGAGGTTAGCATTGATACAGTTTTGTCCCTGAAAGCATGTACTCTAGTTTGTACTATGCAGAGTGGCTAAAATTCAAATGGAAAACTAAAATTTTGTTGGCTTGAAATGTCAAAGGCTGAAGTTCAGACTGCTAAAAAATTTGGAAATTAAGGGAGGAAATCACAGGAAAGTGGGAGACACGAGGGAGGACCCTAAGTCTGTGGATAAGCTTGCCTCAAATCCTCGGCTAATTTCTGAACTCTACTTGTGTCAGAGAGATTTTAAGGAACCCAGTGGAAAGTAACAGCTAGAAGGCCAAAGAGCTAAGCAGGTGTTTCAGTCACTGCAGAGTACAGGGAGACTGAATTTAAAAAATTGAGTCCTTCAAAATTAGAAGGGCTTGGTAAATACCCCAAACTTTCCACTGAAATTCCAGAATAGCCATACTTTAGGGAAAATTCCTGTCTCGGTACTGAAAGGTGTACCCTAGGAATAAGGGCAAAACTAAAACAGACCTGCTATCACAAGTATTAAACCAAGCCTACAGAAATTCAAGGCGCTCAATCAATAATTAAACTGGTGACTACAAGAAAATTAATATTATTCAGTGGAAGATAACACAATCCCGAATCTCTATTACATATCAATCATAATGCCCACTATACAGTTTTCAAATGACTAGATAGGCTATATAGATTCCTGATCAGAGTCTAATCAGGAGACAGAAATCTTATACAGTAATTTAAACACAAAATGTTTAATATAAAAAATTGTCAAATTATGATAGAAAAGTAATTATAAATTTGTAAAGAAACCTCTAAAACAAAAAGAAAACTTCTCTGAGGCTGAGAGAGTACTCAAGGATGAATAAACTTGGAAGGTGCTTCTTTTCTCAAGACTGGGGTTCAAACCGCATCAGAGAAGGTGTGGTTGTAGTGAAATGGATGGCAGAGAAATCCACTGGGTTGCTCAGTCCAAAGCTGGTCTACATCACAAGGTAGCAAGAAATGATCTTCCAGTGCCCAGGTTAGCTGAGACTGGCAAGTGGGTACACAGAGGGAGCTTGCTTGCTGGCAGAGTGATGTAGTGTCCATGCCTGGAGTGTACAGTGTCTATGTCTAGAGAATCTTGGAAGACAATCTTCTGGGGTGTAGGCAAGCCAAAGCAGAGTCAGAGCACCACTGCCAGCACAAGGTCTGAAGCATAGTGGTGTCTGCATCAGGAAGATAACAGGGAATAATTCTCTGGGATGTATGCAAATAGACACTACAGACAGCTAACCAGAGGGACTTGAGGCACTTTTCCCAGTTCAAGACATGTAGTGTCTGTTGTCCACATCAAGAAGGCTGCAGCATGAAGGTCACCAGGCCTGAGGTAGGACTGACAGGCTACTAAGGGACTGTGTGCTCTAGGCGTACACTGGATGTTCCCCAACACACACTTACTGGTAGACATTGAAGCAGGGGCAAGTGAAAACAATGAAGCCTATCAGAACCAAGAAGAGAAGTGCCCTCCCTCCTGCAATGTATTTCCAGCCTCCTCCACTAATAAAACATCATGTTCACTATACAGAAGAAATACTTAAAAAGTCAATCCCTTTTTACCAAGCAGGTACTAAAGAGTGAATTTGGAATTAAGAAACTATAAATTGACAACAGGCACACTTGCAAAGAAACAAGAAAAAGTTCTCTGAAGCTAAGAGGAAAAACCTTCAGTAGAAATCAACCTTAGTAGTAAACATTAGAATTAGTGAAGACTTTGCAGCAGCTGATATAAGTATGTTCAGGCCTTAAAGGAAAAGATCTCATAACGATGGAATAGATGAGAAATGCCAGCTAAGAAACGGACACTATAAAAAAGAACTAATGGAAATAAAATATCAGAAATGAAAAAATATATACAGAAATAAAAAAATATATACTTAACAGCATATTAAAGAGGAGAAGAAATGGTTGAAAAACTTGAAGACAGATCAATAGAAATGATCAAATCTGAAGAACAGAGAGAAAAATGAAAAAAATAAACAGATCCTCAGTAGCCTATGGGACAATATCAATGGGTCTAACATATGGTAATTGGAGTCTCAGAAGGAGAAAACATAGAAAAAATATATGTATTTGAAGAAATAATGAAAAACATCAATGTAGAGATTCAAGAGTCTCAGCAAACTCCAGATAGATACAAGGAAAACTGCACCTAGCAAAATCTTAAACTACTGAAAACTGAAGATAGAAAACCTTAAAATCAGCTAGAGAAAAGGTATATTCCACAATACACACAGGAGAAAAATAACACAAATGACAGATCATTTCTCATCAAAGCAGGGGAAATATGGAGGCCAGAAGACAATGGAATGGAGTCTTTAAAGTGCTGGAAGAAAATAAACACTGCCAACCCAGACATTTTTAGATAAACAAAAACTAAAAGAATGTGTCACGAATAGGCTTATACTACAAAAAATATTAAAGGAAGTTCTGGCTGAAGTGAAACAGCATCAAATAAAAATTTGAATCGAAGGGAAGAAATAAAAAGCACTGCAAATAGTAAATATTTGGATAAATATAAAAGATTACTTTTTCTTCCCTTAAGTTATTTAAAAGACAATTGTTTAAAGCGAAATTTATAACATTGTATTTATGAGGTTTCTCATCTACATAAATGTAAAATATATGACAAAAATAGCACAAAGGATGGGGTGGCATAAATAGAATTATATTTTTGCAAATTCTATTTTGAATGAAATGATACAGTATTAACTCTAAATAGACTGTCATAACTTAGGATGCAGATTATACTCTTTAGAGCAACCAATAAAAATTACAAAGAGATATATCTAAAAAAATGTAGAAATCTAAATGGAATACTCAAATATATTTGATTAACTCATATGAAGGCAATAAAAATAGGAACAGAAGATGGGACAAATAGAAAAGAAATAGCAAAATGTAGACCTAAATCCAATTTTGTCAATAATTACATTAAATGTACAGAGATTATACAATCCAATTAAAAAGCATGGAACTATTTAGCTGGATTAAAAAAAATAATAAAATAAAACCCAATTACATTCTCTCTATAAGAGATAGGTTAACATACAATTTACGTCTGAATAGATATTTTCCAATTCCAATAATGAAATTGGAAGCATTCCTGGTTTTAACTAAATATGTTTTAGATACTTCGAGTTCAATTAAATTTTTAACAATTTCCTCTAAGGGTCACAACCCACTGAACAGATGGAAATTGAGGCTCTCATGAGACAAACTTGGTTCTGCTGCTGCCAATTGATTATTCATTCACATAACTTCCTGCCCCCTCTGTATCTATATGCATTAAAATGTCATATTTAAACGACAAACATGATCTAATATCTAAAACCACTTTTTAAGCATATAAAATCAGTGAAGACAGAAATGATCAGTTAAATATACAAAGCACTGGACTGAGAATCAAATGTTCCACAGCAGTGCTTTCTGCTAATTTAGAGGCAACAAGGAGTGGTTAGAGACCTGGGGCACAGGGAGTCCAACTGACCTTCCTTTGACCACTGTCTCCTCTTACTGGTGTTGAGACCTAAGACAAGTGAGCTTACTTTTGTTTTTCTTACTTGTTCCCTTCTAGGTTTAGGAAGATGACTAGAAGCCAGACTGTTTAGGTTCTAATCAAACCACCTCCTTCTAATTAATTAACTTTGTACAAATTACTTAACTTCTCTATGCCTTAGCTTCTTCATCTATAAAGTGAGTATAACAGCCCCAACCTTAGATGGTTTAGGTTTACGAGGTTAATGAAGTGATTATTTGTAGAGATTTTAGAACAAGGCCTGGCACATAGAAAGCATTATGTAACTGTTTGCTAAATAAAATAAATGCCTTCCTCCTTGGGTTCTTGTAATGATTAATTAAGACAATTTAAATAAGTCACCACTGTGTCCGACAAATAGTAAATACTCAGCAGTAGTTGCTATTACTTTCACTGGAGGTGCTACGGATGATGGTGGCTGACCTTCAGCAATCGTCTTGCTAGTACGCTCTCTACCATGCACTGAGGAGGGCCTCTCTGCTAATTCATAATGCGAGTTGACAGCCTTTATGGGAGTTTTTCCCCTTTATAGACTATATCATGAAGTATCAAAGTAGCGGTAATGGAAAATTTGTTTGCAAGGAGATACCCTAAGAAATTAAAAAATAAGTGTGTCAGGAGGGGTTAAAGGAGAAGTAACACTAATAAATTTGTAACTGTGTGTCTATGACCATGCTACTGTGAACATGCTTTATCCTGTCTGATCTCAGAAGCTAAGCAGGGTTGGGCCTGGTTAGTACTTGGATGCGAGACCACCTAGGAAGACCAGATGCTGTAGGTGTTAAAAAAAAAAGTTAACTGTGAAGACTGTTGATGAAAATGTTAGTGAAGAAGTAAAGCTTTAGGAATTGCTACTTTTGCATTGGTTATAACTTAAGTTATAACTTAACTTCCCTATGCCTTAGCTTCCTCATGGAGTAGGAAAGAAAGATTTAGAAGACCTTGGTCTACAGACCGGCAGCAACAGCATCCTCTGAGAGCTTGTCAGAAATGCAGCCTCTTGGGCCTGACCAGAATCAGAATCAACTAGATCCCCAGTTGATTCTTATGCAAATTAAAAATTGAGAAGTGTTGTTGTATAATACTTCCACTTTCCATGTTTTTCCCTGGAGTTTATTTTGAATATATCATATTAACAATCTTGAGATTTGAGTAATATTATGTCTTTTTAGAGTGATACACCTTTCTCTGAAGAAGCAACTTTAAAATTTGGCTCTACGCATAATTTTATTGTACCCTCAGGCCAATTTTTCTAATCAAAGGCCCCTTATAGTTTTATAATGCAAATTACTGTGGAAAGAGTCAACAAGCAGGTTTCTAGTATTTATCACCAGCACTTCTCAGTTTCATTACATGAGGGTTGCATGTTTTTTAAAAATCTCTAGAGCTCAGAATTTCATCACTTTTCATAGTTCATCCTTGCTCAGTCTGAAGATGGGAAATGAAAGATGAAAAGAGGTCCCTGGTTCATGCTTCTTCTGTTCTAAAGAAATCACAATTCACCGACTTTTAAAATAGAATGTTTCGAGAGTAAATATTGTATTTGGATGTATCTGAAGATCTAAAATATTTCTATTGAAACTGTGAGAAAATATTTTAGATATGAAACATCTGTTTTTGGTCATTTCAACTAAAGACTAATATTTTCACAGGGCAGGGAGGCTCATGATGATATCGCGTACAGTATTTCCATGATGTAGTATTCCTGAAGGATTGAAGTATTCATCCCATTAACATGGTTGAAACATTCTCAGAGTATTTGGGAATACGTACATCTGCAGAAATGCAAAACTTGCTTTCTTACTTCCTCTTTCCTTTTGGTGACAGAAGATGAAGAGGGTGTGGGTGGGGTTGGATACAGCTGTGGAAACACCATAGGTGCTCAATGTGAGGGGTAAGTACCTGGGAAGAGTCAAGGGAGACAGGAATACTGGCCTCAGCATTTCCCAGGGAGGTGGTTACCACCAGTGGGTCTTTCATGGCCTCAAACAAAGATGACTAAGGGACCTGCCACTGACTTTGGTGTGGAGGTGGGGGCATCCAGTCTCCACCTTTGCAGAGTGAGGGGTCTGAAAGTCACATCCTCCAGTCCAAATTTCTTTGTGCAGAATCCTGGAGCTCAAGAACTCGTGATCAAACCTTTAGGCTTTCAACCTCAACTGCACAATTAGAGTCATCCAGGGAGCTTTAAAAGTTACTGATGCCCAAGTTTCACTGCAGACATTCTGATTTAGTTGTCCTGAGGTATGACTCGAGCATGGACATGTGACCAACGTGCAGTCACACAACCCTTAGGACTCGCTCCCCTGTCCCTTCCTCAAGACACCCCCTCCTGCCCTGTTCCAGTTTTTCTGATCTTTCAATTCCTTCTCTCCCTCCCTGGAATTGCCACCTCAACAACTTTCTGAGGCTGAGTCTTTTTGCCTGCAGTGAATGAGTCCTCACCCAGTCTTTTGGGTTTTAGAAACTGTTATGGGCCGAATTGTGTCCCTCCCAAATTCCTATGTTGAAGTCCTAACGTTCAGTACCTCGGAATGTGATTGTATTTAGTGATGGAAACTTTAAAGAGGGTAAGCATGGTGAAACGAGTTCATACGGTTGGATCTTGAACCAATGTGGTGAATTTATAAAAAGACGCAATTAGGGCACAGAAAGGCATAGAAGAAAAACCATATAAGATGGCAGAAGAACATCATCTACAAGCCAAGGAAAGAGGCCCTTTGGAGAAATCAACCCTGCTGACACTTTATCCAGAACTGTGAGAAAGCAAATTATTGTGTGAGCCACCCAGTCCATGGTACTTGTTATGGCAGCCTGAGTTGATAGAAATTTTTCCAGCACACAGGGTGCCTTATGAGTCACGGTCCTCCTCTCTCTAGAGGTGGATTCTGCTGGGTATGTGGATTACTCTTTAATATTTGAGAGGGCTTTTTGCACACAGAGGAACACCCACAGTGATATGAACTTTGCTTAATGCTCAATGGATTGAGTGTGTTGGCATTAATATAAAATTTGGTTAAATTCCCTTAAACTGAAATTGCAAACCCAATATGATTTATTCTTTTGAATACTTCAGCACCTTAAACAGCAGATAAAATACACAAATACGATAACAATATTATAATGTTTAACTTTAAACTGTTCTAAATATCAAATACCATATGTTAAATTTTATTTCTTCATTAAAATTGTTATACCTCCCTAGGACTACAGATGAACTTATTTTGATATCTCTTAATGTTTCAGTAATATTAGTTTGGTCACAATCTTCATCAGACCCCAAAACTCACTGAGGTTCTGAATTTTTTAAAATTTCTTGGTTAGGGCACAAAATTCAGTTTTTTTTTCTCCCAAAGTGATTTAAATCCAAGCCAAAAGTTCTAAGACCAAGCCTCTTTGTCTTACTGTAAAACTTAGTTGTTAAGTTACTCCTTTTTCTAGATTTAAGTTTGTCACCAGAATTTGATGTTTGCCTCTGAAAATAATGTATTAAAGTCTCATTTGGCCAAGATTATATAATGCATTCCCCCATATTGGGCTAGACTAATCTGGCCTATTAGGGTTATATGCAACATATGTGTCTTTATTAGTGTTTTATTACCATTAGTAGAACCACTGGGATTTCGTTCCCTAGGAGTTGAGTCTATGTGCCTGGCATCCCTCTGCAGGATATTTATGAAATTTATCACCTTGAAATACACCACCGAACTGTCTTTTTATTTGGCTATTGTGAATGACTCCTGGTACTGGTTAACTGTTGGGCCCCTTTCCATCTAATTATTCTACAGTTTTTATTAACTCATTAATTAGAAGCTCATTCCCCTTAATAGACTCCACTTGTTTCAATTAACCTTAATGTTATGTTTTTATGCTGAAATCATCTCATCATGACCAGTGCCTGAACTTGAGTCACATGAAAAGTACCTACTAATTAGTTAACCTTGGAAGTGCCTTGTTCAAAGGCCAGACCTATCCCAGCTTCTTCCCATCCTCACTCCAACCCTGGGGGGTCAGGGAGAAGGTGATATCTAGCAAGCAGTGGGGAGGGATTTGACCTGCTAAATTTTTAACTTAAACTTTGTCACTGAAGTACAATACACATGCTGAAAGTGTTATCATAAGCATACCAACTGATGAATTATTGCAAAGTGAATGACCTGTTATATGTGGATCAGGGAAACAGAACATTACTAGTATCCCAGAAACCTTCCTCATGCCCCCTCTTGATCACCAGCCCATCTCCCTGAAAGCTTAGCCACTACCGTGACTCCAACATTACAGATTAGCTTTGTCTTTTTTTTTTAACTTTATATAAATCAAGTCATATAGTATATACTCTTTTGTGCCTAGTTTTTTTCTATTAAACATTATATGGTGGGCTTCCCCTCCCCCCAATGTTGTATGTAGCAATATTGCATTTACTACCATTACTGTATAGTAATATGTGAGTATAACACAATTTATTTATTCTACCTTTGATGGGCATTTAGACTCATAAAAATGCTGCTATGGACACTCCTGTAAAAGTCTTTTGGTGCAAAACTGTGAAGATACTTTTGTTGGCTGTGGATGGAATAGATACATCCAAGGATACGGGCACATTCAGCTTTAGGAGACTTCACATGCACCACATCATATCAGGGAGTACATAATAGCAACATGACTTATTATTGGTGATGTTAATCTTGACCAGTTTCTAAGGTCATGTCTGCCAGTTTTCTCTACTGCGAAGTTACTATTTTTTCTTTTCTATCCTCAGTTCAGTAGGAGTGAGTCACTAAGTCCAGCTCACACTCAAGAGGGAGAAAATTAAGCTCCACCTCCTGGAGGAAGGACTATGAAAGGCTTTGTAGGCTTAAAACCACCACAGATAACTTTGAGGCTTTGTTTTTCCTAAAAGTTACATCCACTAATATTAGCATTCATCAGTAGATCTTGCTTGCAGTAGTTATTATTGTGATATTTTAGTGGTAATTTTCCATTCCCTTCATTCCTTCTATAAAGATTTGTCCCTCCTTCATTTATTTATATCAAATAGAAGCATATTTATTTTATTTCTGGGATTATAACCTAATACTATTATTATTTTGCTGCTGAAATTATTCCAACTTTGGCCATTGCAAGCTCTTTTAATTGGTTCCTATGTGACTTTGACATACCCCATCTTTTTTTAAAGCACTTTTTCTTCTTTCTTCTTAAACAGCTTTATTGATGTATTATTTATATGCCACAAATTTACCTGTTTTATGTGCATGTTCAACTTTAGAAGATTTCATGCTCATCACATCATATTAAAGGTACACACTATTAATATAATTTTTAGTATATTTACAGAGTTGTGCAGCCATTAGGACAATTTAATTTTCAAATATTCCCATCATCCCCAAAAGAAACCTCATGCTCAATCTGCAGTCTGTCCCTATTCCTATTCTCAGCTCTAGGCAATCACTAATATACTTTTTGTCTCTATAGATTTGTCTTTTCTGGGTACTTCTGTACTTTCTGGCACCGTGGAATGCTCTAGGCTCATGTTGTAGTTTCTCTGCCCTCAAAACAACTCTTTCTTCAAGGAACACAGGTTCTGTTTGCTGGAGAGTAGCATTTAGAACCAAGATCTGAGTGCTAGGTATACTTGTTGCTACTTGAGCTTCTTACTTCCAGCCTCTCAGTGGACAGAGGTAGGAAATACATGTACGTTTACTAATCCACGTATACACACATACCTGCATTTATTCTTTCTCTCTGTACACTTATTAATATAAGTTCATGCTGATACCTGTGACTATAACCCAACACCACATGGTTCATTCTAGCCTTTCTCCTTGCTTATTTGTAATTTCTTTATCTAACAGTGAGAAACCTGGCTTTCCTTATTTACAATATATTTTCTTATTCCATTTATATATATATGTGCCTTGGGTTGATTGGTACCCTCAGAAAGCTAGGTCTATGTCCTAACCACTGGAAGCTGTGAATGTAACCTCACTTGAAAAAAGATCACAGAATCTTTATCATGGATTATCTGGGTGGGCCCTAAACCCAATGACAAGTGTCCTTACAAGACACACACAGAGGAGAGACCCAGAGAGGAAAGCGCCAAGTGAAGAATAAAGAGAGTGCTGCAGGTCGTGGTGGTGATGTTAATGTTCTTCAAATATCAGTTGGTATTTTTAAAAAAACCTATATTTTAATATTCACCTTAAAATGTCTTTTAAATGCAACCTATTATTGTTCAATTTACAGTTTCAGTTCTCTAATTATGTTCGTGGACCCAGAAACAATTTTCCCTAGAAATCAAATCTGAATTTATTTGAGGAAAACAAAACAAGAAAACATAAAGCTTAATTTTAATAGTTTTTTTAAAAACACTAAATTTCATTGCCTACCTTCTGGGACTAAGATAAAAGAATTAGATGTGCTATCTCTTTGCAGGGAGAAATGGACTGCCTGCATTTCTCTCATATATCAGATAACCAGTGTTTTTGCAAGCTTTGTGCTCTTCTCCATGGAATTCTATAACAAACATCTCTCAAGTTCAAGTGTAACTATTTTTTTTTTGAAATGAAATGCTCCACATACAATTCCAGAATCCTCTTTCATATCTGGTAAATCAGAAAAAAATGAGTTAAAACTCACAAAACATTCCCTAATAGCTAGTATGACATTTAGGAAGGTATATGAAATCTTTAAAGCATCTAGAGTATGATTTAATATATTACTTTACAGTGATGCAACAAAACTGGTGGAGCAGTTTTCCATGATATGGCCAATTCAGTCATTATTACAATAGGGATGTGATAAATATAAAGCATTTCCTCTAGTGCTTATTAGCTCATTAGGAAAGTGGATGTTCTAGTTAGTACAAGCTTTGGTTGCACTTAACAGAAGCTGATTATAGTAGCTTAACCAAATAAGGAGTTTATTTACTCAATGTAATAAGAGTCTGAGGTAGGCGTGGCAAGGCTGGTGAAGCCACTTAAGAAAGCAGGTCCCTTCTTCCCTCCTGCTTCACCACTTTAGCATAGTCACAAATGGCTGCTCCATCTCCATGATGTACCATCACCATCTGAACAAGGGGGAGGATAGGTTAAAGGCGGGAGGCTTATGCCAGCTGAGCTGCCCTTTTTGATAAATCAGGAAATAAGTAGCTTTCCATAAAATAACTTCTGTTTTAGCTCACTGGCCAATGGATTAGAGGGTCACCTTAGCTGGAAGGGCATTTTTGGAAGAATTTTAAATTGAATTTGTTAATCAACACCCCCCTCCAAGTAAATTTACTTATGAGGAAGAACAATAGATAACCAGGAAGACAAACTGGCAATGTCTATCTAGCACATTTGGTTAATTAAGTACCATACTTTACATTTTTAATCTTGCTGTTAGACATTTTTCTAAAAACATATTTATCCATTTTCATGCCTTTGAAAGTTCATCACCATATAAATCACAACTAAATTTTCTATTGATTATTGTTTCTCAACTTACTTAATTTTTAATAAGAATGGATAACTTATGATGAATGGACTACTGCATAGTCATTACAAATAATGAATGTATGACAAAAGATTTGCACAAGTACTTCACACACACAAAAATGCCCGAATGACTAACATATGAAAAAATGCACACCTTTGTCATTGGGATATGCAAATTAAAGCATAAAAACTTACTATTATGTACCCAGCAAAATGTTTAACCCATTTCCCATTTAGGGGAAAAAAAGTGCAAGTCGATGCCAGCATTAATTGAATTTTACATAACCACACTCTTTGAGGCTGAAGCAAATCTGACTGGTTTTCAATATGAAAATAAAATATGAAAACTGTTCTTGGAGTTATTTCTAAATAGAACTTGTCTCTAATCCTAATGTAACAGAAACATATACATGAATTGGATTCATCAGATGAATCTTCAGCTAACAACTCTTTGAGGACAATGTTAACATCATGCCTAGGAATGCTATGTTTTCTGGGATTGACATTTTCAGCGATTGAGAATTACTATGTTTTATATGTGGAAATACCACTACTCAAAATAGAATGCTATAAATAGATGATAACATTTGTTTCCTAACACTATCGATATACTAGAGTGATGCGAAAATAATAATAAAATCGAGATATTTCATGGCAAACTTTGGGGGGAAGTTTAGGACTACAATATGTGAGTTATCTCTGCATAAACACTGCAGCCACAAGTGCCACTAGCAAATGTTCTCAGGGCAAATGGGAAATGAGTTAAAATTTTAAAAAGAGATAATACCAAATGTTGGTGAGGATGGAAGCAACAGAAACCTTCATCCATTGCTGCTGCCAGTGTAAAATTGTATAATCTGTTTGGAATATCGTTTGCTTGTATCTACCAGACCTAAACCCATGAGCTAGCAATCCCATTCCTAGGTATATGCTTGCCTCTGATCACCAAAATACATGCACAAATGTGTTTATATTAACAACAGCAAAAACCTAGAAAGTAACCAAATGTGCACCAACAGAAGAACAGATAAAAAAATTATGGCATAGTAACATAATGGAGTACTCTACAGAAATGAGAATTAACAAACTATAATTTAGTTGATTCTCACAAACATTTTTATGCATAAGAACCCAGATACAGTCATATTAACTACTGTGTCAATCCATTTGCATAAAGTACAAAAATGGACAAAATTATCCTATGACTTCTAAGAAGTCAGAAAAGTAGTTTAAATTCTGAGAGTAGTGACAAAATGGGCAGAAAGAAAAATCCTTGGCTCTTGATATTGTCCTGTTATTTGATCTGGATGTTAGTTAATTGGGTAGATTCACTTAGTGAAAATTCATCAAGGTATATATTTGTGATTGGTTCACTCTTTTATACATAATGCTATACTGCAGTAAAAAGAAGTTACAATTATATACTGCTGTTATAATGAAGGTGGTCCATTTTTGGTCTAAACTAAAGCCAAATCTATCCAACTGTGCTTTGGATTCCAGGAGTTTTTCTTTTCTTTTTCTTTCTTTCTTTTTTTTAATGTTCCAGAGCCCTGAAGCATTATTTATCTTCCTTTTCTTTTAGATCTTTAACATCTCCTTCTCCATAGTGCTACCCAAGCAGCAGCATTTAATCATAGTCAAGACTCTCCAATTAAAACAATAACCACTACGACCACCACTCCCCTCCTTTTTACCCATGTGTTTTCTTTGGCTATTATTCTCTACCCTCTCCTTAAATTGTCAAAATTCTTTAATGAAGAAAGTTTCAGCCCCCCAACTTCTATTTTTTTTCCTTTACCCCTTGCAATTTGGTTCACTTTGCCACCATTCACCTAAATATGTTTGTCGATTTTCTAAAACAGCCCCTCTGTTGATAATCCAATAAACACCTTCGATCCTCCTATTTGATTTCTCAGCATTATTTGCTGCTCTTGCTCATTCCTATCATTTGAAAAAATTCTTCCTGGGGGCATTTATGACTTATTGGCTCCTGATTCCCCACCAACTTCTCTGGCCACTCACTGTTTTCATTACAAACTTTATATCCTCTATTTATTTTTAAAATATTACCTTGAGTCCAGATGTCTCTTCTGAACTAGAGCTGTATATTTTAACTGCTATGCAACATTTTCACTTAGATGTCTCACAAATACTGAAAAGTTAGCAAAGCTTACTATCTTCCTCCTTAATGTTCATCTTCCCATACTTCTTGTCTCAGTAAATAACACCAGCCAGTACCCAAGCCTAAAACCCATAATCAATTCCTAATTTCAAATAAAACACAGAAGATGCAACATTGTGGGTATGGTTTCTGCTTCTGGCATTATGGCAGACTAAATATTGTGGGGGAATCATCCTGCTGCAAAACAATTAGACATTGGATCAAAAACATTTTTTTGATGTTTTGCTTAGCTCTCAGAAATTAGAAAATTTCAAAGACCCCTCTTTGTAACAAATAAAAAGATTTTTTTTTTCCCAGAAGCTAGAGCAGGGGTCTGTATGCATGCTGAAGAGATGGAGTTGGTGTGAATGCAAACACCAATAGCAGCTGTGTGAGGAGGTGAATCAGATATTCCTGCACTCTGGGGACACCTTTTAAAGGGTTAAAGTGGCCCCAGGTTGCTAGCAGATGTAAATCTTTGAAGGTGTCCTTAATTTAAGCCATCAGAATTCTTACATACCATGATCAAGGAAATATAAATTTGCAATCTAAGATCACCAAATATAAAAGAAAGTAAGCCGCTATGGGTGAGAGAGATAAAAAGTAACACAACTGTGGGATTGTCAGATACAGTATATAGAATAACTGGGTAAAAAATGTTTAACAAAATAAAGTATAGAATCACAAAGATAGACAAGCAATAAGAGACTATCAGGAATGAGAAAGATCTGTATAACAATAAAATGGCACTTCTAAAAATAAAAAAAGAGTTTTAGAAATAAAAAAAACTCAATGTAGGGTTTTAACAACAGGTGAAACATAGTTGAAAAGTAACTGGAACATCCGGCCGAAGAAATTACCCAAAATGCAGCACAGATAGGTAAGATGGAAAATAAGAAAGAAACTAAGAGATACGGAGAACAGAAGAGGAAAAGATAATATTTATTTTCTAAAAGGAGAGTGTAGAGAGAACTGAGGAAAAGAAATAATTGAAGATATAATGATTGAAAATTTCCAGAAGTTATCACAGGTATAATCTATTTTTCCAAGCAGAGTAAAAGAAACCTAGGTAGAGATACGACATAGTGAAACTGTAGAACAGAAAGACAAATAGATTCCAAAAGTAGCCAGAGAAAAAGAACAGATCATCCATAAAGATATAACAGCAATGATGAAAACCAGAATAATATCTTCAAAGTATCTTTCTTGCATTGTAGACCCGACCTATTTTTTTAAGAATGAAAATAATAGAAGGAATTTTCGGATAAACAAAAATAGAGTTTACCACCAAGACACCTCCATTAAAATAACTTCCAAAGATTTACTTTAGGAAGAAGGATCATAGAATGATTGTCTGAGATATGAGAAGGAATGATAAATAAAATAGAAAATGTATATATCTATAAATACATATGTATAAACAAACATCTGTGTAAAATAATAGTCTGGAGAAAGGTGACCAGATTTAAAGTGTCCTAAGGTCCTTGGATTGTCTAAAGGTCCTTCGATTGCCTGAAGGGATGATTCAAGATATTAAATTTAAAGCTTTGTTCTATTAAGTATGCATGGTAAAATTTCAAGGGTAACAGTAAAAGAATAGAAATTGAACATGTAAATTTCACATGAATAAAAAATTAAAGGCTAGACTGCCTGCTAATTGAAGAGGTAAAATCCAGCTATGTGAAGTTTACAACAGGCATCTAAAATTCAAGAACAGAGAAAGGAGTGGTGGGTGGGGAGAAAGGAGGAGGAAGAAGAGGGATAACAGGGGAAAGGAGGAGGAGAGAAAAGCTATATCACATAAATATTAATAAAAATCTGGCATAGTTAATTTTTGACAAAATAGACTTTAAGATAAAAGCAGTATTGGCGATAAAGAGGGCCACTGCTTAATGTAAGGGTTAAAATCATCAGAAATAAAATAACACAGTTATAACTTGTAGGTATCTAAATAAATAACCTCAAATTATAAAAAAGCAAAAAATCAGAATTTCAGGGTAAATGAACAAATCAGAATTGTAGGTACTTTTTCTTTACTGTAAAAATCATGAAACAAGTGAATATTCAAAAGATAACATTCGTATTGCTGTGGGATTGGGGATAATTTTTCTCAATTTCTAAACTTTCTCGATTGCTGTGACAATTTTACAATTAAAACACTTTTTTCAAAAAATGTATGGAGGTGAAAATTTTAGGTAATTGAGGGCTTAAGGTGGGCTTAGTTAATTATTGTGTTACTATATCTGAGGTGGTTATATTGAATAGTTTAGTTCCTATGTCAATGTTTATCAGTTTGAATACATTTTAACAATTACAATTTATTTCTTTGTATTTTGCTAAAATGTCAAATGATTTACTCTTGGACTTAAATGGCTCAAACATCCCTGACTGATATATTAAAAAATCTGATTTACCAGTTTTTTCCAAATGATTTTGGAAAGAATGCAAAATAATGCACTCCAAATGTAAACATGTTATTACTGATTGTTAATGGCTAAATCATTATGGATATCTGTATCTGCTTCTGCCCAGACATTGCTATTATCACTGCATAGATTAGTTACTCTTAAAAAAAGTGAGAAAGATACAAATTGGTAATTCTTTTTCTCATATTGATACTCCCTTGGACTTAATTTATATTGCTATTCCTTAAATTTAGTGTTCTACCTCTATCTATACCTTTTGAAAAATGCTGTGTAAGCAATAATTATATGAAATAGGAACAGATCTTTCTATAAAAAGAAAATTAAACAGCATGCCAAGACAGTTCTGAAGAAAAAAGGGAGAAAATTATTTTATCATAGTACTGAAAACAGACTTGGAATATATCACCTAAAAATCTAAACTGTAAAACCTAGTTAGTCTATCATACAGAATATATTTTTAATAGTTGTTTAAATTTTACTATATGTAGTTCTGGGAACGTAACAACACTATGTTGAAAAGGTAAAATAGTAATTTAAAAATGTATTGTTACATTTTGAAAAATATAGGAAAAGTGATAGAAATTCTAAATCTTATGAATGTTTTACCCAATAGATGTTTTAGAATCTTTTGGGATTTGACTATCACAAATATTCAGTTGGTGTAATTCTTTTTCTGTTTAAACATAATAAAAGAATAAAAATGGAGTGCAGTTTTTTACAACTCTTTAACAGTAAAATAGTCTAGAAATGAAAACTTAACTTCAGAGTAGCCTAATAAAATTCAGTTTCAATATACTTCTTCAAACTATCATCATTTTATTATTTTTCTTTCATCACCTGTTTACTGCTTAAATTGATTGAATTATAGCATGTACACCAGAAGCATAAAACATAACTGTACAGATTGATGAATTCTAACAACGTGACATCCCTGATATCAGCACATGATAATATTCACTTTTAAGGTGGGTGATAAACTGCTAAGATTGAAGGATTAAAACCATCAACAACCACTGCAAAAAGGCAGAGTGATAAAGAACAAGTGTAACAAACTCAAGTGGGAGGCATAGTTGCAAAAATGAAACAATTTTTTGGCACACATTTTAATACCACATAGGTATTCCAAATTATCTAACACTGACATAATGTGTCAATCTGATAAGTAAATTCCTGACTTGGGGTTTCGGCTGTACTTTGCCCCCGCCCCAGGAGTCGCTGTATATTTCAAAGCAAACAGCAGAAAAAAAATAGAAAACTTCGGAACCAATTACATTGCTTAGAAACGTTTTTGTCTTCTTTCTTGAGCTACATCCGTGTTATCCTCCTGTCACAAACCATGACCCTATACGATAACTTTAAAGTTGAAAATCAGCTGTTCGACGTTTTAAATGCTTTCCCTTCTTTCCCTAGGTTGGCGGATTATTTCTTGTTCACTTGAAACTGTTGCAGTACGTCTCCTAATTCCTTGTCTAGTTTTAGCACCCAGAGATTACTAAAAATGATGCAAGATTCACAGGGACTCTTATCCACCGTTTCTTATAAGTACAAGCCATATTCAGATCTGGGTCTCAAAATTATTTTACCCTTCGAGGACTGCAATATTATGTTCATTCAGTGAATCCTTTAATATTTTTTTTATTCTTTGTATTTTCAGCGATTTCTTCAACCCACGTATAAATTTCCCAGTTAACAAAAAATTTACACGGGTCGCTATTTGTTCATAATTTACGAGCAATTTAGCCACATGTGATTAGTAGCATTAAAGTTCTTCCAAAGAATCCACAGAATGCGAGAACCCTGGTACCCAAATGAATCAACAATGAAAGGCCTGCAAAACTCAGAAACGTTCCTACGAGCCACTAACGTCAGCTCTTATTTCCGGTCACCGGAACGCACCCACTCGGCTGCCTTTACGGCCGAGAGGCAGATGAGTCCAGGGAAGATGGTCCTGTTGGGGACGCCTGAGACAAGCGTGGACAACTCTGTCAGTAGCCACCCCCACCACAAACAAGAGTAAATGCTCCGCATCCCGTCACCAGGGCAACTCTGCAATCCGACACCGAGGCTCGATTCCGCATCCCGAGCCACTGGACACAGAAGAGGCGCAACGCAGCCTGACGCGAGGACTCCGGGGTGTCCCAGACGCCGCCGTCCCTGGGGTGCCTAAAGCCACGGGGGAGGCGCCCTCTCCGCGGGTCCGGGGTTCGGTCACTCCCAGTGACCCCGCTTCCCTAGGGCTGCGCCGGGGCCTCGCTCTTCACACGTGGCGGCCGTGATTGTCCCGGAGCCGTATCCTTCCGCGCCCCTGCCTCAGTCTCCTTCACTCTTCCCGGGACCCCCAGAATCGGGGCGCCGCGGAGGGATCGCGCGCGCACGCACGCGCGCGCGCGCACGCACGTCCCGCCGTGGTTACAGAGAACTGAGGACGCCGCGCTGAGGAGCCGGCGCCGCGGACACAGCTGCTCCGCCAGCCTCCCGCTGCTGATTAGCCAGCCCAGCGGTTGCGGGCAGGCGGGCGAGCGGCTGGGCCAGGCGCACTCCGCAGCTCGTCCCTCACCGCGGTCCCCGCGTCCTCCCACTGCTGCTCCTCGGGGAGGGGGGCGGTCGGTGCCTGCGCAGAGCCGCCTCCTCCCCGCCCCCGCCCCGCCTCCCCGTGCGCCGCCGCCCGCTACCGTCGCCGCCGCTGCGCCTGCTGCTTCTCGCTGTCCCCGCTGCAGTGCGAAGGGCTCGAAGATGGCCGGTTGGCAGAGCTACGTGGATAACCTGATGTGCGATGGCTGCTGCCAAGAGGCCGCCATTGTCGGCTACTGCGACGCCAAATACGTCTGGGCAGCCACGGCCGGGGGCGTCTTCCAGAGCATTACGGTGAGGACCTGCGGCGGCGAGGGTTCTCGTCCCCGGACCTGAGCGGTGCCGGCCGGCCGTGGGTGCGCTGCAGCGCGGGCCCGGGGCACGGAGAGCTGCACCGGCAGGTGTGCGAGGCGGCCGGCGCCGAGGCCCAGGCCCGCGGACGCCCCCTCTCCTGGGGCTGCGCTGCCAGGCGGGGGCGGCGGCCCGGCTCCCCGCGTTCTTAGTGCCTGTCTGGGTGAAGCTTGGGGGAGGGGCGTACGCACTCGCTGGGGCGGGGGGAGGGGAGTCGCATTTTTCCGCTCGTGAATCTCCCTCAGGTGCCCTGGAAGCCTTGAGATTTGCTTTGCACGGCCCGGGGTGGAAGTGGGGGCCTGAGCGATGCCAGGCCAGCGCGCGCCGAACCCGAGCGAGGGTCCTCCGGTTGCCGGGCCGCCGCCCGCGCCGCGGTGCTGTGGGAGGCGGCTGCTGCCCGGCCCGCGGGATCCTCGCAGCGACTTTGCGTAGGTTTGCGGGTGTCCAGGCCTCTGGGGCTTGGGAGCAATGTACGCCGACTACGTAGGTGGAGTCGTGAATCTCGACTTTAGCTCTGGCTCTATAGGATTTTTTTTTTTTTATAATTCTCCAAGATGGCGATCTGCCATTGATCTCTCTCCTCCTCCTATGGAGATTCATCGATATACCGTTATCCCCAATTACGCAACATAGCTTTAAAAACGGGGGTGCTTTTATGGGGCGTTCAGTAATCTGTGAAGACTAATGGGACACTTCACTTCTGCAAGTCCCTCCCCCTTTAGTAAGGAACTAAAGCAGATTTATGCTTCACAGTGCCTGATTCTGTGACTTGGTGGGTTCGACTTGGTTGCCACATGTGTGGGGAATAATTGTCACTAAGCCTCCAGTGCTCCTTTATTGTCTTTCTGCACAAGGTTTTTCCTAAATTGTGACGATTGTATCATATACAGTACCATTCCCTTAATCTCTTAGCCTTAGGCTCCTTTCCCATCAAACGCCAAAATTCAGGCCCCCATTAACGGATGCTACCAGTTATTCTTGTACTAGTTATTTAACATGGTTTAAGGTGTAACTGTAGAACTCAGTCAGTCCTTGATGCTAGTACTGTAAATGTCTCCCACAACCGCAGTGGACTACAATTTTTACAGAGAATTGGCCTCTGGCGATCAACTTTTTTTTTTCTGCAGTCCTCTGGTCTTTGTGTGAGTTCCCGCTGTCTGGCTAGGAATATTGCGGGAGTGTGCTTGGAAATGGCTGGGGCCTGCTATGACTCTGCAGTTCTGATGGGGGCGACGCCTTCCTTCTTATTCATGGAATGTTAGAATGCACGTTTTCTCCTTTCGGGTTCTGACAGCTACCTCAGTTTCTTTCCACCCCCCCCCACCTCCATTTTCTCTGTTCTTTTACCATTGCCTACTGCGGTGCTACACAGAATCTTCTGCATTTGCCTAGATTACTGAGGGTGGGAGGGGAAGGTAAGTTGGAGAGAAAAAGGAATAGTGACTAGAAAAACAGGAGGGAAATATGAATTTGGGAATGCGCTGAGGTCTAGGGCGTGAAGTTCATACTGTGGGGGAGATGTCACAAACTGTTTGAAGCAGAGTAGAAGTGAACAGACATGCTAAGCATGGACTTTATTTTAGGAGACTTTTCAAGAAACTTTAAATTGGATGCAGTATGACTGTAATGTGACTGTGATAGACAAGCTGTTGCTGAAAGTTTATAGCTGAATCTTTACTATTACATAAGCACTTCAGGTCCCACCTGACTTGATACAGTTTATAAATATAAGTTTGTAGTTTATCTGGTGGCAACTACCAACTATTTAAAGATTCTTTTCATAGACTAGTCTTTAGATACCAGACTATACTGTTAATTGTGAAATGTAATTAATGTAAAACATGTAATCATGTAGGATTAAGTAATTCTTTAGAAAAGACTAACTTGATTTTACATTAGTGAATGTCTTGTATTGGTTCTACAGACTTGGCACAGTCTTTCCTGTTACACCGAGGCCTGTAAGGAATTAACTATAACTTCATGTGTTTTTCCCCCCCTTTTTTTTTTGTGGGGGTCGGGGCAGCCAGTAGAAATAGATATGATTGTAGGAAAAGACCGAGAAGGTTTCTTTACCAACGGTTTGACTCTTGGTGCAAAGAAGTGCTCAGTGATCAGAGATAGCCTATACGTCGATGGTGACTGCACAATGGACATCCGGACAAAGAGCCAAGGTGGTGAGCCAACATACAACGTTGCTGTGGGCAGAGCTGGTAGAGGTAAGCAAGATACTCTTTTAGTTAAAACTTGCATACCACAATACAACTTAATAAGAAATTTCTTTAACATTTTGAATAAAAGTGTTAGTCCATAATGGCTATTAAGGTGTTTTTTGTGAACTGCCCAGCACTGAAGGGAGACACTCATTTAGATTTACTAAAATCTAACTCTACAGCAGCTGTATCTGTAGCTTAGTTATTAAGATCCTGACTTTATTCTAAAATACAATATTCATATCAACTCTCTAGTTTTAGTAAAATGAAAATCTAAATTTGTCTCCTAAACTTCTTGACACATCAATGATAATCTTATGGTGTATCCAGATTGTTAAATTGTTATTTTTGGTTTTTAGTCTCTTTGAGTCTTTGACCTGTGGATCGCTTCCTTTTCTTTCTTGCTTACATTTTA
The DNA here is from genome assembly GCA_028627145.1 of Eidolon dupreanum. NCBI lineage: Eukaryota > Metazoa > Chordata > Mammalia > Chiroptera > Pteropodidae > Eidolon > Eidolon dupreanum. The sequence goes on along the minus strand of CM053507.1, from coordinate 73,130,101 downwards.
ATCATTTATTGCTCAACAAAAAAAAAAAAAAAAACACTGGTTCATTTTTTTTTATTAGAACCATTGAGGAGGAGAGACATAATTAGAATAGGGGTTTTGGAGTAAGTTGTCCCGTTACTAGAATATTTTCAAAGACTAAGTGTGTTTGTGATTTAGATTTGAAAAGTAGGAAATTAAATTTCGTTTATATATTTGATTCAGAAATTGTGGTGTTTCCTGACTTGTCAACCTTGCAGAAGTTCGTACAGTACTTAATTAAGTCTCACTACTTTTTTGAAGCTTTGAAAATTGAGGTTTATTATGACATCTAATTTACAAACATATTAAATGTGTTAACCTGTGCAAATATTTTGTAAATAAAGAGGGCTTGTGTAGTCTTAGATAGCAGACTTGGCAGATCTAAGACCATATCTACCATGTGAAGGAACTTGAAGCTACTCTCAGTTATAATATAATGGTCCTGTCAACTCTCTGTGATTGTCTTAAACATCACTCTTGTTCTAATATGAGTTGATGTATATGTGTACCTCTCTATAGGAAAATTAGGTGGCTGAAATAATAGATAAATCTCTAAATATTAGCTGAACCTCAGATAAATGTTAAAAAGCATCAACCATGTGACGAAACTAGAGATTTTCCAACCCTATAGCACTGCTGACATCTAGTGGCAGTGAGTATAAAATCTGACAGATACATGTATTTTGGGGACTAGACCTTTGAATTGTTATAGTAGAACCTGTTGTTGGAAATAGTAAATTTATTTCAGGATTTAAGACTGAATTAAAAAGAAAGCTAGAACAGTGAGGATATCAGTAAGCACAAGCCTTAAAGTACTTTTAATTTGGTCTTTTCTGAATAGCACTGGAAATATCTAAAATTTGGTCTTGGTTTTCCTCTGGAAGTAATAACACACATTTAGCCTCACTAGTAAGACTTTAATAGTTTGTACTTAACCAAGATTGTTAAATTGGGAGAAATTTGTAAATAATCACCTAAGTTTAGGTTGATATTTTGAAGGCCAATCTAATGTTTGTCATACTAACTAGGGTTTTTTACCCTAGAAGATAAATGATCATACTTCCCCCCCACCCCAGCTAGTATATTTTTATAGAGTGCTATAGCTGCATCGATTAGACTTCCAAGATGTAATTAATAGTTACAGTGTTTTTAGTATATAACTAGTTAGAACTAGCTGACTTCAGTGCTTGACAGTTCATGGAAAACTAACTTAATGTTAACTTATTAATCAGGGTTCTTAATCGGGGTTCTGTCTGCTAAAAGTATGTGACTTTCTTGATTAACACTTCTTTTGAAACACTTTTCTTCTTTCTCTTTCAGTCTTGGTCTTTGTAATGGGAAAAGAAGGGGTCCATGGAGGCGGATTGAATAAGAAGGCATACTCAATGGCAAAATACTTGAGAGACTCTGGGTTCTAGCTGCTAGTCAGACTGTTAAGTATTAGGGAAAAATTGCTCTTAAACTTTCCTAGCCGTAAGCTTGAGTCTTAATTCTGGAAATTTTATTAGCAATGCAGGGTGATGGGGTATGAACCTGTGTCTCCTTTGTATCCCTCTGTTGGTGGGGAAAGGTGTCTTTCTTCCTGCCTCCCCCACCCCCTAAATAATTCTGTTCACTTTTGTTTTGTTTCCTTGTGTACTCCAGCATTGGTTATAGTCATGGGAAAGGAAGGTGTCCACGGAGGCACACTTAACAAGAAAGCATATGAACTCGCTTTATACCTGAGGAGGTCTGATGTGTAAGCAGCCTCTCCCCATCCACCTAGCAACTGTCTTCATCATCACCCCAATTATGGTCATAGTGCTACCAGACTGTATGGTAGCTAATTTCTTTACCTGTTTTTTAATGTCATGATTCCTCTTTGCCCAATGGATCATTTGTATGTTAACCACTGTATGTAATCAGTCCTTATCTGGCAACATAATTGCAGCACAATGATTTGCATGATACCTTGAAATTTGGGGGTAGGGGGCATGCCAAGTTGGGCATCACTTTGTCTTAGCAATTAATGGGATATTGATTACTAAAATAAGTTACTATTAAGCAAGATGCAGGTTGTACAATCTTTAATTTGATCAGTGTCTTGTCAGCACTTTGAGCATTTACATAGCTCATTTAGTCTTCCTTTTGTAGCGCATGGTTGGGAGGAAAAAGTGCATGTATCTTTCCTTCATTCCTCTTTGCTCACCTTCTCCCTCCGCACATAAGGTATTTGGTTTGCTTCCATCTTATTTTATGCCATGCCTGGTTTATTTAACCAATTAATAATTCGTTTTGTTGATGAGCTATTGAGAGCTGCAGTAGTTTGCTTTTAGTATTGTTGTTGCACTTGAGTAGACAAACCTTTTTTTATAGTGTCTACAGGACATAGAAATTGTGCAACTGCAAAATGAGAGCAAAAGGCACTTCCTCCCATGATCTTAGAGTAACCATACTGACTGAATCCCCAGGAACATTCCATCATTGCGATAGCTCAGATTTTTGTTCCTGTCTTTTTCTTTGCACACCAGCTCTACTCTTTATTAAAATTGTAAAAGGCTGCCATTATGGATATTAGGTATCCCAACATAACCATCTGGAGTGTGTCCAGTTTGTTCTTTATAGGACCAATTTTTATTTGCAGCTTGAGTTTTTATATGAAGTTGCATTATTGTGGACTTGGCTGTCTTGTGATGAATTTTTTCATATGTATTCTGTGCCATACTATTGTTAAAATGAACTGTTGCTATTGTGAGATGGATTTTAACTGACCTATAAAGGTTTCTTTCGAATGGCACTACTTTAGGGACATTCTAGTATTTGCTTCTATTGTTTGGGCCTTGTGGATAATGTACAGATTTAAAAACAAATCTTGTTGCTGATTTGTCCATTTCTTTCCCTGCACTTTGTTACATCTGGGATACAGTCTAACTCATCTGATTTAATATGCATTTAAAAAAATGCCATAACTATTAAACACCTTGTTTACAGACAGATGAAATAAATTTATTCCAACCAAATACTCTAGGCTCCTGTTGTTTATATAAATTGTTGGCTTACTATTACAGTTGATTTTTGACATAATAGGAATATACGGAATAGGCTAAACTCTGCTGCAAGCATAAAATATTCATAAAAATTTTAAGCTGATGGCCTATTCCATTTCTTGTATTTATTATAAATAAAATGAGTGCCTGGGAATTTCTTTTAAAAGGGCTTCCATCTATTAAAAATGGCTTTTAGTTACCTCAGGCTAGTTTTCAGGCTTGTGAGAGGAAAATTGATGTATCTACTAGAAACTAAATATTTTTCTTCTGTTGTTGGTCTCTAGACGTGAAATCTAGTGCAGTGAGGGGCCCAGTATCAAAAAGGGTTTCTGCATTGTGGATTCTTCTGTGTTGAACTGTCATATGACTTTGGAGGCTGTGTTGGCAGGCCAAAGTCAGCCAGCTGGGACTCTCACATAAGAGAAGATACTCCTAAGGCAGCATATAAGATAATTGGGGTATTCTTGCAGTTTCTGGATTTGGAATGACATGTTAACTATGGCTCTCTCTGTAAGTTAAGTTCAGTCCCTGAGGTCATAACGTCCCTGAGATGTGCTGAAGTTTAGTAAATACGTTAGTTTTAAACTGTTGAGATAAATCATTACCAAGCAGAAGCTCAGAGCAGAGGTGCTCAAAAGTTGGTGAGTCTAAGTGAAACTGGGGAGCTGGTTATAATGCAGATTCTGGGCTCTAGAGTTTCACTCTGGAGATGGAGATTCCATAAGCCCCCGAAGTCCCTTTAGAAACAGTTGCCAGGTCAGTCTGATTCACTTTAAGTGGCCTGTATGCCATCCTTTGAGAAACAGTGGGTAAGGAGATGGGAATTAATCTCCCTGCCTTACTTAAACTAGACTGTACGTAACTAAAAAAAAATTTTGACAATGTTTTGAGGCAGTTCTGAATTTGTACATACAAGGGTGTATGGAAGATAGGGATTTGGGACTACTCTGGTATGTGGGCATACACCAGAAATTGTAAAACAACAAAAACCTCAACTTCTTGGCCCGTTAAGATCCCTGTGAGGAACAAATAAAAATTTGTTGGTCAAAGGAAAATTTGGTGGTTGGGTTGCAATAATTTAAGATTTTATCACACTTTAGTTGTAAAGAACTTTTAGGGTAACTAATTAGAAAGCAGTGACCAGAATTGTAGGTTAAAGATACGTGTTTGGGGTGTGAACATAAGATAGTAGAGGGCAACTATATCACTAAAATAATACATAATAAAACTAGATATTGGCCCCCTACCCACAATTTCATTAGAAAAACACTTAGACAAATATGCGTGTTTCTGTCCTTTGTATGTAGTTCTAGGAATTTTACCTAAGGAAATGAAGCTATAGAAATTTATACACCAGAATCCATCACACAACATTACTTAATTAAACTTAAAAAACTACAAAATTTACCTGTCAGGGTTATGAGTTGTATAATTGATTATCCAGAGGATAAAATAATAGTAATGGATAAAATAGTCATTGAAGAATGACATGAGAAAATGCTTATCAATGAATGTTAAATACAGGATATAAACATGTCACAGTATAAACACAGTTTATAATATGCATGTATTTTACATAAGTATTTCTGAAGGCAAAATATCAAGTATCTGCAGTAATTTTCCAGGTAACTATCCTTTCATATTCACAAAAATTTAAAATTATAAAATTATTTAATAGGAATCAGATTTAATGTCCCCTTTAAAAAGTTGTAGTTGCACCATGAAGACATTATATCAGAATGATATAAGTGAATATCAGAACTAGTAACTATTTTAGTACTATATAATTAAGAAACTTCATAAATTTTAAAACTAAAAGTAATAATTTGTAGTTTCAAAAGTAAATTTTTGCTTCAGAAGAAACTCTTAACTGGAACTAGGTCCTTGATCTGAACTGGATGAAAAACTGAGGGAATACAATATCTAATACACATTATTACAGTGACTTTTCCTCTTTAAAAAAATTGTTTCAGGTATAATGTTTTATTATTGACTCATAATTATAAAAGCTATTACTTGTGTATTTTTGTAACACACACTGAGTTCCGTGTTTTGTCCTCACACCCTACCTTAGGTTAAATGAAATTATACAAATGACCAAACAGGTTTAGAAAGGTTATAGGACTATACAAGTTTATAAAATTTCAAAGCTTTGCTGACATCCATTGGTAAACTAATGTTCTGTTTTTCAGGCCTGTTTTATTTAAAAGGGGGGTAGATTAAAATGAGGTAGTATCAGACAGATACTGAATTAAGACTTTTATTTTCCTACGTGGAAATATCTGGGGTTTTTTTTGGTTGATTGTAAGACTTTTTCTAAAAAGAAACAAAGTGAAATTCTCACTACTATTGTTACATTTCTTTTAGAATCTGTTATATATATATTTTAACAAGAGGCTCATGTACCTAGTGTACTTATTCTCTAATATGCTTTTGTTAACAATTTCCCATGTCAGTGCAGCTATATTTAGATATTTACTTTATCCTTTCAAGACTGTGTAGCAGTCTATTGCAAGGATGTACTACAGTTACAAAAGGGTACCATACAGGGTACCATGAGGTACACTACTGTTGGAATGATTTTGGCTGCAGTTTTAACTTTTGGGGGAATTACCTAATTGCTTGTGAGCAGTCAGGTACCATGTATAAAGTTCTAAGGTGATGTGTGTTTATCTGACCTAAATTACCATAAACATTATACCTTTATAGCACTGCATATAAAAATAAGGCTAATATGAGTAATACTACAGTACAATAAATATTTGCCAGTTCTTAAAGTGGAAAATGTATTTATTAACATTCAAACTCCCTTCATACAAGGCAATATAAAAATTCTTAGCATTTTGATTATACGTAAGTCTATTTTCTATAGTTACAATGATGTATAATTTAGCTTTCATAATACATTGTTTAACTACATCATTCTGTTAAACATAAGCAATTATTTTCAAATCCAATACTTGAACAGCTTCCTTGTACATAGTTTAGCAGGGCTAATTAGCATAAGATACTCTTTATTAAAGAGGTATATGATCTGTGTATTAATAATTGCTGAAGTTTGGTATTTTTGTACAGCATGTCCTTTTTGCTTTGATCACAACACAAAACCCTTAATGATAACTGAAATTCAGTAAGTTCAGAGGCATATTGCTTTAGCTAGTTAATCAAATTCATATATAACACTAGTATTAAAAACCTTAAAACTTAAAATTTGCACTAGTACAGACTTCCTATTAGGATAAGACTACTTGGGAATAGGAAGGAAAAAGACAGTTTTGGATTTCTTTGGGGTGCTGATAGGATAAATGCTAAATTACCTGTTGCCTTTCACTAATGATGGCAATTTGAGGTAATACCAGAACAAATATATTCCAACTCAACAATTCTTGATAAGTAACTTAAGATGGAAGTTGGCTTTTCTCATGCTAGGTGGCCACAGCACTGACCTTGTGTGTAAAACGCAAAATGTGCATATTGTGATCTAGGTCTTAACTGCAAGCTATATGGAGGATTTTTAAAAATGTTTTGGCTATATTTCATTCCAAAGTAAGGGGTGATTTGATGCTTGAGTTACAGCACCAGTCTATTATTAGTGAAATGAAGTACACTCCATCTGAGAAATAACAGATCAAAAAAACCTGTTTCAATAATCTGATTACACTGTAGAATATTAAAAAATAAGTTATTTCTACACCTATCTCTGAAGGGAGCAAAAAAATCAAATTATATACCTAAATAAACATTTTTAAAGGGTAATAACCCAGTCACCCTCTGAAGGTCAGACAGTATTTGCTATGTTGTAATCCTGTTGTTCACCATTAGACTGCAGCTGGACCACAACACTGTGTTCATTAATTTCATTTTCTGCATCGCTACTGTCAGTATCTTCATTGTCTTCTTCCTCATAGTCTGAAGATTCTGTCAGGTTCTGATGTGAGCGGGATTCCGACAAAGCCCCAAATGACTGGGTGCTGACAGAAGCCAAAGGTCTAAGTAAAGGGGTATGTTCTGACACTTCATTTTCTTCTTGACTACTATCTGTGTCAGAGTCTGTGTCGCCTTGAGAAGAAACAACTTTTTGCTTGCAGACTGGACAGGTTTTTTTTGTTTTAGTCAGCCAGGGGTCTACGCATTTACAATGATAGGCTGTTGAAGCAAGGGTATAGATCTTTAGGTAGTGTACTGTGGTTGAGAACATTTTTAATCTCTTACCATGTTATTCATGTTCTGATACATATATCATGCAGGGATGAGAAGAAAAGTTTGTAAATTTTTATAAATGTATTCTTATGAGACTATTAATTAGTACAGGGCCCAGCTTATGGTATACTAATACTGTCCCTTAATACTGAATCTACATATAAATTTACTATGTAAATTCAAAGCAATGTGTCATTATTCATACCGTGAGAACAGGGAAGGATTCTGAGTTTATCTCCATCTTCATACTCATCCAGACAAATGGCACATACATCATATTCATCTCCTAAGACAGAAAATAGTAAAATTCATTTAAAGTTGTAGAGAAGTATTCTTTTCAACCTTTTCAAGTTAGGTCTTCCTCAGTTATTTTAAATGCCTTTCGATTTATCTATAAATGATACTTTCTGTTTTCTGTCTGATCAGGGACCTACTTGCTTCAAGTTCAACTTCAGGAACCTGAAATTTAAATTATTAACCATTTACCTAAAATAAAAAATAGATGTCAATTTTGTTTACCTTGATTACTTTTGCAAAAGATTTTTATAAAAATAATTCCATTAGTGTTTTATATAACTATTCAAATGCTGGTTTTGAAAAAAATAATGGCAAAGACAATGAAATTCCACTTTTTAGATTTCTTTGTCTCTGGGTCATTTTTTTTTAAGTAAAAATAGAAACATGTTAGAACATACTCAATTTTTTAAAAACTATATTAGTGGATAAAAACACATTTGGAATGGACACATTGAGCTTCAAATTTCTATTCCAACATTTACTACTTCTGTAGTTGGTGCCTGGCAAGTTAGCTTCTGAAATCCAGTTCTTTTATCTGTAAAAAAGATTCTATCTATGTTGCAGGTTTGTGAGAATGAACTGAAATAATGTCAGCAAAGGGCCAGGCAAATAGGTATTCACTAAATGGTGTTTATTATTAACATCACTGCCCTTTTAATTTCTGATTGTTGAACATCACCTTTAAATCATGAAAGTTGTTTAAATCATAGTTCTTTACGGAATTCAAGTGTAGTTATAAGTTTTTAAGGAAACTATCAGTCTTAAATCATATGGCACATACAGTCTTTTTGAGTCAGTGGTGGCTTTGTATGTAGTGGCAATGACCATCGTGACTGCTTTCAATTCACTGTTTTTCATTAAGTAAATGCTAGGTAGTAAAAACTTACAAAAATCCCAGGTAACTAACGACAGTTAAATTCATTGCCCAACCCCCCCACACAATAACAACCTTGGGAGGCATGTGAGAATAAAGCTAGTATCTGGATAGAAAGGCTGGATGAACATGATACATGAAGATGAGAATGATGGTTCTATAGAAACAATCTTTAACTTCCTTTACTCATTTAAAATAGCACATTTAAGAGGGGTCCTAAATAGAAAGCTTTAATGAAAATTACTCATTTTTGTACAGTATCTTGAATATGGTTACTATCGTATCTCCTATCAAATACGTTCTAAAAGGTTCTGTGTTAGAACCTCTTGCGTGGTATTTGGTGAGAATAATACCCATCTCAAATTATCAAGAGACTAATTGACTCCAATATGTTTATAATTATCTGTAATTATACAGCTGATCTATTTACATGGACTTTGAGGACAGTTTTAATACATTAAGCAATTTAGTCATGACTGATTTCATACAAATCTAACTTTCAGTCTTATAATTTTATGATAATGTCCATTAAAAACATAAAATGAATACAATTGAACAGGAACAGACTCATCCAAAGCAATGCCAAGGCTCTAAGCTTCATTTCATTAAGGTAGGGAGGGTATCTTGCATTATCCAGGTGGGTCCAATGTAATCACAAAGACCCTTAAAAGTATAAGAGGGAGGCAAAAAAGTTCAGGCAGGGAGATGCAATTTTGCTGGCTTTGAATATGGAGGGAATGAGGGTCACAAACTGAAGAATATGGTGGTCACTAGAGGCTGGAAATGGCAATGAAAGAGATTCTCCCATAGTCCCCAGAAAAGAAGCATCCCTTCCAACATCTTAATTTTGGCCCAGTGAGACTTGTGTCGGACTTTTACAGAACTGTAAGATAATAAATTTGTGTTGTTTTAAGCCACTAAGTGTTTGGTAATTTATCACAGCAACAGGAAATGAAAACAGGTAATATCTGGGTTAGCCTTATATGGAATTGATGCTTCAGGGTCACTGAATTGTTCCAAGTAATGGATTTATATTGATCTCCCTTATTTTCTAGCCACTGCATGCACTTTGAAGATGACAGGTCGAGATTCAAAAGTATAGTTTGTGATCATGGAAGAGACTGGAGCCTGTCTAGTGCTCTGTAGAGCATTAACACCCATGGTCGTGGACTTGTGATGAAATGGTAAAGCACATCTTAGAATGCCTGGGTTCTCACCCTGATCATTTTATTACCTATGTAACCCTGTGCAAGGCACTTAGCATCTCTGTTTCACTATTCTCAAAGAAAAACAAATATTAACATATCTATGTTTTAGGACTGTTGTGGAATAAAAGTGATAATGCAAGTAGAGTACATAGTGTTTGGTGCATACAGTGCTTCTTAACTAATCTCCACCTGATGAAACTGGCCCAATAGACATACTGGCTTAAGACAAGGCACACTGAAAGCTGTGGCTAGGAGGCTGCTCTCTAATAACCCCATGTGCTTCTGTCCCATCAGATGAACGTGCTTACAAAGAACTAGTGGTCACTGAACCCATTTGTTATACTTACAGTAATTGTATAATTTAAATACTCAGTGGCCTTTGAACTGTGACAATAAAAGACGTCTGGTTTTATTTGAAAGCTAGGTTGACTGTATTAGGAACACAATAAAAAAACCTAACTGCTCCTCTGATCCCCCCCTCCTGCCAAAGTTTGATTAAGTTATGGGTGAGAAATCTAAAAAGTTGGATAAATATATATTTATAAAAAATAAGAATGAAAGAATCCAATATCTGACCCATTTTAAATATTTTTAGTTTAAAAAACTAAAAATAGAAAATGCATCATGTACCATTACAATTTGGAAATCTAGTCAGTAGATTGACAATCTAGATCATGGCAAACATCACATGACTGGTGAATGGATTTATATTTATTTTTAACTTAAAGATAAATTTAAGGTATTTACTTCTTTATGATTTACAACTTTAGCAGATTTAAAAAAATAACCAATTTGTCCACTGATTCTAGTAGCATAAAAGGACTATAACAAATGCTAATAAATATTAGTTTTGTTAGTATCAGCACCATGCTAGAAAGTTTTATTGCTTAGTATAAACTGGTAGTTCTCAACTGGAGGTGATTTTGCTACGCCACCCCCCAACCCCCCACTCCAGGACATTTGGTTGGTATCTGGAGAAAGTTTTGGTTTTCAAAACTAGGATTTGGTGCTACTGGCATCTAGTAGGCCAGGGATGCTGCTAAACAATCTATACAGTGCTCTGGACAGCACCTCAAAGAACTATCCCATCTAAATGTCAATGGTGCTGAGGTTGAGAAACCCTGATATAAAACCCTTCCAGGCTTTATCAAACACAGACTGCTATTTACTAGTTTAGAAGTAGGAGGGGTGAGATTCATATTTGTTATGTTAAAAAATATGGAAGCACTTCTGCCTGGAATGTTTTTGGCATTACTGTTATTTGAATAATGTTTCAGAAAATTTTCAGGAAGGCACTTTTAAAGTCTCATTAATCTGGAAATGTTATAATATGTAGGTAGACAAAACTTTGATTTTCCCCTCTAAATCTATTCCTCCCTAGTTTTCGCACAAAACCTTGGGTCAGTCAGGTAGAGCAAATGCACTGACCCATCAGAATAGGAAACACACAAAGACTTAAGGCAGCCATTGCAGTGGTATGAACTGATTATCAGGCCTGGTTGTAACCCTGATGCCTCTTCCTCTTAGAGCCTCCTCCATTCAATCTGTCACCAAGTCCTATAAACTTTTATCTGTAAAACACACATCCTGAATCTCTACCCTTCTCTCGATTTCCTCAATTACTCTGGTCCAATAGCCTAGGTTACCATAAGAGTCTCTCTAGTCTTCCTTTTATTCTTGCCCCATGAGGTTTTTTCCTCCATGTCAGCCAGGGTGATTTTTTAAAAACATCAATCACATCATGTCAATCCCATTTAAATCATTCCTCATCTCACTAAGAATAAAATCTGAGCTCCTTATGATGGCCTTCATATAGCCATCTATGATCTGCCTCCCTTTCCTATCTCATCTTACACCAGTCTTGCTTCAACCACACTTTACTCTTGCTTCAACCACACTGGCCTTCTTTCAGTCTTGAACAAACAAATGTGACAGGTAGGTAGGGACCTGCATTTAGCCATGTTATAACGAAAACATCTGGACATGAAATTACATACATATAGAGAGGGGAATCACCATTTCTAGAAATAACTCAAAAGTGAGCTAGTTTGAAATAATCTAGTCATAACACATACAAACTGATACAGAACTCAACTTTTCAATTTTATAACAAACTAGCCCAGGCCTAGGATATGTTCTTCAAAGTAAGAAAGTAAACATTTAGAGCTGAACACATGGCTTAATATGTACATTTTAAATAATTTGACTAGAGAAAATGTTGCAATGGATTCATGAGCTTCCAAGCAAAAACTACCAATCTTGCAGAGAAAATGCCTCGCCATTTATTTCCTGCTTTGCAGTAAAGAAAACTGGCAGCTCTTTCTAGCAAATAAAAATAAGCAAATCTTTTCTTCTGTTCTCCCCTCCTGTATAGCGGTTCCCAAGAAATAGGAACAAGACAACAGGATAAAATATTTTTAAAGCCAGATCTGTTTGAGAAATCTTCCTGTTTATTTTTAAGTCCTGAGCAAAGAAACTAATATTTACTTTTAAGGTTAGATTAAAGACAATTAGTTATATGTAGTTATAGAAACTAAGCATGCCTTAAAAGGTACAGAAAAGAAATAAAAATTATAAAAGTTAAGGTAATGCTCCATTTTTATGTAATCTGCTATAAAATGCTATATTGCTTTTTCCCAGCCTCTGAAATAAAATCTTTTCCTTCTATACATATCTTAGAAAATTTCAGTGATTAAGCTACAAAAGAAAAATGCCTGGAACTTTAAAATTTCAAATATGAAACCCCCTTTTTAAAAACCATTTTTATCTCAGGGATCTAGCTCCTCAATATACTTGATGGGGTAGGTGGACAGCTCCCACAGAGACATAAGGATTTTTCATCTGCTATGAAACATGGTATGTGGTAACCAGTCTTATGGTTACAGACTTGGAAAAATGTATTCATTGAAAGACACAGGAAATTCAGGAAACTACAATTTCAATCGAAGAACAATTTTGAGGAGAATAATGAATAATGAAGAAATTTATAAGGAAGTTGGCTGTTTCAGAAGCAAGAAAACAATTAAAAGGCTATTATATGTGCTAGAAACAGCTAAGTCAATATTTAAATTACTTAAGTATTAATCAGCACAAACATCCTGAAAGAGCTGCAAAGGTGAAGATCAATAAGGTAACTAGGAAGATTTAAGATGATCATGTCCCCAAAGTGTGGTAAACGTGAGAGTGCTAACCTTTATAGATACCGTCATCATGCAGGGGTCTTAAGTTAGTGGTTTCTTTGGGTTACATTACAGGCTGTGCCTATTGGAAGATTTCCAAAAGACAATTTTTTTTTGGTTTGTTGGCAGATATTTCTAAAATGTTACAGATTCCCATAACATTAACATTTCCATTGCATTCTAAGCCTACAAGAAGTCTTTTAAGACTTTCGTGGTTTGGTGCTATGCCTTAACTTGAGTGATGAGTACCCATAGAATTGTTGTATACATCCCTTCATGTTTTCGATCACCTAATAATCACATCTACAACTATAAGAAAATTGGCAATAATTGGGATTTTTTTGCTTTCTACTATCTATGCACACTTTGTCAAAACCATTAGAGTACACTAGAACATACATAATAAATATACCTATTTTACTTTAAATTTTAAAAGAAAAATATAACTAGCTTAAACTTACGGTTATTGGAAGGAAATTGTAAGTGTAATATTTATGAAGTTACATATTTTTAAGCTGCTTCATGATTTTGGCACTCTTTTTTCATCATAAAAAATGTTTAATGACTGAATTTTTACATCACTAATATTTTCTTTATGATTTTTATTTAAAAGGTCATTTTGTTTTTGTAATAATTGCTACCATCTGTTGAACTGTGGTTGCTGTGTGCCAGGCACTGTTATAAGCATTTTTCAATATATTGATTTAAACCTCCCAACTACCTTACGAAGTAGGTATTGTCAGTCACGTTTACACATGAAGGGATGTGTTCAGAAGTTAAGACACTCATACAAGGTCACACAGCCAATAAATGGGTGATCCAGAATTCCAGCACAGGTCTGTCAGACTCCAGAGTCCATCATCTTAACCATTAGACTGTATTGTATTCTAGTACATGTACTTCAAATTTCATGTTTAAATAGAATACTATGAATCCTCTTTGATTCATAGCATATAATAGTAGGAGATTAAGAAATATTCTTAAGCAGACAATTATTAGAAATTAAAATGTTTCCAATTCATAAGCCAGAAATACTCTTTTGATCTTCAAATTGTAATACACAGAGAGGGAATGAAGATGTTTTTTAGTTCTATCTCTCATGGTTTCTTATTTTCACAAACCTTTCTAGAATTCTACAAAATAGCAGCTATATTCTACAACTTAAAGGTCAAACATTTCGTATATATTCTGATGATGAAAGGATAGTGCCTGTGCAATAAGGAAGCAAATGACTCTACTGAAGGAAAGAGCATTCTGTTAACTTCTTTTTTGGAAATATGGGAATTACTTCATTTAGAGTAAGAATAAAAATGATTGCCTTAGAGACCATAAATAAATCCATAAAACATACTTAAAATCCAAGCCTAATCGCTGACATCAGCATTGGCAAATTCCATTTTGAGTAATTAAAAAAAACAAACAAACAAAAAACAGAAAAACTTAGCTTTTCCCTATATTCTAAACAGCTATTCTGTATTACTCTTTATTGGTTCGAACTTGGATGCATTATGCAGATAAACTACCACTGCATCCAAGATCTTTCTGAATAGAGAAGCAAATAGATTCAAAATTTTCATTATCCTAAAATGAAAAAATCAAAGTTAAAGAGATTTTAGAATGGTAAATATTGTCAGACCTCAAGTACTTAAAAAGCATTTCCTTATAATAATAAGTACTAAAGGTTTCATATTCTTTTTCATTATTCCTTTTCAGGCCACTAGAGAATTGGTGTACAACGCCCTTTCAGAGCCAATTTCAACAATCTCAAATGTATGTGTATACTGAGACACATCACTTTACCAACACGTGTGTATATGTGTGTGTGTATATAAAACATAAGGACTTTTAAGAAAACAATCACAATACTATTACCACATCTAACAAAATGAACATTGGTTTCTTAATATCATCCAATATCCAAGGCATATTCAAATTTCTTCAACTGTCTCAAACCTGTCTTTTTTTCAGATGATTTACTCGAACTAGGATCCAGTCAGGGTCCAAACATTACATCTGGCTGATGGCTCGTCTCTTTTAATCTAAAAGAGTCCTGCCCCTTTTGTATGCATTGTTGTTAAAGAAACTGGACGATTTGTCCTGTAAATATGTCTTCATTTGGATTTGGATGACTGCATAGATGATTCATTTTAATATGGCTACAGCATTACATCGATCACTCTATATTCAGATCAAAAATTCTACTGACTCAATGGTTCCTTATGCAAACTGGGGGAAAAAGCAACACCTCTTCAAGGCACTTTATTGCTCTCTACCAAATAATAATTATCACAAATATAAAAACCTCTGATAAGGAAGAATGAATAACTTTCCAGAGCTATGCATCGTACAACCTGTGTGATCGTGTGCTGCAGCCCGGATTCAGAATTCTTGGTAAAATAACTTCCCACAAGAAAGAAGAGGTATATGAGATTTCTTTTTTGATAAACTAGAGTACTTCAGTCCTTGAAAAGGCATAAAGAACATCAATTTTTCAACACTGCCAATAACCTTAGATAGTGGTGAGCCAGACAGGCTTTCCTTACTCTCGGACTGTAGCCCCCAGGGGCAAAAGAAAAACTTTTTAAAAAAATTAAAATGGTCTCTAGTGCTGTGTTCATGTGGAAACCATTGATTTTATCCTTTTCATAATTAAGACAAAAAAGTATGACTTTTTCAATGACAATTACAACTATCAAAATATATTTAGTCAGATTACGTTTAGTCTGCCACATTTAAGAGGAAATTCATCTATTCAATGATTGGTTCTAAATTTCTCATAATTTGGTTTACAATAGAATAATCAGAGGTATGCTGAGAACAGTTTTATACTGTCAAATCACTGGCACAAATTAAAAACCATCTGTCAATGGATACAGTAGAGGGTATATTACCAAAGGTTTGGAACTCTAACGGCTGATGGTAAATAAGTAATATTTTTAGGGCTAGTGTAAGTGAATTTAAATGATTTGTGATTTAACCATAATTTAGGGCAATGAGCAAATATCTGAGTTTCTACTAAGTGCCATGCTAAGTATGAATGTTTCTTAGAATCTAAAAGTAATTAACCTATGCAAAGAAAAATATCTTCAAAATTTAAATTAATGAATTTTAAAAACATGAAACCTAGTATGAGATCTTTTGATAAATTTTATTAGAAAAACAGAAATATGATAGTTCCTTCTTGATATATATTCACTATTGCATCTCCATTGTTTCAGTAGAACAGCAAGTGCTCCGTATTTATTTACTGAATGCATGAATAGATATTTAAATCTGGAATTTACTATGTAGGTTAATGTATAAGCTACTAAAGGACAGTATTTTTTAAGTGTATTTTTAAAAAGCAGTCTGTATAAATCAGTAAAACAAATAATTTTATTGGTACTAAATTCTAAATGAAGATCTCAGATAAGATACATGGATGTGAGAAGACCTAAAACTTTCTGAGGACACTGGATTGACATGGAAATGCGTAGAGCAGTTCTCATATACTTTCAGGATGGTTTATCACTGTGCAGTAAATATGATGATATACATCCTATGACTAAGCAGTTTCACTCCTAGGTAAACAAATGATCTAGAGAAACACACATATAACCAAGGTGGTATGAAGTAGAAGTAGATATAATAGTAAGACTAGAAGGGTGGCCCCAGGGAGTGGGGAGACTCCCAGATTTTGGTCTGGCATGTGAGGAACTTAGAAACTGTCAATCCTGTGCTCACAATAAGGAAAAAGCTCAACAAACTGAAAATCAATATCTCTCCTTAGATCTATTAAAAGATTGAGGTCCCAGAGAAAACTGCTGCCCCCCAAATTGGACAGATTGGCTAATAGAATCACAATTTACTGGAGTAGGCCCAGAAACAAAAACACTGTGGGACCCAGCACCAGGGTAGAAAACATAAACTGCACCTGATAAATTGCTAGATGCTGAGTGTGGACAAGTTTGAGAGTTAAAAACTCCATGGGATGTTTTCTGGTCTAACATGTAAGTTGCTTAGCAAGTCACCATTCTGTTCTAACAAGTAAAAAGCTTACTAATTCTTTTTAAATCTATTAGAAAAGTGAACTCACAGGGAAAACTACTGCCCCCCAAACTGGAGGTACAGGTAGATACAGAAGAGTACATGGCATCACAGCGGAAACCCCCATGAACCATACCAGGGTAGGAAATCTTGAATTATAATTGATGAATTGGCAGAGGCCCAGTCTGTAAAAGGCAGAGTTTAAAACTCCAGCGAAGCCTTAATATTTTTTTTTTTTTTTTTTTTGAGTTTTACCTGGTGCTCTACCAGGATCTCACAGTGAAAAATGGAGAAAAAAATCCCTGTGAGCTCCTTCCTGGTGGTGGAAAGAGGGAAAGTAGCCATTTTGAAATATGCCAGAGCATTCTGTTCTTAACAAGCCTGCCCCCAAGAGAAACTATCTAACCAGATAATAACTTACTAGGGTTTTTATCAGAGTTTAACTGACATGGGAGAAGGGAAATACCTAACTTCAATCTCTCCAGCCATCAAGCTCCACTAAAAGCTGGGGAAAAAACTGAGAAACACTGGTGAAGTTCAGAGCCCAAAGTCACAGGCTCCCTAAAACTCTGAGACACAATCATAGGACTATAAACATGTCCCATCCCCCCACACCTTACCGTCGCACCCATGACCTATTTATGGGAGTCCCTTTCACTCAGAACTAAAAGGCAAAAAACAGTTTGAAGAGACAGCAAGAATCAGAGCCAAACTCAGATATGGCAGCGATGTTAGAATTATTATACAATGGATTTAAAACAACTAGGATTAATATGCCAAGGGATCTAATAGAGATAAAGCAGACAATATATAAGAACAGATGGATAAGGTAGGCAGAGAGATGGAAATTCTAAAAATTAAAAAGAAATGCTAGAGGTAAAAAACACTGAAATGAAGAATGCTTTTGATGGACTCATTAGTTGAATGGACACAGCTGACCCCCCCCCCAAAAAAAAAATCTCCGCGCTTTAGGATATCAATAGAAACCTCCAAAATGAAAAAGCAAAAAGAGACTGGAAAACAAAACCAAACAGAATACCCAAGACCTGCAGGACAACTAAAAAGTGTAACATATGCAAAATGGGAATACCAGAAGGAGACAAAAGAGAAAAAGGAACAGAAGAAATATCTGAAGCAATAATGACTAAGAATTTCTCCATGTTAATAGTAAGACAGCAAACCAGGAATCCAGGAAGGTCACAGAACACCAAGCAGGATAATTCCCCTCACCCCACCCCACCCCCCAAAAAATACTTCACTTAGGGCATATCATATTCAAACCGCAAAAATTCAAAGACAAAAATAATGATCTTGAAAGAGCCAGAGTAATAAAACATCATACCTATAAAGGACAAAGATAAGAATAACATCCAGTTCTCCTTAGAGGCCATGCAAGCAAGAAGAGAGAGAAGTGAAACAATTTAAAGTATTAAGGGGTAAACATCACCAACCTATAATTCTGTACCCTGCAAAACTGTCCTTCAAAAGTGAAGGAGAGGAGCAGTATACACAAGATGGTAGAATAAGAAGCCTAAATCTGCCTTCAGCCATGGAGACACAGACTTAACTATAACAAACAGACAAAATGCCTCTATGAGAAATCTAAAAAAACAGTTAAAAGGTTCCTGCACCCCAGACAAAGGTGAAACCAATAGCAGAAAAGGTTAGAAAATTCATGACAATCACCCAGCCCACACCCTGTTATGATCTTTTGCAGTTCTGTCTGCTTGTGGCTATGAGCGTACTTCCCTGTCTCAGAGCAACACCCCATTGTCCCCCACGCCCCCAACAGTTTGTACTTCCCCATTTTTAAGAGAGTTTGTTGAGGCAAGGCAACCGTTGCTTGACCTCACAGATTGCAAGGGCTGTGTTAGCTTACAATCTGCTCTCCACAGTATTCTTCAGTTCCAGAATTTGGTTCTTCATAGTGTCTCTCTCTTTGTTGATATTATTTTTTTATACATCATTTTCCTGATTTTTGTCTAGTTGGCTATCTGTGCTCTATTTTAATTCATTGAGGATTTTTTTGACAATACTTTTTTTTTCCCTATTCCTCCCCGCCCCCCCCCACTCCCACCCCGCCTCCCTCGGCACCATCAGCTTGTTCTATTGATCTGTTTTGTTTATTCATTTTTTTTTTGATTCCACAGATAAGTGAAATCACAGTATTTGTCTTTCTCAGACTTATTTCATTTAACATAATACCCTCTAGGTCCATCCATGTTGTCACAAATGGCTAGATTTCTTTTTTTATTGCTGAGTAATATTGCTGAGTAGGTAGGTAGGTAGGTAGGTAGGTAGGTAGATGGACAGATAGACACACAGATAGATAGACAGACAGACAGACAGATCTCTCTATGTCACATCCTCTAAATCCATTCACCTATTGATGGACATCTAGTTTGCTTCCATATCTTGGCTATTACTAAAATGCTACAATGAACACAGGAGTGCATATATGTTTTTGAATTAGTGCTTTCATTTTCTTTGGATGATTACCAAAAATGAAATTGCTGGACCATATGGCAGCTCTAGTTTTAATTTTTTGAAGAATATCCATTTTATTTTCTATAGTAGCTGCACCAAATTGCAGTCCCATCAACAGTGTACGATGGTTCCTTTCCCCCACATATTTGTCAGCACTTATTTGTTTTTTGTTTTTTTGATGATAGCTATTCTGACAAGTGTAAGGTGATATCTCATTGTGCTTTTAGTTTGCATTTCCCTGATGATTAGTAATTTTGAGCACCTTTTCATATATCTGTTTGCCATCTGTATGTTCTCTTTGGAGAGATGTCTATTCACATCCTCTGCCCATTTTTTAATTAGATTTTTTTAAAGTTGTTTGAGTTCTTTATATATTTTGGATATTAACCCCTTATTGGATGCATCATTTGTGACTATCATAGGTTATTCAGTAGACTATCTTTTTGTTTCATTGATGGTTTCCTTCATAGTGTAAAAAAACTTTTTAGTTTGATATAGTCCCATTTGTTTACTTTTATTGTTGTTGTTGCCCTTGCTGAAGGAGACATATTCAAAAAGATATTGTTGAGAGCAATGTCAAAAAGTTTACTGCCTAAGTCTCTTCTAGTTTTATGGTTTCAGGTTTTAATCCATTTTGAGTTAATTTTTGTATATGGTGTAAGAAAATGGTTCAGTTTCATCTTTTTGCATGTATCTGTCCAGTTTTCCCAACACTACTTATTAAAGGGACTGTCTTTACCTCACTGTAGATCTTGCCAGCGCTAGCTTTAAGACAGGACTTTTGAAATTACTGAAGCAGTGGAACAAAAATTTTTAAAAATAATAATAATAAAGAGCACCTAAGGGACTTATGGGACACCGTCAAGCTGAACAGCAGATGCAATATGGAATTCCTAGAAGAAGGAAGAGAAAGGGGCAGAGAACTTACATGAAGAAATAATAGTAGAAAATTTCCCAAATCTGGGGCAAGAAATGGACTTACAAATTCAAGTAGCCCATAAAACTCTAACTAGGATAAGTTTAAAGAGACCTACACCAAGACACATCATAATCAAAATGTACAAGGTCAGATAAAGAATACTGAAAGTAACTAGAGAAAAGCAACTCATCACATAGGAACTTCTTTTAGATTATCAGATTTGTCAGTGGAAACCTTGCAGGCTAGGAAGCAGTGGGATGATACATTTGAAGTACTGAATGAAGATAGATGCCAACCAAGAATACTATATCCAGTAAAAAACTTATTCCTAAAACAAAGGAGAATTGAGACTTTGCCCTTCTCACCCCCAAAAAAACAACCCAGGAAGTTCATCACCACTAGTCCTACGCTACAAGAAATGCTGAAAAGAGTCCTATAAGTTGAAGCGAAAGGACAATAAATAGAAATGCAAGACCAAATGAAAATATAAAATTCCCTTGTAAAAGTAAACATACAGACACATATAGGATCCTACAGTATTACAACTTAGTTGACTAAATCACATATAAATCTGGTATAAAAACTTTAAAGCATAAAACATAATATAAATCAATGTTAATAGATATATGCAATATGAAAACAATTTGTGTAATCAATAACAAAATGGGAGGAAGCAGAGATGTAAAATAGTTTTTATATATGATTTAAGTTATCAGTTTTGATTACATAACTTAAAGATGTCTTATGTAATTGCAACAGTGGCCACAAAGAAAATACTTTAAAAATATACATAAAGGCAAATGAGAAAGATAATAAAACATGTCACTACAAAAAAGGTTAATGAAACAAAGGAAGATAGCAAAAGAAAAAAACAGACACAAAAGGCAACAAGACAGAAAACAATTAACAACATGGCAATAGTAAGTCCATTCCTAGCAGTAATTTAAATGTAAATGGATTAAATATATCAAGTAAAAGACACGAATGGGCGGAATGAATTTAAAAAAAAAAAAACAAGATTCAACTATATGCAGTTTATAAGAGATTCCTTTTACATCTAAAGACACATATAGAGTAGAAATGAAAGAGTGAAAAAAGATATTCCATGCCAGTGGATGGGAGCCTAAAGAGAACAGGGGAGGCCACACTTCTATCAGACAAAACAGAATTTAAAATAAAAACTGTCCCAAGAGACAAAGACATTATATAATAATGAAGAATCAATTCACCAGGAAGCTGTAACAATTACAAATATATATACAACCTAACCTTAGAGCACTGAAATACATGAAGCAAACAATGAAAGACTAAAGGGAAGAACAGACAGCAATACAACAGTAGTAGGAAACTTCAATACCCCACTGTCAGATATGGACAGAACAAACACACAGAAGTTCTTCAGCAAGGCCACTTATACCAAACACATGTAACACTACCCAGCAACAGCAGAATATACATTCACCTAAAGAGCACATGGAATATTCTCCAAGGCAGACCACATATTAGTCCACAAAACAAATATTAACAAATTTAAGAAGACTGAAATAATACAAAGTACCATCTCCAACACAAGTAAATGAAACTAAAAATCAATAGAAGGAAAACAGGAAAATCCACAAATATGGATAATGGCAATAGTTAAGTCCTTCCAAGCAGTAATTACTTTAAATGTAAATGAACTAAATATATCAATTAAAAGACACAACGGGCTGAATGGAATATCTTTTTTTACTCTTTCACTTCTACCTTATATGTGTTCTTAGATGTAAATAACTAATGGTTCAAAAAAGGAATCACAAACGAATTCAGAAGATCTTAAGACAAATGAAAACACAGAGTGACGTCAGAAGCATGGCAGAGTAAGAGATGTCCCCAGAATTCTCCCCCTGAAACAACCATAAGCTGAACATATGAAACTCAAAAATAACACCCAACCTGCAAACCATCACGTTTGAGCATGGTATCTGAGCATAAGAACTACTACAGGTGAGAACCACAGGAGTTCGGTGGTAGACTGGGAGAAACAAAGAAGCTGCCTCAAGGCAGCTGGATCTCCCTGCAGGAAGAGGGGGAGAGGAGAAGGTGTAGGGGGAAGCCTGAACAGAACTACCTAAGAGAGCTGTGAGCTCACTCAGCAGCAGTGCCCAAGGATCAGGGCATAAAGCAGAGAAATGGGGATGGCAGAGAAGGGGGGACAGCTAAGAAGCAACAGTTGATTTGCTTCATATTTTCAGCAAATGGTTTTCAGAGAAAAGTGGGAATAGAGGTACTAATTTCAGATGACATAGACTTCAAAATAAAAAAGGTAAAGAAAGATACTGAGGGATACTTCGTAATGACAAAAGGAATCATACACTAGAAGACATAACACTTCTTAATATCTGTGCTCCCAATCATGGAGCCCCAAAATAGATAAAGCGATTACTAACAGAACTAAAGGGAGAAACAGATCAAAACACTATCATAGTAGGGGACCTAAACCCCCACTGTCGGATGTGGAAAGATCATTCAAAGAGAAAATCAATATGGAAATAACGTCCTTAAATGACACATTAGACCAACTGGACATAATTAACATTTACAGAGCCTTCCATCCCAAAACAGCTGCTTATACATTCTTCTCAAGTGCATATGGAACATTCTCAAGAATTGACGACATAATGAAACACAGAGAGGGCCCCTGCAAATATAAGAGGCTGAAATCGTATCAACCATATTTTCTCATCATAATGCTTTGAAACTAGAGATCAACTGGAAAAAGAAAGCGGGATGAACCACAAATACACGGAGATTAAACATGCTACTCAAGAATGACTGGGTCAGGGAAGAAATTAAAAGAGATATCACGGAATGCACAGAAATCAATGATAACGATAGTACAACATATCAAAACTTTTGGGACATGGCAAAGGCAGTCACAAGAAGAAAGTTCATATCATTACAGGCCTACCTCCAAAAACAGAACAAGCCCCCAAAAAACAACTTAACGCTTCATCTTACAAAAAGTGGAAAAGGAGGAACAAATGAAACCTAAAGTCAGCATAAGGAAAGAAATCATCAAAATTAGAGCAGAAATAAATGAAACTGAAAACAAATAAACAACAGAAAAAATAAATGCAACGAAGAGCTGGTTCTTTGAGAAGGTTAATAAAATTGACAAACCCTTGGCTAGACTCACTAAAGATAAAAGAGAGAAAGGACACAAACAAACAAAATCAGGAATGAAAGGGGAAATTACGACTGACATCAGAAATACAAAGGATCATACAAGAATACTATGAAAAAGTATTTAACACCAAATTTCATAACCTGGAAGAAATGGACCAGTACTTAGAAAAATATGACCTTCTTAGACTGAATCAAGAAACTGGAAAATCTAAATAGACCGATCAGTAGTATGGAAATTGAAACAATCATCAAAAACCTACCAAAATGTAAAAGTCCAGGACCAGATGGCTTCACCAGAGAATTCTACCAAACATTCAAAGATTTAATACCTATTCTCCTCAAACACTTCCAAAAAAAATTGAAGAGGAGGCAATACTTCCCAACTCATTTTATAAGGACAATATCACCCTGATATCAAAACCTGGTAAAGAGAACACAAAATAAGAAAACTACAGACCAATACCTCTCATGAACACAGATGCAGAAATCCTAGCTAAGATACTAGCAAACCGAATACAGCAACATATTCAAAAGATTATACATCACGATCAAGTGGGCTCCATCCCAGAGGCGCAGGGATGATACAACATACGCAAATCGATTAATGTGATACACCACATAAACAAATTAAAAAATAAGAATCATATGATCATATCAATAGATGCAGAAAAAGCCTTTGACAAGAGACAGCATCCATTTATGATCAAAACACTTAACAAAATCGGTATAGAAAGAAAGTACCTTAACATAATAAAGGCCATATGTGACAAACCCTCCGTCAACATTATACTTAATGGTGAAAAACTAAAAACCTTCAGGAACAAGGCAAGACTACACTATTGCCACTGCTATTCACTATAACATTGGAGGTCCTAGTGAGTGAAATTAAGGCAAGAGAAAGATATAAAAGGCATCCAAATAATAGGAAACGAAGAAGTCAAACTGTCACTATTTGCGGATGACATGATTTTCTATATAGAAAACCCTAAAGACCCCACAAGAACACTACTAGAAACAATAAGCAAATACAGTAAAGTCTCTGGATACAAAATCAATGTTAAAAATTCCACAGCGTTCCTACAGTCCAATAATGAAGTGACAGAAAAAGAAGTAGAAAAAATAATTCCTTTGGCAATTGCAACAAAAAGAATAAAATACCTAGGAATAAATTTAATGAGACAAGTGAAGGACCTATATAATGAAAACTACAAGATCCTATTAAAAGAAATGGAAGAAGATACAAAGAAATGGAAAGATAGTCCGTGTTCTTAGACTAGAAGAATCAACACTGTTAAAATTAACTTATTACCTAAAGCAATATACAGATTTAATGCAATCCCCATCAAAATTCCATCGGCATTTTTTAAAGAAATAAAAAATCATCAGATTTGTATGGAAGCACAAGAGACCCCCCCGAACTGCCAAAGCAATCCTGAGAAAAAAGAACGAGGCTGGAGGCATCTCTCTGCCTGACTTCAAATTATACTACAAAGTGACAGTAATCAAAACGGCATGGTATTGGCAGCAAAACACACACACGTACCAGTGGAACAGAACTGAGAGTCCAGAAGTAAACTGATATTTATATGGACAAATAATTTTCGACAAAAACGCCAAAAACATACAGTGGAGGAAGGAAAGCCTCTTCAATAAATGATGGTGGGAAAACTGGAAGGCTACCTGCAAAAAAATGAAACTAGACTGTTGCCTATCACCTCACACCAAAATTAACTCAAAATGGATTAAACACCTGAAAATAAGACCGGAAACAAAATGCATAGAAGAAAACATAAGAACTAAACTCAAGGACCTTGGACTTAAAGAGGATTTTATGAATTTGACCTCAAAGGCAAGGGAGGTAAAAGCAAAAATAAATGAATGAGACTACATCAAACTAAAAAGCTTATGCACAGCAAAAGAAAACGTCAGCAAGATAAACAGACAACCATCCAAATGGGAAAATATATTTGCACGCAACATCTCTGATAAGGGCCTAATATCCAAAATATACAAAAACTCATAGGACTTAATAACAACAACAACAACAACAACAAAACAAACAATTCAATAAAAATATGGTCAGAGGATCTGAACAGACACTTCTCCCAAGACGACAAACAAATGGCCAACAAACATGAAAAGACTGTCAACATCACTAGCTATTAGGGAAATGCAAATCAAAACCACAATGAGATATCATCTCATACCTGTTAGAATAGCTGTTATCAACAGGACAAATAATAACAAGTGTTGGAGAGGATGTAGAGAAAAATGAAACCTCATATACTGCTGATGGGACTGCAAATTGGTGCAGCTACTATGGAAAATAGTATGGAGCTTCCTCAAAAAACTAAGAATTGATCTACCATATGATCCAGCAATCCCTCTATATTTACCCCAAAGACTTGAAAACATATATCCGAAAAAATATATGCATGCCAATGTTCATAATAGCATTATTCACAGTGGCCAGGACACAGAATTAACCGAAGTGCCCTACAATATATGACTGAAACTGTGGTGTGTGTGTATGTGTACACACACACACACACTGGAATATTACTTAGCCATAAGAGATGAAATACTGTCATTTGCAGCAACATGGGTGGACCTCAAGATACTCATGCTAAGCAAAGTAAGCCAGACAGAAAAAGTTGAAAACCACATGGTATCACTTATACGTGGGATATAAACCTTAAAAAAACCAAAGAGGACAAACAGAGACTCATGGATATGGACAACAGACTAATGGTTACCAAAGATGGGGGCGGGGTGGAGGTAGATGAGGTAAAAGGGTCAAATATGTAGTGACAGAAAGAAATCTAACTATGGGTAGTGAACACACAATGCAATTTATATATGCCTTACTGTTGAATTGTACACCTGAAACTTACTGAATTTTGTTAACCAAGGTCACCATAATAAGAATAAATAAAAAATAATGATAATAGAAATAAAAGACATAGGAAATAAAAGGAAAAAAAAGAAAATGAAAACACAACATACCAAAATTTATGAGATAGAGCAAAAGCAGTACTATGGGTAGTTTATAGCAGTAATTCTTATATGTAAGGAAGAAATGATCTTAAATCAACAACCTAGACTGACACTTCAAGGAACTTGAAAAGGAAAAACAAACTAAAACCAAAGTTAGTAGAAGGAGGGAGATATTTCAGATTAGAGCAGAAATAAATGAAATAAATAAGAATAGAAAAAAAAATCAATGAAACCAAAAGACAGTTTGCTGACAAGATCTACAAAATTGACAAACCATTAGCTAGAATAACTAAGAGAAGACTTATAGCTATAATTATAAATAAAAGAGGAGATATTACAACTGATATCACAGAATAAAAAGGATTCAAAGAGACATCTATGAACAATTATATGCTAACATATTAGATAATTGAAAAAATATGGATAAATTCCTAGAACTGTAAAACCTATCAAGACTAAATCATGAAGAAATTAAAAATCTGAACCTATAACTAGCGAAGAGATTGTAGTAATCAAAAACCTCCCAACAGAGAAAAGTCCATTACCAGATGAATTAACTGGTAAATTCTACCAAATATTTAAAGAAGAATTAACACCAAACCATTTCAAACTCTTCCAAAGAATCAAAGAGGAAGAAATATTCCAAAACTCATTCTAAGGGGCCAGCATTCTTCTTCTACCCAAAACAGACAAAAACACAAGAAAACTACCAACCAAATTTCCTAATGAATATTGATGCTAAAATCCTAAACAAAACATTATCAAACTTAATAGCACATTAAAAGGATTATACACTATGACCAAGTGAGATTTATACATAGAATGCAAGGATGGTTTGATATACAAAAATTAAATTATTACAGCACATTAACAAAATGAGGACAGAAAACATATGATCATCCCAATTAGTGCAGAAAGCATTTGACAAAAGTCAATACCCATGATTTAAAAAAAAAAAAATCAATAAATGAGAATAGAAGGAAACTACCTCAACATAATAAAAACCATATATGAAAAGCTCACAGTTAACATTATATGAAACAGGGAAGTACTGAAAGCTTTTCCTCTTAAGATGAGGAACAGGTCAAGATGCCTGCTGTTGCCACAACTATTCAACAAAGAACTGGAAGTTCTAGCCAGAAGAATTAGACAATGTAAAAGAAAGAAAAGGAATACAAACTGGAAAGGAAAAAGAAAAATTGTCCCAGTCTGCGGACAACTTGATCTTCCATATGGAAAACCATAGGTATTTCCAAGAAAAACTTAGAATTAATAAATGAATTCAGTAAAGTTATATTCTATAAAATCAAAAATCAGTTGCATTTCTATATACAAATAAAGACTGATCCACAAAGGAAACTTCCCATTTATTATAGCATCAAAAAAGATAAAAATACTTAGGAATAAATTTAATCAAAGTGGGGAAAGACTTGTACGCTGAAAACTAAAAAACACTGCAAAAAGAAACCAAATAAGTCATAAATAATGGAAAGATATCATGTGTTCATGGATTAGAATGCTTATTATTGTTAAAATGTCAACACTATCCAAATGATCTGAAGATTCAGTGTAATCTCCATCAAAATCTGAAGGACATGTTTTGCAGAAATAGAATAAATTCCTAAAAGTCAAATGGACTATCAAAAGACACCAAATAGCCAAAAAAATGTTGAAAAACAGAGTTGGAGGCCTCACATACTGATGTCAAAACTTATTATAAAGCTACATGCACTAATTAAGATGGTGTGCTACTGGCATAAAGATAAACATCCAGACCAATGGAAATGGATAGAGTTCCCAGAAATGAATCCTTGCATACACAGCCATATGATTTTTGACAAGGGTGCCAAGACCACTCAATGGGGAGAGGACAGCCTTCAACAAATTATGCTGAGGAAACTAAATTTCCACATGCAAAATAATGAAATTGGACCCACACATAACAATTAACTCAAAATAGGTTAAAGATCTAAACATAATTCCTAAACTTATTAAATTGCTAGAAGAAAACACAGAACTGCTTCAGATCATTGGATTGGCAATAATTTCTTAGATATGACACCAAAAGCACAGGCAACAAAGAACAGACAAAATTAAAAAAAAAAATTATACCAGCTTTAAAACTTCTGTGTGTCAAAGGAAACAGAGTGAAAAGGCAACCCTATGAATGAAAGAAAATAACTGCAAATTATATATCTAATAAGAAATTAATGTTATATATACATATGATATGTATCTATTTATATGGAATTTCTACAACAATGACAACAAAAATAATACAATTAAAAACTGGATGAAGGACCTGAATAGACATTTCTCCAAAGAAGATAAACAAATTGCTAGTGAGCATATGAAAAGATACTCAGTATCACTAATCATTAGGGAAATGTAAATCAAAGCCACAATGAGATATCCCCTCACAGCAATCAGGATGGTTACCATCAAAAGAACAAAAAAATAAGTGTTAGCAGGGATTGGAAAAACTGGAAACCTTGTACACGGTTGGTGGGAATACAAAATGGCACAGCCATTATGAAAAACAGTACAGAAGTTTCTAAAACATTTAAGAATAATAACTATATCATCTAACAATCCCACTTCTGGGTAATATCTAAAAGAATTCAAAGCAGGGTATGGAAGAGGTATTTGTAGACCCATGTTCACAGAGGCATGATCACAATAGCCAAGAGGTAGAAGTAACCCAGTGTCCATCAACAGATATATGAAGAAAGAAAACATGGAATGTACACATAATTTAATATTATACAACCTTAAAAAAGGAAATTGTCATATGCTCTAACATGAATGAACCTGGAAGACATTATGTTAAGCAAAATTAAGCCAGTCACAAAAGGACAAATATTATATGATTCCATTCACATGAAGTATCTAAAATATTCAAAAGCATAGAAATGGAATAAAGAAAAGTGGTTTAGCAAGGAATAGGGGATGATAGGATGAGGAAATTAATGTTTAATGAGTTTAGAGTTTCAGTGTTGCAAGATTAAAAAGTTCTAGAGATCTACAGAAGAAGTAATATATTTAACACTGCTGAATTATATACCTAGAAATGGTTATGACAAAAAATTTAATGTTATGTGCGTTTTACCACAATAAAAAATAAGGTTTAAGCAAAAAAATATGAAGATAAAATAAAGACTTTTTCAGACAAACAAAAATTGGGGGAATCTGTTGCCAGTATACCTGCCTTGCAAAAAATATTAAAAGAAGTTCTACAGAAAGAAGAAAAAGGATTTGGATGAGAAACTTGAATATACAGAAAAAAAGAGCTCTTTTAGAAAAGGAATAAGTGAAGGAAAGATAAAGGTTTTTCTTATTAAGTGATCTAACAGATAAGTCTGTTTAAAATAAAAGCCACAATGTGTTCAATTATGCATGCTTATCTATGTTTATATATACTTATGTACATGTGAAGTGAATGACAGCAATGATACAAGTGTCAGGATGTGGGAGAAATTAGGATTTTGTTGTAATAAGTAAAATGCTCAATTAAAACCATAAAAGGCAGAAAGAATGAAAGGAAAAAAACAGGAACAAAGAATGAAAGCAAGAACAACAACAACAACAGTAAAAAATATGTAGATGTTAATCCAACTACATCAATAATTTTAAATGTCGAGGTCTAAATACATCAAAAAAAGGACACTATCAAGAGTAAACCAAAAAATAAGGGAGAGCCAATTATGTGCTATCTACTAGAAACTCATTTTAAATATAAAGACATATATAGATTAAAAAGATGGAGAATGGTATACCATGCTGTCTTAGACTGAATGTTTGTGTTCTCTCCCTCAATTCATATGTTGAAGCCTAATCCCCAATGTGATGGTTTTTTGAGGGCTGTGCACTTTGGGAGTTGATTAGATCAGAAGGGTGGAGCTCCCATGAATGGTATTAGTGACTTTACAAAAGGGCCCCCAGAGAACTCCCTGCCCCTTCCGCCTTGTGAGGACACAGCAAGAAGGGAGTTGTCTACAAACCAGGAAGCAGGCCCTCAGCAGACATCAAATGGCTGACACCTTGATTTTTGATTTCCCAGGGTCTGTAACTGTGAAAAATAAATGTTGTTTAAGCCACTACTAGAAGCTCACTGAATGGACTAGTACACATGCTAATAACACGAATAAAAGAAAGCAGAGTAATTACTAAGTTTAGACAGAGAACTCTTCAGAGCAAGGAAAATAATCCATGATAAAGAAGAGGATGACATAATGGGGTGTCAATTCTCTAAGACGACATAACAATCCTTAATGTGTATGGGCCTAAAAACAGAGCAACAGAGAATCAAAATAAGGCAAAAACTGATATAAATCTGCAAGGAGAAATAGATGAATCCACTACAGTAGTCCCCCCTTATCCATGAAGGATATGTTCCAAGACCCCCAAAGGACACCTGGAACCACAGATAGGACTGAGCCTTAAACATATCATGTTTTTTTCCTCTATATACATACCTATCATAGAGTTTAATTTATAAATTAGGCACAGGAAGAAATTAACAATAATAATAAAATAGAACAATTATAACAATATACTGTATAATAAGTTATGTGAATGTGGTCTCTCAGCAAACTAGCAGGAATTTCTTTTTCCTTCAAAATTTCATGGGTGTAAGATTCGTCCTTATTGTAGATCTTAGCAACCTGAGTATGCGAGTTTTTTCTTTCCTTATAAAGTTGAGAACTTTCACCTTTTCACTTAAATTGTCTTATCTACAATTGCCAGCATCACTACTGTTGTGCTTCAGGGTCATTATTAAGTATTATAAAGGTTACTTGAATGCAAACACTGCCATATCATGGCAGTCGATCTGCTGACACAGCTACTGGCGGGTAGTGTATATAGTGTGGATATGCTATACAAAGGGTGATTAATGTCCTGGGCAGGATGGCATGAAATTTCATCACACTACTCAGAAAAATGAGCAATTTAAAATTCATGAATTATTTCTGGAATTTTCCATTTAATATTTTTGACCAAAGCTGACTACAGGTGACTGAAACCACAGAAAGCAAAACTGTAAATAAGGGGAAGTCTTATAATTTGAGACTTCAACACCCCTCTATCAGAAAAGGATAGGTCCAGTAGGTAGAAAATCAGTAAGCATATAGTTTAAATCAACAGCAACAACAATCGACTGGATATAATTGACATACAGAATATTTCATCCAACTAGAAGCAGAATACAGTAAATCCTCACTGAACTTCATCAGTAGATTCTGCAACTTTAAGTGAAATGATATATAACACAACAAATTTTACTATTGGCTAACTGATATAAACAAGAGTTAAGTTCCTAAGGCATTTAAATAACATTATAATGAAACAACGTTAAAGAAGACGATGTTTTTCAAGGACCAGCTACATATATTTTTTTCAAGCTCGCTTGGAACATGCAACAAGATAGACAACATCTGGAACCATAAAGCACACCTAAACAAATTTAAAAGAAATCATACAATGTCTGCTCTCAGACCACAGTGGAATTAAACTAAAAATCGATATCAGAAAGTGGGCTGGAAAATCCTCAAATATTTGGAGATTAAACAACACACTTCTAAATAACACATATAACAAAGGAGAAATCTCTAAATAAATTTTAACTAAGTGAAAATAAAAATAAATCTTATTAAAATTTATAGAATGCAATGAAAGGAATACTTTAAGGGAAATTTATAGCACTGGATATATATATTAGAAAAGAAAGATCAAAAATCAATAAGCTTCTACACCTTAGGAAACTATAAAATAAAAAGCAAATTAAAGAAAGCACAAGAAATAAAAATTAGAATAGATATAAATTAAATTGAAAATAGGGAATCAATAGATAAAACCAATGAAACAGAAAGCTCATTCTCTGAAAAGATCAGTAATATCGATACCTGTAATCAAGCTAAGTTTTTTTAAAAAAAAGAAGAGAAAAATTACCAACATCAGAAATAAAAAAGGGGTCATCACTACTGGTTCCATGTATATTAAAAGGATAATAAAGGAATGACATGAACAACTCTGTACCCACAAATTTGATAACAGATGAAATAGACCAATTCCTTGAAAGACCAAAACTCACACAAAGAGAAATAGATACCAATTATTTACGATCTCTTCCAAAAAACAGAAGCAGAGGGACTACTAATTCATTCTAAGAGGCTAGCATCCCATAACACAAAAACCAGACAAAAACATTACAAGAAAAACTACTAATATCTCATGAACATAGATAAATTCTCAATAAAATTTTAGCAAGTTAAATCCAACAATGTATTAAAAAATTATATACCATGAGGAAGCAGGATTCCAGTAAGATCATATATTTAATGTAACGCCAATCCTGATTCCAGAAATTTTTTCTTTTTTGGATATTGACAAATTGATTCAAAAGTTACATGGAAAGGCCAAAGAATAGCAAATACAATAGTGAAGAAGAATAGAAAGGTGGACTGACACTATCCCACTTCCAGACTTACTGTAAGGCTACAAATAAGTAAGACAGTAGGGAACTGGTGAAAGAACAAACACACAGATAAATGGGACAGAATAGAAAGCCCAGAAATAGATACACACAAATATAGTCAATTGCTCTTTGATAACATAGGGAGAAAGGACAGTCTTTTTAACAAATGGGTATATTCCAATGTGCCACACAACTAGATATGCCATCAAATAAATCTAGATAAAAGAGATCATAATATCAGCATAATAAAGGGCACTTTGAAAATCACATAGATAATATCCTACTCAATGGTGAAAGACTGAAAGCTTTCCTCCTAAGTTAGGAACAAGACATGGGTGTATAATTTTATTCCTGCTATTCAACATTGTACTGAAGGTTCTACCCAGAACAGTTAGGCAAGAAAAAGAAATAAAAGGAATCCAAAGTAAAAGTAAAACTATTTGTAAAAGACATAATCCAACACATAAAAAATCCCAAAGAATCTACAAGAAAGCTATTAGAGCTAATAAATTCAGCCAAGTTGCAGGTTACAAGATCAACATATAAAAATCAGTTGCAATTCTCTATATACCAGCAATGAATAATCCAAAAAGAAGATTATCAATTCCATTTGCAACAGCATCTAAAAAAATAGAATATCTAAGAAAACACCTAACAAAGGAGGTGAAAGACTTGCACTGAAAATTATATGATACTGATGAAAGAAATTAGAGAAGACCTAAATAAATGAAAAGATATCCCATGTTCATGGATTGGGAAACATAATATTGTTAAGATAGCATTACTTCCCTAAGCAGTCTACAAATTCATCACAATCTCTATTAAAATGCCAATGGCCTTTTTCGTTTGTCTTGTTTTTTTGCAAAAATGAAAAACTGATTCCCAAATTCAAATGAAATTGCAAAGGATCCTGAATAGCTAAAAAATCTTGAAAAAAGGAAAACAAAGTTAGAAGACTCTCACTTCCTACTTTTAAAATGTGCTGCAAATCTACAGTAATCAAGAGTTATGTGGTACTGGCATAAGGATAGACATATAGACCCATATATCTAGGGCCTATATTTTTGACAGGGTGAAAGACCATTCAATGAGGAAATAATACTCTCTTCAACAAATGGCGCTAGGACAACTGCATTTTCACATGTAAAAAAATAATGTGGAAGACCTACCTCATACTATATGTAAAAAGTAACTAAAAACTGATCAAAGACCTGATATGAGCTAAAACCATAAAAGTCTTAGAAGAAAAATATAGGTAAATCTTCATTATCTTCAACTTGGCAATGTATTCTTAATTATGACACCGAATGCATGAACAGAAAAAGAATAGAGAAATTGGATTTTGTCATTATTAAAAACTTTTGTGCTTCAAAGGACATTGACAAAGATGTGGAAAACTAACATCCCCTGTGCATTGCTGCTGGGAATGTAAAGTGGTGAAGTTGCTGCAGAAGACAGTATGGCAGTTCAAAAAGGTGAATATATAATTAATATATGATCTAGTAATACCATGTTGAGGTATGCAATCAAAAGAACTAAATCCAGGAACTCGAACATATATTTTTACACCAATTTTCACTGCAACTTATTCACAACAGCCAAAAGGTAGAAGCAACCCAAATGTCCATCAACAGATAATGGATAAACAAAATGTGGCAAAAACCTAA
The DNA here is from genome assembly GCA_028627145.1 of Eidolon dupreanum. NCBI lineage: Eukaryota > Metazoa > Chordata > Mammalia > Chiroptera > Pteropodidae > Eidolon > Eidolon dupreanum. The sequence continues at coordinate 73,095,560 of CM053507.1, read as the reverse complement.
GATGGAATTTTATACAGCCATAAAACACAGGTAAGTTCTGAAACATGCAACAACATGGATAATCTTTGAAAACATGCTAAGTAAAATAAACCATATACAAACAGACAAATATTATTGTTCCACTTGTATGAAAAACCTAGAATAGCCAAATTCTTAACAACAGAAGGTAGATTAGAGATTGAAAGGAGATAGGAATAGGGAGTTACTGTTTAAAGGGTACATAATTTCTAGAGTGATGAAAAAGTTCTAGAAATAGACAGTGTTGATGTCTGCAAAAATATTGTGAATGTAATTAATACCACTGAATTAAAATGGTTAAATGACATTTTATATAATGTACACTTTATAAGAATATAAAGAAATGTTTAAAAGAATAATCTAGACACAGACTTTACATCATACTTAAAAATTAAAAATGGATCATAGACCTAAACGTAAAAGGTAAACTATAAAGCTAGAAGATAACACAGAAAACGTAGGTGACTCTGGATTTGAAAATGAGTTTGTTTGTTTGTTTGTTTGTTTGTTTGTTTGTTTTTGGCACAACACCAAAAGAATGATCCATGAAAGAAAAAAGTGATGAAAGATTTCATTAGAATTAAAAACTTCTGCTCTGAGAAAGACATGGTTAGAAAATGAAAAGCCAAGCCACATACTGGGGAAAAATATTTGCAAAAGCCTTATCTGATAAACACATGTTATCCAAAATATACAAAGAATGCTTGAAGCTTAACAGTAAGAAAACAAAAAACCTGTTTTTGTCAGTTTGGGCTCCTGTAACAAACACCAGAGAGTGGGTGATTTAAACAACAGACATTTACTTTCAACAGTTCTAGAGGCTGGGAATGCTAAGGTCAGGGAGCTGGCCAATTTGGTACTTGGTGAGAGCTCTCTTTCTGATTTGCAGATGGCCACCTTCTTACTGTATCTTCAATGACAGAGATCTCTCTCTCCTGTGTGTCTTCTTATGAAGGTACTAGTCCCATTCATGAGGGCTCCACCCTCGTGACCTAATTACCTTCCAAAGGCCCTACCTCCAAATATCATCACATTGGGGATTATGGCTTCACCATATGAATTCTGGAGAGATACAAACATTCAGTTCAGTGTACAACCCAACTAAAAATTGAGCAAAAGACCTCACCAAAGAAGATATACAGATGACAAACACAAATAAGCATATGAAAAGATGCTCAATATTATATATATTTAAAGTACGAGATCAAACTACACACAATGTGTTATTCAAAATGTCAATGTCATATAAACCAAAGAAAGGTTTACTAACAAGTCCACATTAAAGAAACCTAAAGAAATAACTACATACAATTGGTGATACTAGACTGGACTTTACACTGGAAGAAAAAATATAAACACTTGAAGTTCAACAATAAGAAATTATTGGAATAATTGGAATAACTGACAAAATTGGAAAAAGGACAATAAATTGGATTAAAAGTCCATCAACAAATTTCCTAAAGTTGGTGACTTCAGTGCGGTCCAGTAAAAGAACCTCCTTATTCTTAAGAAATACACATGAAACTATTTAGAGATAAAGGACCATGAAGTATGCAACTTACTCTCAAAACATTTAGGTGAAAAATTCTAAATACACACACACACACACACACACACACACACACACAGAGGAATTGAGAGAGCAAAATTAATAAAGCAATGGGTTGACTAGTGGTCACTAAAAATTCACATCCACCCAGAACCTGCGAATGTCACCCTATTTGGATATAGCTTCTTTCCTGATATAATCAAGTTATAAAAAATGGAAATTTGGAGAGAAGGAGAGGGAGAAGATAATTAGTAAGAAAGAAAAGAAAACGAAAAAAAAAGAAAGAAGGAAAGAAGGAAGGAAGGAAGGAAGGAAGGAAGAAAGGAAGGGAAAGGAAAGGAAAGGAAGGGAGAGAGAAAGGAAAGGAAAGGAAAGGAGAGGAGAGGAGAGGAGAGGAGAGGAGAGGAGAGGAGAGGAGAGGAGAGGAGA